>VWZD01010269.1:42866-259152 GCA_013396695.1 Sakesphorus luctuosus
GGGCTTGTCAGGCGGCAGGAGGGGGGCACCGGGAGGTACCAGAGGGGGGGGCAGGGCCCCCCTCTCGGTACCGGGGAAGGTTGCAATTGCCCATTTATCCATCTCTTTCACAGTGAGAATGGGTTAGCTGGGTGCGGTAGAGTTCTTTTGTCCAGATGATCTTTATCTCTGGAGCTCCATTTCTGAAAAATTCTGCCCTTGGGCTCAAGTCCCAACGGGGATTTAAAACGCACACACACACACTTCTAAATTCTAATAAAAATAAAGATTAGCACATTAAAATGAATTCATTTATCACATTAGACACTTTAGCGTAAATATTTTTTATATAACTTTGGGGATTTTAGTTGTAAGATTTAAGTTTTAGTTGAGGGAGGTAGCCTTCCTGGTTATACATATGAGAAAAGCTACAAGCTGTGGAATTCAGTAGCTGAAAATGTATCTTTTTCCAGATGCCACAAGGCCTGGCAGAAGCTAAAATAGAACTTAATTCAAAGTTATCCAATTATAATTCAGCTAAAGCAGCTAGAGAACTGATAAAACAAACTAGAGGCATTCAAAGGGGAAACAACGCAACAGAGCGAGCGTCCAGCAGAAAGGTTAAAAGCTCAAGCGAGGAAGAGCCCCTGAAATGACCCCCCGTGAGGCCGAAGAACAGCGAGACCCCCACGCAAGGACAGCGCTGCGCAGGCGAGCTCAGAGCGCAGCCACAGCTAGGCCCATGTGCAGATGTATAAGAGGTCCCTCTTGCTTTATGAATATGTATTGCAGTCCTTAGTCCATTGCTTTGCAGATGTAGTCAAGTATAAAATGTGCAAACTGACCCAGCACGGGAGGAGGAGTGAGTGATGCATTGCTAACGCCTCACTTCCCGCACCCCCCNGCGTGAATAAACAAATACCTGCTGCTTAACAGAGCAAAACTCTTTGAGCAGTTCTTTATCATTCGGGATTTACCAAAAATTTCGGCATCACACAAAGCCTATTTTATTCTCCTTATACATCATAAAAACAAATTATATGTTTAAAAACCTAAAATTACTTATAACTGTAAGCTTAAATCCTAATTCTACACATATAGTTACTGACCTGCTGAAGGGCATGCTGAAATTCATCCTGTCAGATCGCCTCTGCATCTTAATCCTCTGCAGAGAAAGAGGAAAGCAAAAAGGGAGAAGGCAAAGACACAGAAAGACAGGACTCAGACTCAGTAACTCCTCTCCAGAGGCTTTTACTTTGGCCTTAACATACAATCAGGCCTCAAGTCCCTCACTGCCTTTGAACTGCCAACCCCCTGCTTTTTTTCAGCCTCTCCATGACAAAACCTTCAGCTCCTTTCTGAGAGCAGACTTTTCTCACTGAAACTGGAGGGAAAATAATTGTCCACTATTTCTTTCAGCGGGGCAGGACAAAGAATCAACATAAGCAGAAATGACATGGGAAAAAAAAAGAAAAGGTCCTCAAGCATTAGGTAAATCACTTCAAGTGCTGTACATGGTTTACTGTTTAGAGCAATGCTAGAGTGTTCCAGGGAAAGGATTCTAATTAATTATCATGTTTCAATTTATAAAACCCACACTATATTAAAGATGTCCACCTTTCTGTAATCTGTGATTTTCTTAGTGGGCAGGACATCTTGAATTTCTTTACAGTACTTGCTAGCAATGCTTTTTCCACCCCAATACAATATTCTTAAATTCAGCTGAAGTTTCTGGCAGTATTTCCAATAGCACATTCCCATTTCATGTCATCATCTGTCATCCTGTTCTCCTTTTATATCAATAGGAACTGTAAGAATGCATATGATAAAATAGCTCATTGAGATTGAAAGTGTCTTCTTGACTTGAAGTGCCTTCCTCCTACCTGTTAAAATTTGCCAATTCGTTCAACAGCCTAATTCACTACTAACGTATCTTATGATTTTCAGAAAACTCATTCTGCAGGGAAAAAGTAAAAAACTGTGCCTTCAAGGAATATCGTACTCCACATCCACAGAGGCAAAAGCAAGGCTTCTGTTGGAAACATGTCCAGCTTCAGCAGGTACATTGCAAGAAAAACTGAGTGTCAAAATAGCCTCTCAGGAATGACCAATATATATATATATATATAAGTGTCTTGGGTTGAGCTGGCAAAGTGCCAACTACCCAAGTACAGAGAAAAAAGGTTCCTCCTCCCTCCAACCAGCCAAGGGAAAAAGAAGAGGGAGAGGGAAAAAAAACCCCTCCAAACCAGATTTATGCTGAAACTAACTACATGTATTTACACAGAAAAGAGAAAATTAAGAGAAAACTACAATATAACACACACTTACACAAGTTATATATAACTTCCCACTCCCCAATAAGCACAGATTTTACCATTCTGACTACAAATCATTCTAAAAACAAAGTCAATTCCCCAAAGACAGACTTAAGCAAAGAGAAGAACTAAGAACAAACATTTTACTTCCCTAAGATAACATGATGGTGAGCCAGTGCTGTGGGCTTTGGCCTCTCCATCCCTCCTGGGACAGCACAGTGTGTCCTGCTGGAGCAACAGCTACGAAGCAACTGCCCTAGCCACTCCCACACACTGGATTTTACTTCTTTTGAGATGATGTAGTATGGTATGGAATACAATATTATTGGCTAAAAGAAGTCAGCTGTTAGCTAGCCCAGCCCAGCTCAAGTCAGCTGACAATTCTAGGCCTAATCTGAATTTTAAAACCTAAATTTAGGCCCACCTGGCTAAACCATAACAATAAGATTAGATCCAGAACAAAGATTTGGGCAGTTGGAATTGTTTGCTCTAATGGGGAAAAGACTGATAGGAAGCATGACAGCAGTATGTAAATATAGTGTGTCAGAAAATAAAGGAAATAACCAGATCTGCTTGTTCCCATGGGACAGGATTACACTGAAGGGCCGAAAGTTTGCCAAAAATATGCCCACAGAGATGAGGAAGGGCTGGCAAAGGCTTGTGAAGCTTGGAAACAGATTGCTTGAGGCAGGTGAGAAACTCTCCTTATATACCTATGGAGGTATATAAGGCCACTTAAAAGTACTGTGAAGGAATTTGCAGTTTACCCTTTGCTGGTATGGTGAAGGGATTGCATGGGGCCCTCCAGGGTTCCCCTCCAGCCTCATTTGTGGGAGATTCTGCTCTGAGATGGCTGTGCTGTACCTGGCACTCAGGTGAGAACAGATTCTTACTCCAAGGAGAGTGGAGGAGTTCCTGATGGGACATTCACTTCACACCTGCTGCAAAGTCAGGCTGGAGCTTGGTGCTCACCCTCACTGCTTTCTGACTTGGGACCAGAAACGTTCATTTTCGGGGAAGATCTGATCACCAACATCCTTCCCAAAGTTAAACTCAGAGCTCCCTTTTCAAATTCAGCTTTGTTTTGGATCTTCCAGTGCACGTTTGAAAAGAGGAAATATGTCCCACACCTGGTCATTTTCTTTGTGCTTGCAAGCTGTAATGTCAAGATGCAAATTACTGTAAAGTATGGAGCAGACATCATTTCTGAGCTAACTCTCCTCCTTTCTGTTGCAAAGTCTCTGCTTTTTTTTCCGATCTCTTTTCGGCCTTTACTTTCTTCTCTTCTCTGAGTCAACCTGTTTCTGTCAGAGACAGCTTTTACCCACTACCCTTCTGCTGGATTCTCTCCATTCCACAAAGTCCCTCCTTTGCTGGTTGCTTTTCTGCAACGTTTCTGCTTGTTGCTGAACACTGTCTCCTTCATCCATTCTCTCTCATTCATTCATTCATTCATTCATTCATTCATTCATTCATTCATTCATTCATTCCTGAGCCCAACATTTACTACCCTGTTCTGTGCCATCCTTATCTCCATTAGTTATGGTATAATCTAATAATTCATGATACAAGAGATTAATTTATTCTGTACGTAATCTAGACCAGACCTTGGAAAAAATTGAATAAATTGTTAATAATAACTGTAATGTGTAGCAGATTACCATCCCTGGCACAGAATGGGCTCGGTTAAATAGAATCACAGACATATGGAATAGTTGAGGTTGGAGATAGTCTAGTCCAAGCCCCAAATCTCAGCAGGCTCATGTCTAGTCCTTGTGATGTCTCCTGCAATCCTGGGGTTTGAGAATACAATTTTGATTACAGTTTTCTCAAGGCTACAGAAGAATGTCAGTCAGTTTTGATCTAAGAGGGTGCATTGAAGTATCCTTTAGTTTAGCTGACTTGGGAGCTAGAGCAAATATTATCTGCAAATAAAATTAATGAAAAAGAATAATGGTAATGAACTGAGAACAGAAGTTCAGGGAAATTTAGTGATGCATAATGAGATAATGCTTTATGATGATGGATAATAAGATAATGCAGATAAAATACAGCAAATTACACTAGGAAAAAAGAAATATCTCTCTTCTGACAACCTGAGATTCAACTGTAAAAGAATTTTTGAGAGACTTCAGAAGTTTAACACAAATGCAATCCTAAAATACTTCTCATTAGGAGCTTCATTTGAAATGACACCATGCACACACTATGGAGTTAAGATCTTTTTCCTATTCATATTCATGTGAATAATAACTTGATGTTTGCTTATATATGTATATATAAGCACAAGAGAGATTTGGCACACGAAATGAGTATTTTGATTATTCTGTAGTACTTGCATAATAAGTCCTTCCATGGGCCTTGCAGGACTGCCCTGGTGACTGTGGCATCTCTTTGGTGGCAGATGTGAGAGCAGGGATGGAGTCTTGTTAGCAAATGTCTGTGGGGGAACGTGGGGCTTTTTCTCAGGCAGAGATTAGGGAAATAAAAACTAAGTATCAGGATATTAACCCTTTCCAACCAATCTGCAGCTATTTGGGACCACTGGTTAGGAGGTCCCTGGGAATTGCCCTGCATCACCTTGGTCAGTTAGTCCTGATACCCAGTTTAATCACATACAAATATCTGAGCCTTCACAACGTTATAAAAATCAGGAGCTTTGTTTCATTTTCAGACAATCCATCCCTTCAGTCACATGGACTATTATTGTACTATCACAAGGGCAACAGAAAAATGGGCAAAAATTTTAGCAAACGTTTCATTTTAAAAAGAAGTGGGAGGATAGTGATTAAATGGTTAGTTTTAAGCTGTACAGGAAAAAGGTGCTCGGCCCCAGTAGATGACAAGCCTAAGCAATGTAATTCCCAACATCAAAACTATCCCCTTGCTGTTTTGGAGTAACTCACCTTCTATTTTTCCTCCTCCTTGAGCCGTTTTCTGTAAGACCCTGCCTTTATCAGGAAGGAAATGCGTAGCCCACAACAGGATTTTAGTCAAAGCTTTAACAGTGCCCTGTGATGGTTTTACTGCTGAGAGGACCAGTAAGCTGGTGTTTGATGCATTAGGTGCAGGCAGGAAATAGGGTTTTGAAAAGTTACTGTGTTCTACAATATTGCATCCTGTAGCTGGGAATTTAAAGTGTCTTTGACAGCTGGGTCTCCATGGAAATAAGTACAAAAAGACCCCAACTATTTTAACAACTTAAAATAAAGGATACTGGGAGGTTATGGATCGACACTGCATCTGGGGGAAATCAGTACTTTTTTGGACAATTCATACCCTTCAGTTCATGTTTTCTACTTGTACTGCCTGTACCAACTTAACTGGACAATAGCAGAGATGGCAGAGACATGTGCCTGGTTTGGCAAGAGAGTCACAGGGAAGGAATGAAAGAGAAAGCAGAAGCTTGTGCTCAGTCCTGGTTTCATGTGGTTCATTCAAGACATGGTCAGTAAAACCAGTAGACATCATGTTAAAGGCTTTGTGACAGAAATCAAACAAAACAAACGTAAGCATCAGACTAATTTGTTAAATCCAGTTTTCTAATATACACATCTGACAAACTCCCAGAGTTGGTGTTACCAACTCTACCATCTCAAGGACAGCCAGTGCTGCCATAAAGACAAGCACTATTCAGTGTCCCACCAGTCTCACCCCTGCTCCACTAAATGTCTAATCTGTTCACCTAAGAAGTCTCATCTGCAGAGGCTTCAGAAAGCTCTTTTTAGAGCCTTCTATTGAAAAAGATCCACTTGCAAAAAGCTTAGTGGCATTTGCCATCATTCTGTTGCCTAAATTCCTGTGAAAATAGACACTCAGAAACAATATTAATGGAGAAAGACAAATGGGATACCTTTATTGGAAGATTCCAAGTTGCACACCAAAGGTCTGCGTGCACATAACCAGGGATATTACTCTTTTTATAACGTCTGTAGCAATTAACATATGAGATATCTGTGACCAACCATGATTCCCATTTCCCTTGGTGCCCTACCCACAGAGGTCTTTAGAACTGCCTCTTGGAGAAGCTTCAGAACCTCTAGGCCTTCTTCTTGTGTTTGTCTTCAAGCTAGCTGCAGGTGGTTTCTCACAAACCCTGTGGCCTTGGTAGGGCATGAGAAAGCTTAAGAACCTGTGAGAAAGAGCTTTAGTAACTTTCCAACACCACTTAAAAATGCAAACAACCCAGGAGAATCCATGTAACCTATATGATTCTAAAAATCTACAAAAACACACTAAATCTTTAGGCATCCATTTCATCAACTCAGACTGTCTCTGGAACTCCAGGTGTGTACATACTGCATTTTTAGCAGGGGAACAACACTGTACTTTTTACTGCTGGAAACTTGGCAGAGAGCTTCTCTTCTCCCCCTGTTACGGTCAATAAAGCACGGACTCCATCCCAGGGAAGAATGAAGACAGTTTATTGTAAACAGTATCTAAGTAGTATACTCTTAGATAATTAAGGGGCTGGGTTATACTAACTAAGGGATTACCGTATGTTAATCATGGGGAGAGCAGTTAACTAGAGCCAATCTATTATTCATGAACAGAAGCCAGAGGGGAATAAAAGGATGTTGCAAAACAGGTTTCGGTAGAGCAAGGAATACACAGAAAACTGCAGATCTTGTCAAATGCAAAGACAAGAGATGGGCTGATGTCTCCATACTGAATTAAGTCTTATCACCTGAGGAGGCGTCTTGAGTCTTGGTAGTTTCCGGTTTTGAATCCCAACATCCCCCAGCAGCACACCTTTCTGAAGGAGAGGCCAAATTAAATACCTGGATGGGTTTTTGTGCCTTAGTAAGTCCAGTGCTCTCAAGCTCTGCTCACCTGCAAATCTGTGCCCACTTTAAGTAGCATTCTCAATGGTTACACAAAAAGCTATACTTGCTTTATATCAAGTTTTAGTTTGTAAACTTTGGGAAATGTACTTTGTTTTCTACAACTTAGGAAGTCAGTGGATAAATACAGAAAATCTGAGCCTTTATCATTGCTGAGATGTTAAAAACTTTTTATAGAGAGCCTGTCACATTTCCATCTCCATACATACAGTAACACCCCCTAGAGTTACCAGGCACTGATCTAACTCTTCGACATCAGACAGAAATCTCACCAGATCCAGGGAGGTTTTATTCTGTGGCCATACAAGTTCTGCAACCTGGAAAAGTGAAATGCTCCCCAGGGCCAGGGAAATACCACAGCCACTGAACTCTCGGGATGACATACAGGTAGCTCAGCTGAATAAAGCCATTGGAATGTAAGCTCATGGTCTGCCTTGCTGATCTGTAATTTAGAAAGCCAGGTGCCTCAGTAATGATGCCTTGAAACTCCAACCTGCATGGCAGACAAACATCTCCTTTTAAAAGATTTCTGCCTTACAATTTGTCCTCTTCCACACATTCTCACAAGCCTGTGCTTGGCCTCTTCTACTCCAGTAGAATTACTGCATATCTTCTGTACTCATACAATTAGTAACTATACCTGCTAACAGGGGCTATAATTTTTAAGCCAGCTGTATCCACAAAGGGTCTGTGCACACAGCCAGTTGTGTCTTCAGTTGTCTTTGGTGTATCTTCCCTGCTCTCCTTGGTGTTTCTTCTGCGCAGGGACTGCTGTCACTGAGTGAGCTGGTGTAACATTCAACTAAAGCTGCATGGTGTGGCAGGCAATTCTAAATTTTTAGTAATGAGTGGTCAGAATGGTGACTATTTTATTATTTTTAAGTAATTATGGAAACAATAGCGATGATTAAGTCACAACAGGCATAGCCCAGTTGTAACCAGAGCATTAAGACTTGACACAAACATAGCAGAACTGACAAGTATGTTAACATCATTCATTCTCAGTCACTGAACACGTGTAAAGTAAGGTCAACATTAATCTGTTAAGAATGCTTCACAACCAGCTGGGCAGTGTCCCTCCAAAGCAGAGTGCTTGCTGTCACACAGGCTGGAGGGGCTGCAGGCAGCTGCACTCCGAGGCTGCCCACGGGCCCTGCCTCTCCTCCACTCTCTGTAGTTCTGGTTTCCCTCTGTTTGTTGGGCTATAAAAGCATGACCTGTTGGAAGGAGAAGGAGCCACAGTCCTCACCCACTGCATTATCTGAGCACTGCAGGTGAGCAACCCAGAGCTCGAGGCACGGGTGCTCCACTGACAGTGTGTGACCTTCGTCAGTAGCTACTACTCAGACTCTTTTCCCACCCTCCCCTAACTCCTTGCTCCACAGACAGGACATGCTTTTGGAGCTGTACCGCTTTCAAGACTCTTTCTTTTACATATCACTCTTTAATAAGAATCCTGTAACACAAAATAGAAATTTTTCTTTTGTATAAAGTTCTCTAAATCCACCCCTCCCACCTTCTAGTCCTTATACTGTACCTTCATTTTCAAAACATTTACAAATGCATTTACTTGGCCACCTGCCTCTTAATGGAAGTACCAAAGTGACACTCAGAAGGATAACTTGCACTTAGTATTGTGATCCTGGCTCCTCTTGGTCTGAGCTACATAGGATAAACTTCTCAGTTAGAACATTTTCATTATCACAGGGAGGGCTCCACCCTCAAAAATAAAAATCCGCAGTCTTTTTAGAACCAGACCAGAGGACATGGGTGAACAAAGCAGTAATCTCCATCATTCTTCCTATCAGGATTCCTCCTAGGATGCCAGCTGCTATGTCGTGTTCACTGTAGAGACAAGAGAAGACATCAGCTTGTCTACCTACAAGTTTTGACGGAGAAGTCAAAAAACATCCTACAGCTTGCTCAGGCAGGCCTTTTCTCCCAAACCCGCATACTAAGACCTCCCCTGCTCCTTCTCATCCAGCTCATGATATTCTGGTGAAACCAACAAAAACAACATGACACTAAACCAAACAAAAACCCCCACCAGCCCAGAAAAGTATACTTGTGATTATTTCTGTAGGGGGTACAGTAATGTTTTTGGACACTGCTGTTCTAAGTTGCTAAGTGTTTACCACTAACCACTTTTAATCATCTTTTTATTAGTTACAGCAAATCTATCTGTGGATTTGTGCTGTCAGGCCAGGTTTGGGCATTCTCAGGGACAACGCAGGGTGGCCCAAACAAGCCATAACAAGGTACTATTTGCCTTCCTCTTGTGGCCACCAGGCTTAAACAGTCCAGAAAAAGTTAAAAATTCATGCAAAGCTAAGGCTACGGTTTCACAACATGCTGTCTTCTGCAGCAATAGCTTTATAGTGGTCGCTGTGGGTTTGTGGGACAGTGCTCTGAGCCTGGATAGGAGCGAGAACTCAGTAACAAAGCCAGTACTACTCTAGTCATGTTCTGCTGTGACACCACAGCCTAACACACCTTCCACCCTGCCTTATTCCCACGAGGAACACACCGGTGTAGTTGTCCTGCTGACTGGTCCCTCCTCTGTGTGGTGCTTCCCGGAGTGTGGCAGCTCTGAGCTGTCCCGATAGTCTCTGCCCCTGGAGTTCTGCATGTCCAGCACTGCCCGGCTCTTTGAGGGAAGGGGTGGCTTGTTCTGCTGGCCGTGGGTGCTGAGGCTGACTTCAGCCCTCAATGGCTTCACTAATTTCTTGAGCTGTGCTGAGTTTTCTGGTGGTGGTGTCACCTTCGGTTTGCCTTGGCTCTTTTCACCTGTATTCTTTTCTTCTGGCTGCCCAGAGCAGGTGTAGGACCGGAATCGCTGTGTGGGGACCAGGAAAGGTGGGGATGGCTGTTTGCCAGGGGTCTTGCTGCCCTCAGGGTCTTGTGGCTTTGTGAGATGACAGCTCTGCTCAGGCAGCAGCAGCTGCTCTTTCCGCAAGGCCTTGGGGTATTCCTGCTCTTTCTTGGGAGCCATCTTGCCCTTGGAGCCCATGGAGCCGTACAGGGGGTTCTCAAACATCTCTGGCCTTTGCTGTCCCTCCTCCAGAAGCACAGGCTCTGGTGTGGATTTCCCCAGTTCAGGTGGCCTACAGTCATCAAAACAGTGTGTGGGGGAGACTTGTAAAAAGAAGGCAAGAGACACTGACTGATTTAGAGTTAAAATGAATAGCAAATGAGCCTGATAAAATTAAACTGACTGCATAAAGGGATAACAGGAAAACAATTAAACTCAGGGAAAGATAACAGAATTGTGCATTGTTTTTACTTTGTTTAATCATTAGGAATATAACAGCAGAGAGCAGATATGCATGGCACTGTATAAACTCCCTGCTGGACTATACTCCTGTCAAAGTGATACTTGGCTTCACTTTAAACAGGGACAAGATACTGAGCCAGACTGTGCCAAGTGCTTTGATGGCTCTGTGACACACACAAATCTGAATCTGAATATTAATAAGAATCTTCAGATCTGGAGGACAGGATGGAAATGGCTGTCTGGAGGCTTAACAAAAGAGCTTACTGTAACATTTTACAACTGGGCCAATCTCCTCTTACTCCCAATGCAACATGGTATTCCTAAGGAAGGGATAAATCTTCTTAATGTACCCAAATGCACAATAGAGAGTAAGAGCTCTATACTGTAGGGTGAGACAACCTCTGTGTGTTCATAGCGGAGCCCCTTGAGCAGCAGCTCAGTCTGGAATGAGAGCACAGATGTCAGTGGGACACAGCAGGTTCTGGAGGTTTCTATCATGCCCTGGTGTGGCAAGGCTTTCATCTGGGGAACCACCATGGGACTTAAAAGATCAGCCACAGTATCACTTGAGCAGAGTGGAATAGGGGTGAGTGGCACATGTTCTTTGGGTGTCTTCAGGTGAGTTGTGCTCCTTGCTTCAAGCTTTTTTCAGTAGTCAGTACAGGCAGGAGCAAAGAGCTGAGAGCATGAGGGAGCACTGTCAGCTCCAGAACAGACTGCAACAGCACCTGAAGCTCTGGCTTGTGCATAGTGCCACATCCAGTTACAGTGAGCTCCAGCCCAGGCTCAGAAAGCAGCTGTCACTGTGAAAGGAGTCTGGAACAAGGTCACAGATTGCGCACAGGCACTGGGGTGAAGCTGCCTCATCACTTTACTAAGCTAGGTAGGGACGGGATATTTTCAGTTGCCAGATGGAAATTCTGCATCAAGGCTTGTGAGAGATGCAGCACATGGATTCTGGCTTCTTAGCCAGCTGGATGTTTGTACAGTAGTGCAAGTGGAAATTCAGATAAAGTACCTCACCTATGACACTTGAAGGAGCTCTCCTTCCCATCCAGGGAAAAGATCTATGCCACACTCTCCCCTTTTCTCCTTTGTTATTACAATAAACTCTGTAATCTTCTCCTTTTTTCTTGGTAGAGAATTAAACCTCTATCAGGCTGAGAGAGCTGGGGTTGTTCAGTCTGGAGAAAAGGAGACACTGGGAAGACCTCATTGTGGCCTTCCAATGCCCAAAGGGACTTACAAAAGGGAGGGAGAGTGACTGTTTACACAGTCAGATAGTGACAGGACAAGGGGGAACAGTTTTAAACTAAAGGAGAAGATATTTAGATTAGATGTAGGGAAGAAGCTCTTTAGTCAGAAGGTGGGCAGGCCCTGGCACTGGTTGCCCAGAGCAGCTGTGGCTGCCCCATCCCTGGAAGTGTTCAAGGCCAGGCTGGACCAAGCTTGGTGTGGGACGAGATGGACTTTAAGGTTCATTCCAACCCAAACCATTCTATGATTCTAAGATTCTATTATTTAATTGTAAGTTTAACTTATATGTTTTTGGCTTTCCTTTCACAAAGGTCTGAGAAACTACTACATTTGTTTTCTTTGAGTATGAGATGTCTGTACTTGTGACCTTCACTTATCTTTTTCTAATTCTAGAGATAAAATATGAAAAGAATATGCTGCAGCTTGAACTCTCCATACAGTTAATGAAACAGTGACGGTGCAGAACAACAGGAGAGAGGGGCCCAGCCCTAGTGCAAAACTCAGACTCACAGGTATTCTTGAATCCGACTACAAATGCTTCTGTTTGCTGTGAGCTGGAGGGATGGCTTTGGAGAAAGAGGTGACAAGGAGGGCGATGTGGAGGATGAGGGACTCTGTCCCATTAGGGAGGTAGTCTCTTTGGGCTGCTGCTCATAGTTCCAGAGAGAAGGTGTCTGGTCTGCTGAAGGTGTCTGCTTAAGCTGGCAGGTTGCAGAGGGCTGCTGAGAGAAGGCAGCCATGCCCAGGTAGTTGGGGTTGCTGATGTCTGTGGGGGTGGAGTTGCTGAAGAGAAGAAATATTGTTAGGGAGATACCTGGACAGATACACTTGGTTTTATGTCTCCCTGCCAGCTACAAAGGAGTTAATGCCCACTGACTACTTAGATTCAATACCACCTACTTCTTTTTTTTTTTCCTTTTGTCCCTTGCTTCAGAATCAGAGAATAAGTGGGAGTCCTGTTAGCACCTCCCTCCCCTGGTCACCATAGAGGAAGCAGCTGGGTCAAGGCCACCTTCCCCAACCCCAAAATAGTTCCTCTGGCTGTGGCGGACACTTCCATTTCCAGGCTGCAGAGAGCATTCAGCCTCTGCAGCCACATCCAGGGGCATTCACAGGTTTCTGTGTCTGCCTGCAAAGAAGAGTCCCTGTGAAAATGGAGTGAAAGGACAGCCTTACCCAGACTCATCCTATGACTCTTGAAAAGGGAAAGACAGGCAATTTGAGCACAGCTTCCCACCCCCGGCTGGGAGAGGCAAAGCAGCAAGGTTACCGTAGGATGTCCTCCTTTCCTGCAGGCTCTGCCGAAGGAGAAGCACTCCCCCAGTAGCGAGCAACGGCTGCTGCCTCTCTGGCCATCAGATGAGTAGATTTTGACTTTCTATTGGAAATAGAAAGGCCTCTTCTAAGTGGGGTGCAGGGACCTGGTCTGGCTAATGCATTTTCAGCTTATGAAGCTTTGGGCATGGAAGCATTGACCAGCCCTGACCAGAGAGCCATAGAGCAGCTTCCCAGCACTCCCCATACCTGTTACTACTGCTCATATGTAAGTTTTGGGTTTATTGAGCCAACCAATTTTTCTGGTACTGACTTACCAATTTGCCCTTTACCTGTTAGTCTGATCCCACTCTTTGTTAGGCTCTAAGTTGCTGATGTTCTTTGTTTTCTGCCCAGCAATTTCATCACGTTCAATCTTGACAAAATCTGAGGGAAAGGCATAAAAGAGTGTTTTGGCAGCTTCAGAGTCTGCCAAAGTCTTCTGTGTTATCATTTGCATGAAGGCATCTCTCTGTCCATCGTTCTGATGGACAGTTTTAAACTGTTGTTGCTGTTATAGCTTCAACGGCCCACTAATATGTGTCATTCTTGTTGACATAGAAAAATGTGTATCTTTAAATACAAAGGTCCTGATCCACCAAACAATTGCATATAGTCATTTTACCATTGAGAATAATAGTAAATGTCATGAGGCTGCCCTTGTGCTCATTGAGAACAACAGGTAGCAAAGTGAAAATAAGTAGTTTGTGATCCTTTAGCTGCTCCTCGAGACCCTCACTTGTCACCTTGTCATATAGCTACTACAAGTGGAAATTAGGTATCCTCATTCAATAAAACTAATATTAGTGACAGACAGGGGGCTCTCTCAGTCTGCCGAATTTGCTTGAATGATGACAAAAAAAATCCCCAAATCCAATTGCTCTGTCTTGCTGAAAGAGTACAGATATCCTCCTGAGAACTAACAATACTCACAGCTCCATGCAGTCAGCATCAAAAGCACTTGCCTCTTTAGAACTATAAGCACTGCAGAGGTAATTTTCATTTCCTTGACAGCTACCAGAAATCTTTCGAGGTGACTGTTCTCTAGGGTGAGCATTGCAGAGGTGATGACATTCCTTACCATACAGCTTCTCTCTCTGTTTCCCTTGAGATGTTTGTAATTTGATTTCACCTTGGAAGATCCCCGTTTTCTCTCCATGGTGTGTCAGCACAGTATGGATAGGAGCTAAGGATTCTGTTGCTTCTATTCTCAGGGCAATGCAGCCTTCCCCTAAAAGACAACAAGAGACAATGAGCCTGAGACTGAGAAAGAAAGCATGGAAATCTCTTGTGTCATCTACAATCACTGTGCTGACAGGGCAGTGATTACTGGAGAGAATCTGCTTTGGATCACAGTTAGGAGTGTAATATCTCCTGATAAATCAGGGGCATTGATGTCACTTCAAACACATGTGAAGGATTTGGGCACTGGAGATACCTGTGGGTGACTGCAGAGCTCTGGGCTTCCATTCCTGGTAAGGAAAACATGAGCCTTTGGCTGCTATTTCAGTTAATGGGATTTCAGCAAAGAGCCTTTTGTGGACAAAGACTGCAGTCTCTGGCTGCTGAGGATATGGAAGCCAGCAGCACTGGCAAATACTTTTCTGTAGCCAGGAGAAATGCCTCAAGTAAGTGCTAGTGAAACAGGATTTGTGTGTTCTGAATAAACCCATTTAACCAGACTGACTCCTGATTTAATTCCTGTAAAGTATTTTCTTTTTAAGCCGCTACTCTTTTAGAGCTGGGAGAGCTCACACAGGTTGCTGCTTCTAGTTCATATTCCTCTAATCATAATTACCTCACTAAATATTGCCCATGGTGTATTTTTCTGTGTGTTGAGTTCTAATTCAGAAGTCAGAGCATCATACATATTCAGTCTATAAGAGTTACTTCTGTTCTCATCCACTCTTTCAGTGGTTTGAAAGAATCTAAGTAGATTTTGACTTATCCAGAAATTCAGAGCTAAGCACTTACCATAAGATTCATCACTGTCTGATGACTTAATGCTAATCAGGATGTGTTGATCCAGTAGGTATTCTGGGTCTGAAATAATTGGAGTCAGCTGCAAAGACAAGTGAAGGTGGGTCAATGGTCTACAGGAGAACAGTTTCCCATGTGCCTCAGTCCCAAACAAGGAAAACTCTGCTGAATAATCCCATGAGAGTATCATGTCACCTCCAGGATCAGCCTCTTCGCTGGTGTTTGCAGATCTGTGGTAGAAGGCAGAACACTTTGAGTCCCCTCACTCTTGCTCCCAGCATTGCAGGTGGAATGCTGTAAATCTAACACCTATGGGATGAGCTGCAGTTTTCTCCTGCAGTGCAGGACTGAAAATTGCTCTATGAGGAAGGGATCTGGACTCTGATCACAGTCTGTTTCCAAAAATCTGTTTGGCTGTTGTTACAATCACTTATTGTAGAGCCTTTCCCCAGTCTCTCATTGTAATGCACAGTTTCCAAAGTCAGCACTTTTTCTTTTGGGGCTGTTTAGAAGGACACTGACAGGCACATTTGCTCTAAATCCAGGAGCTCCTGTAGTTCTTCCAGCTCCCACCTTGCCAAGAAATGGAAAACAGCTCTGATTTGAAGGACAGGGCTTGTGTCTGGCACTGACACACAGAACACTGCTTCTGGCCATTGATGCTCTTTTTAACATGGGTTAACCAACATTTTTAAAAAATACCAAGAAAAAACTTTGTCTGACCACGCAAGAAACTTCCAAGCAGTTACCCTTTAGGATGTCTTATTTTCCATCTAAAACTTTTTTTTAAAAAATGGCCCTACTTAAAACACTTGTCAGCATAGTTACATTCAATAAAAAGGTGAAAAAAAAGTCCTGTTCCTGAATGGCAAAATCATGCCAGCAAAATTCCTGATCAAGATGTAAGTACTGGCAGGAAAGTTGTTTCCTGCATATAACATGCTCTGTTCAGCTCAAGCCTGTCCTGCATTCTTACAGTCTCTTTAAGTCTAAACCAGACCTACAACCGTGTTCCTGCACATAATGTTTATATAAGTAAAAGTCTTAATGTTGCTTATGGAATGAAGGTGGAAGGCTTCTCTTCCACATGGATATGGAAGCACAGTGCCAGTCTACCTTTGGAAGTGCATTGACGAACTTCACCACAAGCTCCCCTTCATTGCCATCCTCATTTTCTCCTTCCTGGCTCTTAACAAAACCTGCAAAGGGACAAGAAAGGAGTTTACCAGAAGAGAGACAGCAAGAACTGGGCTACAAATCCTTTTCACATGCCAAGCTCCAAAAGGCCTACAATTGTTTTCCCACATGGACAAAGATTTTAAAATTATTAAGAAGCTTAAAGTCTGAGCTTTGGCTGAATGTTTACACATTAAATTTACATGTGATTTTCCTGGAGCATTGTTAAATGGTTTATTTTTACAGTTAAACTTGGCAGTGAACAGCTCAGTGCATACATGGGCTGGAGGATAAGAACATGACAGCTCTTCCTACACCACTCAAGATAGCACACTTTTGAAATTCTAATTTAAGATTCGTAATACACTGTTTCCATAGAAATTTATGCAAATTTTGATACAGCCAAAAAATAATCTTTTATGGAACTGTCTTTGCCTCAGTGTTCTGACATGTGATAACGTGATGAAACAAACACCAAAGCACGCTGTCCCACTTACAGGAGCAGCTCTGTGATGGGGAATCACTTTAAAAAAGCCCAGCAAGGGCAGGAAGGCTCATGTTACATAAACAGCTGAGACTCTGCCCCACAGCACCGGGGCAGGGAGGGACTCTTGCAGCACTGGGGGGACACAGTCCCATTCACACAGTCAAATCACTCGCTTTCCATTCACTTTTAGCTGGTCCTCTGACTTATTCTTTGTTAAGCCAGGGTAATTCAATTATTTTAAATTATTTTTATTAGCATAATGCAGGTACTTTATTCAGGAAGCACCTGATCCTTTGTAGCAGGCACAATTAGAAATTTAATCAATTGTCTTTTCTAAGTAGAGATTTTCTGTGTAATAAGCAAGAACATCACGTGCCAGATTGCCAAAGAAGGTGGAAGAAATGGTGGAAGGCTACACATGTAAGCATGGATTACAGCTCCCTTGGCTGTGGGGTTTGGATTGTAGGGCTGACAGTATGGGTTCACTTGTAAACTACAACAAATCCTTAGGACACCCCCTTTTTTGTATTGGAACAAGTGATTCACACAGTTACTATTTTAGATGAAAGCAAGAAGAAGAGGAACTAATACTAACAAGCAGAAAACTTTGACAGAAATAATAAGGATGGGCAAACCCATACTTTCTAAGCAGCTAGAATGAAACTCGATGTAGAACTTGGTCTGGGACTTGGTCTTCAGAGTGGCATAGCAGTGCAGGAACTCTATCTCCCCTTGGGAATCTGTGTACTTGGAGTCTAGGAAAGAGAAAGGAGATAGAGAGTGCATCTTTAGGTTGACTCTTTAAGACTCAGCTTTTTCTTTCCACATATACAAAGCACTACATTTTGCATCCCAAGCTGAAAACAGCACACTGACACCCAACCTGACTGACCGTTCTTGGAGACGAACTGTGAGGTGACTCCCACTTCAAAGGTCGCAAAGACAGGACTGTGGTCACTGGTCATGATGTCAGTGGTGCAGCCTGCCAGCAAGAAAGGGAGGAGAGTTACTGCCCTGCTCTCCGAAGATCTCTGCCACAGAAATACTGGGTGGTGATTTTCCAGAAAACCTGACAGTTGCTGTGGTAACTGTCTCTAGTCAAAGGTGTTTCTTTACATAATCTCATGTCAGTAAGCAGGAAGGTAACTCTTCAGTCAGAACACAGAAAGATTTGGGTAATGGACCAAATTTTACTGTATCATTTTGCAAGCAACTGTCAGTGTTGGATTCTCCCAGTACAAAAAGCCCTTGCAGGCTTCCTGGTTGCCTCTGCAACAGGCACAGCTAATTAAAGCTCTAATGTGTCAGGAAATCACACAAGAATACACCAGTGCTACTTCAGTGCTAGAGAGCAACTCCTAGTCTAAGATTAACAGTGAGTGAGCAGGGCCTGATTTGCCCTAAGCTGAGTTGCAGCAAGCCCAGTCTTCCTAGAGATGCTTATTCAACCACACACTCCAGCACCACATGGTCTGTGGTCAGATCAGTCCACCTGATCACCTGAGAGACCTTCACAGCCCTCTTCTCCATCCCATGAATAGGAAACCATCAACATCATACTCAGATGCTCAGTCCTACATATAGTTGCTGACATTTCAGGAACTGGTATCTGAGTCTTTATTTTAAACAGGTCTTGTGGTCTCTCTTCCCTGCACTGCACTTTTGTGATGCTTCTCAGCAGGAAACAGAACAGGTCTTAGTACCACACAGTCCTTCTGGAACATGAGTTGATAGAAGAGAGCTGTTTGCAGCTCCAGCCTCTGCAAACTGGACTGTGCACACAGTCCAGGCACTACCAAGTGAGGAGTTCCTGGTGGTAACTGCGCAGGAAAAGTGGTGGTTGTTGCCAAGAAATAATCAGTGTAAAGTAAGCCTACAGCATGGCCTAAAGCTGGACAACTGCAGCTGTCCAAGTGGAGTTCTGCACATAAAAGAATAACAGAATTAATTCTCAACCCTGGAAGGTTGCAGGCAGAGAGATTTGGCTCCCTGGTTTAACATCAAGTCCCTCTATGCTGAGTGCCTGGCAGTGTAGGGAGATCCTACAGACTGCTCTGAATCATTTCCGTTTCAAACTGATTGCTTTGCTTTCTACAATCTGTTATCTACCCACCATAGGACTGACACACAACGTGCACCATGGGGTAGGATTTCCAGAGCACTCGATCACACCAGGATGGCAAATTGTACTTCATCTGCAAAAAGAAAAAGAGAGGTGATGTCGAGAAAAGGAAAGCACTAGTTTACAAAAGGACAGGAAAGTCACTTGCCCAAGCACCATATATTTGTGTCAAGTCTGTTTGTATTGACTCCTTTCAAAACACTCCAAGGGCAGAAAATGCAGAGATTAGTTTAGGTAATTTTCTTCTGTAGGAGATACTTTCCCTGCTCTGCCATGTACCTCAGAAGGGAGCTCAGGTTCCACCTACCCCTGTAGCCTTTTGCTTGGTGTAGGCATACTTCTCCCGGGTGCCTCTCTCAAAACGGTAGGTTGGAGCAAACGTAATCTCTTCTTCCTCTGAAACAGGGAGAGAGCTCTGTTACAGCCTGGCCCATGGGGAACCCTCCTCTGGGCAAGATAGCCACTGCCCCTGAACACCCCATTCCACACCAGGTCTGGCAGAGAGAGTGGGTAGGAGTGGGAGAGGAACCTGCCAGCAAAGCCAGAACCTCACCGAACTGCAGGAACACCTTCTGGTCTTTCCTCTCAAGTAGAAGCTGGTCAAAAGCCAGCAGCTCCGGATACTGCTGCTCCCTGATCTTCTGGATAATATTCTCTGCTTCCTGCCAACAGGGAAACAGCAGAGCTGCAGATGATGCAGAACCTCCTCATAAATACTCCCTTCTCTGGTGAACTAGCAAATGCTCCTGAACTGTTTTACAGAGCTGAACCCCTGCCACTTCACAACCTTTCCCTTCACAGAGAGGCCCCAGTCTTTGCTGCATGGATGAACATTTGTCTGTCAAAACAGGCATCAAAATGCCCACACATCCCCTACACAAGCACACACACAACCAGATGCACATTAACACCAGCCTTGCTGTTGTCTCCTACCTACTGAAACAGATCCAGTATTTGTGATGCCTTGCCTGTTCCTGAATGCCTGTTCTGAGCCATTCCAAGCTCACCAAACAGAACAGAAAGGTAATCTCTGGATTGAGCCATTGAGAGACAGATGCTTGTTTACAGTGTGAAGGAAATCTGGGAGGTCTGGGGAAGCAAGGCTTCCTGAAGCAGCAAAGTGTGCCAGATGGCATTCCTGGGTCCATTAATCCTTGGAGAGGGCAAAGGGGACTTCCTTACTTTCCCTCAAATGGTGCCACACTCACACCCCGGGGTCTCTTCTTTTTGCCATGCTGCTCTAGGCTGGAAAAAGACAGAGCTTCTGGGATGCTGCCCCTGCAGGCGTCACGCCTGTCCCTCACCGTCGGGGGCTGCTCCACACGGTAGTTGAGGTCTCCCAGCCAGAAGAGATGAGTGAAGCGATGAGTGATGTTAAATGGACTCAGTTTCTTATCTCCTAGTGTCAGGAAGCGCAGGATGTTCGTGTAGTTCTGGTTGCGTCTGTCAAGACAAGGAACATCTGCCTGACATGCTGAATTGCTGTGCAATTCCCCAGTGCCTGGGTTGGTTGCTGCTTTCCCGAGCAGGAACGGATCTGGCTCAGCGTCTCAAGAGGAGCAGATCAGAAACTGAGAACTTGACACCCCAGCCACATGGTGCTCCTCAGACAGGCCCAGGGAACCTGCTCCTAACGCCACTTCTGCTGCCTCCCAGGGCTGTGCTTTTCCAAGCTACATGTCTTAGAAACCCAGCGTTAGATTGTTGCTTTCAGTTTTCAGCAGCAAACACATAACTAGATTTTGGCAGTTATTCCAGGCCCTGGGGAACCCTTCCATAGGAATTAACTCCATCAGTGGCAAAGACCCTGTGCAGAAATCCCACACCATCTGTGTTCTGAACTGAGAAAGATGGCAAAGCCAATATCTTTATTTCAAGTCCTCTTCACTTTCAAAACCAGTCCTTCCAACAGCTCTGGCTCCTCCCAGAGTGGGCATACATCTCCCACTGGTGTCAGAGCTTTGCCTTCCAGTCCTGTGCTGCACAGACCAGGAACACTCCTTTCACACGGTATACAGAACTAGCCCCTGTGGAGATATTCCTGTGCTACACACACCTCCCTCTCAGCACCCCTGACAGCTCTACCTGGCAGGACCTTTCTCAGCTGTTCCCCAGGGCACAGCACAGCTCCTGTGCTTGCAGCACTGCCTGCAGTGAGAAGGCACACAGTCCCTTTTTCAGCACATTATTTTGGGATGGGAAAGCCTACACATCTCTCCAGGACACTGTAGATCAGGGAACTGTTTCCTCATGCACTGGGCTTGCATGGCAGGTCCTACAAGTGCTGTGCAAGCCTTTACACTCAGCTCTGATATCATTTTGCTGGCTCTTTCCCCTGTACCCATGTGCTGTGGGCACATAGCAGAAGTTCCTTGTTCAAATGCCTTCCTAGGAGACATTAAACAACTTTTTTATGGTCAGGAAGATGTGTTTGTGCCTCTCCGGTGGGCCCTCCTTCCAAACATGGCCCAGAGAATTTCACTATGGGTCAACAGCCATTTTTGAAAGGGGAATATGGAGCTTACCTGTGTTTCTTTTCACTTCCTGAAGTCAAATGGCTGTTAACAAACCCAAAGGAGGTTCCATTAAACATGAATGACACCCCCACTGCTCCTTTATTACCTAGAAAAAGATAAGCCAAAAATGTCAAGAAATCCACCTCCAGGCTGAATCTAGCAAAGATAATAAAGCACCAAGTACATCTTAAGTGAAGTGGCTGGTGGAGAAGAGAAATAAGTTAACTTAATCAGCACAGAAAGAGTTAGTACATGCAGCACAGATTGTGGCAACAAATTCTCTAAGGATGCTAAAAAAACTTAGTTGAAGGGAAAGAATTGCAGTTTCCCTGTGAAACCCAAGAAAGGGCAATCCAATAGCCAGTCAAACGTGTTTGGTGGAATATTAATGTATGTGTGTGTTAACTACACACACTAATGATTTCCTGTCTTACAGGGTAAGATGTAACCAGTGCTATTGGGATACAACTTTAGTACCACTGTTGCCACATAAATGTTGTCCCCGGAGTCCTGAGGATGCAGAGCTGTTCCATGTCAAACCTACACTGGCACGGACAGATCCCAGCCCCCAGATGGCACTGGGGCTCTCCTCACCCAGGGTGTTGGCAATGCCTGTCTTCACATTGTCTGTGCAGATGTGGCTGATGCGATTCTCATGCTCTGGCTTGGCCAGTACAACAATCCTGATGTTCCAGAGGGTGTGGATTGCTATCTGCAGGGGTGGGAAGGTTAGAGGTTATATTTCTGCACGTACCCGCAGAGGTGCGCTATAGCTGCACTTCCAACTCCTCCTGTAGTCCTTCTCCTTAACACACTTTCTTCCTGTGCTCAGGATATACTTGCAGTCATTTTAATCAAAGGTGGGAGGAAGGACCTTGCTATTTTCTACTGCTTTTTTCAGTTAATCTTTGGATTACCTTTCTTCCACAAGATAGTTTCCCAATAACCATGAGACTTGGAAGTCTCGTGGCCTTCCAGATATGCTTAGATCTGTTTCTTGACATCACTGAAACTCAAGAATGTCCAAACCTGGTCTTAATAAGTTTCAGTTTCTTTTATCACTGTGCCTGTGTACTATTAAATCCTACTTTGAAAGTGCAATAACCTAGAGCGAGACCTAGGCTTCAGCTGGCTCTGGAAGTTTTACAGTCTCTTCCTTTTTTAAGGTCAAAACAACCATCTGCCCTTGCTCCCAGCCTGGCAAGGTCCCTGCTTTGGCAGTGGGGGATCACTATCCACATCATTCTGCCCCTTTGGCCAGTTCCAGGGGAGGATCTTCACGGACACAGGCAGCTCACTCTCCCTCATCCAAATGCAATGACAATAAAAGAAGGGAAGGGGAAGAGGCATAGGAAAAATCCCACTTATTCCTGTCTCTGTTTTATGAACAACATATGCTCTCCTCATATGCCTGAGTTATGTGCAATAACTGGAATAACCCCTTACCACTTTGAAGCTGATACTGGTGATTTCCTGCAAAGATTGCCTCAGCGTCTCCAGCCATTCCTTCTCCCCTTGGGGATCCTCCTGAGTGCCAATCACATAGATGTCATGAGGGATGTAGTCAGCAGTGTCATCACGGGTCTTCCCCTGCCCCTTGGAGAGGAACCAGGAGGTGATCTTCTTTGGGGGAGCTGCCGCACCTTTCATTAACAAATCAAGCACCAAAGGAAGTCACAGTGTGTCTTGTCAAACCCAGGATACAGATAACACGTGGGGACAGAAAGGAGAGGCTTCACATTGACTCCATCCCACATCAGTTTCATATCAGTGTGGTCACACTATTCTAAGATGACAGAAATGTTATCCCCACCTGAGTCACCAGTGAAGGAGGGACTCTGCTTTGGCCACTCTGCTCTGTTCCATCAGCTTACCAAAGCCAAGGCTAGCCAAGGGTAAAGGCAGGGAGCTGTACTTCTCCTGGCCTCCTCACTCCTTAAGCATGACCAAGCAAAGACAGCTCAGCTCACAGCAGCTGAACCAGATTTTATCCCAAACTGGGAAAAAGAACTTAAATCCCACTGTCCTCAACTACACCCTGTCCCCTTCTCTAAATACCACAGACATTCAGCTCTCTTCCCAGGCTGGACACAAACCATCCTCCTCAGGGTCAGAGCAGCTGACAAGCAGGTGGTGGAATTGCTCCTCTCCTGTTTGCAAAGTGGAGGATGATGTACACTGCTGCACCAGCTTTGTGCCAGCCAGTTCCCTGGCACTGGAAGAATCCTTCAGTGCCCATCAGGGACAACTTCATGGTCCCTTGACTGGAACCACAAGAAGTGTCAAACCACATGCCAGAATAAATCTAGATCTCAGCTCTTCCCCTGTGCCAGTGGAGACAGCCCCAGTGCACAGACCTGCCATGGAACCCACACATGGTGCCTGGGGCTCACCACAGCAGCTGAGCACACATTTTGGCAAGTGCCTGAAGGAACGCCCATGTGAGAAGGGAACCCATACCCATATTCCAGGTTCCAATGAAGATGGTGATCATATCAGGCTCTGGTTGCTCTGAGTGTTTATTCTTCATTTGTTGCAGAAGCTGGCAGAATCCTTCTCTCTTCTAGACAGGGAGGAGCAGAGACAATTAATGAGATGCTTAACTCCTCCAACACAACCTCCTGACAAACTAGCTGAACCAGGAAATTCCCAGCACATGAAGATTCCACCATCCTGAAACCTTCCAAGAGACTGAATTTCCCATGGTGCTTTTTTAGGCACTTAGCCAATGCATTGCTTTAACAAGTGCTGAGCTGGTCAAAATAAAGTGTCTTCTTCCCTCTTGTTCATCTATATCAACCTTTTTGCAGCTGCCATCACAGAGTCCTTGCCTCTCCTCCCTGCTGCTGACACTCTCCTCCTGCCTCAGAGGCAGCCCCAAGTGTGGCTCTCCAGTCCCCCCCGTACACAGCACACCTGTCCATTTTATGGATGTTTCCAGAACAAAGGAGAAATTTATGTTTTGCAAAGCCAAGCACCATCCTTCAGCAGTTCCTCTTTCTGCCAAGGAATGCCCCATGTGCCACTCCCACCCAGGTACCTGTTCCAGGCTGGCAGGAAGAGAGCACCATATATGTACCTTGGAATCAGAAAAAACATATTCCTTCCGCTGTGTTTTTTCTTTTTCTGTTTCCAGCACAATCACCAGTTTGTTTGGGAGCTTCTGGGACTTGATAAGCTGCAAGACTGAACAGAGGCTGGATGTCATGAGCTGCAGTCACTGAAAGGAGGATCCCACCAGAACGAGCACGACTCTGCTCACAGGCTCAGGATTTGCATGGTCTCTTATGGCTGAGGCACACTTTGCTCCACAGATCTGCATCTTAATATGGCTTAATCCTGTTCCCAATAGGAACAGATTGGACTCAAAGTGAAGAGGACCTCCAAATCTCATTCTGCCTGGAGCTCTTGTCCATCCCAAGCCCTGCGGTCTGAAGTGAAGCCTTGGCTTCCTGTATGCAATCCCTCTGTATGTATCCCAAGCCAGCTTACATATATTCCTTTCCCATCTGTGAAAGAGGATGTGAAACCTCATTTGGTGGTAAAGGTGATTCCTCCCCACCTAAAATTGCAGCCAAGTAACTATGAACACCAGGTGGAAAAAGCCATATACGAAAGCTCATCTTTTCAATCAGTGTCAGCAACAGGTTGATTTTCTAGCAGGAGAGAGTCCAAGGGCATTTTTACTCTCTGATAAATCTGTTTGGCTCAGTCTCAGTGAGCTGCCTGTCCAGAAATACAGCGGGGGGGTGGGGGGGTGGGGGTAAGGAAGCTGTTTGAATTGGGCCTTCAGAGACCAAACTGGCATTGCTCATCAGGGAACATACTGATTTACATCCAAAGAATTCAAGGAAAATTCACTGAAAAATGTTACTGAAACTGAGTGTCTGGCTTTTCACCATCAAAAATCTGAAACTGAAACTGAGTGTCTGGCTTTTCACCATCAAAAATCATCACAGAAGTCAGTGTGTTCCTGCAGAATGTCTTTCTTCAAGGGACACTGCTTTTCAGTAGAAAAATGGGTCTATTGCAACCAGCCATATGGGGAATCATCTACCAAAACCTGCTTCCTTGCAGTCCTGATGCCAGTGTCTTCACTTAGAAAAGCAGGGTCTAAAACAATTTGTGAAAGCTGGTTATCCCAGTATTGACTCCCTTGTCTTTGTCTAGCCTGACCAGAGCCTTGCACAACACCCAGGACCTTGTGGAAATCCCTGCCCTCTGGGCCAAACCAAGTGGAGCCCAAGTGGAGCCCCTCCACATCTTCAAGAGACCCAGAGTCTAGTCCAGCATTTGTGACCTTAAGCATCTTACTTTTCTTGTGGGTATAAAACTTGTCTTCTGGACCATCCTTAGATCTCTTGATAATCAGTTTTCCCATTTCTACATCAACCTTGAGTTGTATTTTTGAGAAAATCCCTAGGGAGTCAGCTTTCACCTATTGGAAGACAGAGAGGTTTGTCATGAGCAATCTTCTACACTTCAGTCACGTGTTTTACGAGTGCAACACTTCCCTGATTTCCTGGACACATCATTATGCCAATCTCACTAGATACCTCCTAGACATTTGCATGGTGCTCAACAGCATCTAGGAATAGCTGTTGTCTCTGGCAGCACAGCAAAGTTCCCAGGAACTGAGATACAGACATAAATCTGTGTTGCTGTCTTTCCACATTATGATCAGTATCATTAAAAAAGTACATTTACCTCAAAAGTGACAGGGGGAATAAGGGAACGCCGGTGTGTTGAATCAGGACCTTCAATCAACAGTGTTTTCACCTGTAAAAGGATTTATGTGTAATTTATTGCATTTGGTGATTCTGCATTACATTGAGAGTAATGAAATCAAAGCAGTCATCTTAGTGTAGCAGAGGACTGTGCTGATGATGAACAAGGAACATAACTAGAAGCAAAAGATGACAGAAAGACAATATAAAACAGCTTTAGAACTGTACCTTTTCTTCAATAGAAGACAGCAAAGAAATCAGCTGGTTGAGTTTCAATACAATATTGACTGGACTTGCTTCACCAAGCATCTGAAACCACAGCACAGTAACAAAAATGGAGAGGTGGATGATTTCCAAAGCCATGGAGCATGGCCTAGAGTGCAGTCCCAGGAACAACCCACACCCTGTGCAAGGAGCACCACCTGTGCTTCAGCTCCTCTGCTCTGTAATGGGCAGCACAAGAGCAGGATTGTGGCGGAATATGCAGAAGTATGGGAGTGTGGAAGGACAAACCTGCAAACCTTTTCCATAAATTGGGGGCAGCTGGCCATGCAAGGGAGTCACTTTGCTGCAGGGGGCAGGTTTGCATGACAGATCTGGGGCTCAACATACAGAAATCCTGGACTTTTGGTTTTCTGGCAGGGAGAGGAAGGCCATGAGGAGGAGGAAAGAATTGGCAGTGAAACATCCTGGAGTGAAGTTTATGAAAAAAGAAGTATGCAGTGCCAGCCCCCAAGCTGAGGGAGGCTGGGGAGATGGGGGTCCTCTGGTAGTTCATGGCATTTTCCTCTGGGGCAGGAAGTGGGGCAGGCAGGAGGGGTTATGGGGTAAGTGGAACTGGGATATAAGTTACTGGGTGCCCCCTGCACTGCAGCCAGGAAGAGGCTGAGGGGAACAGGAACGGCAGCTGATCCCCAGAGCCAGAACCTGTCCCCTCCCTGCTGGCAGCTCCCCTCTCCTGTCCCCACCTGCCAGCCCACTTACCTGGGAGCGCTGATGGACACTGGGGTGCAGCTGCTGCTCAAACACCTTCTGGATGGATTCCAGGGAAGGGAGAGTCCTAGAGGCCTCACTGGGGACAGAGACATGGCAGAGGTCTGAGGCTCTGTCTGAGGGTTCCTGGGTTGGTGAGTGCTCAGACAAAGCCACATAGCAGAGACCATGGGCACATGGTCACACCATATCCCCTCCGAGCTGCTGGGAGGGTGATGGGAGCATTTCCCAGCTGCTGGAGTGACACTGCCAACAGAGGCAGGGGAGTCAGGCAGGGACTTTGCCTTGCAGGGCTGGAGCATAGCTACACTGGCTGTTCCTTGGGTTTTGCTCTAGAGGTTCTCATTTTCTAAATCTCCCCAGAAAGATATCCCAGAGTTGGCCAAACCTGAGGACACAGTATAAAACCAGCATCAACCCAACTATGGCAGCTCACAGATCAAAGTGCACTCCAATGTCTCACAGCCCAGTGCACTTTGGTGCCTCTGAACTCTGCAGTGGCAGGGGCAGCTCAGCTGAACACAGGTTCTGTGGAGCTGCTGAGGCTGACACAGGCTGCTGGGGACACTGCTGGGGACACTGCTGGGGGTCACTGCTGGGGACACTGCTGGGGACACTGCTGGGGACAGTGCTGGGGACAGTGCTGGGGACAGCATAGGGGCAGTGCAGGGGACAGTGCTGGGGACACTGCTGGGGACAGTGCTGGGGACAGTGCTGGGGACACTGCTGGGGACACTGCTGGGGACAGAGCTGGGGACAGTGTGCGAAAAGGAAACTAATTGTTAGGTGTTTCATCTCACATGACAGAGGGGCCGAGCACAGTGAGAGGGTGGAAAAGGCAGCCTTTCCTCCTGAGCATAGCTGCTGCTGGGTAACGATGAGATCCCAGAGCGCTTCCCAGCTGGATTGTCAGACGCTGCCGTGGGAATTCGGCATAGGAGCCACATGCTGATAATGACAAGACTTATCACAGAGACAGCAGCCAGGGAGCACAGGTCAAAGGGAAGGTGATGCTGGGGAGCAGTGCTGGGGTGCTTGCATTGTGTCTTGTCAATGCTGGATATTAATGGTTTCCCTCACTTTCCTATGTCTGAATGGACCGGATTTTATTCTCTGTTTGCTGAGGAAAAGTGCTCCAAAGTGAAAGTATCCCTGTGTGAAGATCAGATATTTGTCTGGGCACTGAACCATGGATGATTAATTGCCTAAATTAAACATTTGTGTTTGAAATTTCAGTTTGAAAGAACCATGGGACACAGAGAAGTACAAGGCACTTGTAGGAGTCTGGTTCTGCTGTTAGTCATCCAGCCCCACGATTCAGCTCTGGATTCCCTAGGGCCAGTGTCACTGCAAATGGCTCTGCCCCCAAACCCAAGACTCCCCCTGATTTCTGCAGGTCCCAGGAGACTGCAGGCAGTTGCAGGAGCACAGAGAGAAGTTCAGTTTGGAAAGAATGAAAGGATCTTTACTGTGACTAAGAGTGCAGGACGTGCAGGCCATCTCTTGAAAACACACGGCAGCAGCTGTTTGAAGCAACTAAGAAGTGATTTCTCATGGGAAAACTGCCCTTTGTTTACAGTGTAGGATGCTGTGAAGAGGAGGAAGAGCATCTGAAGGTGTTCAAACTCAGCAAAACCACAGTGTGGTTTTAATGGCACTTGTAACTCCTTTTGTTTTCTTCTCTTGACAGTATAAACACATATAGTGATCTTCATTGAAGTGTCAGAAGCCTGTTTGTCCAATGCTTGAAAAACTGCCTTAAAAGCTCTATGTACAAATTATCCCATGAGGGAGAATAAACAAGAACATGCAGAGCAGCAAATGATGGCTTTGGACAACAGCAGTTTGAATAGGCCACTACTGGTGTTTTTCACTTAAAGCTGAACAAATCCACTCATGTGTGTGGCCCCCCAGTCTCCTTGAGTCAGCTTTCCAGCTGCTGGAGGATTCTCCTGGCCAAGGAATTTCTTGTATGCCAGTTGCTTTTAGCACCCAATGCCTCATAAAAGTACTCAATGCCTCATAAAAGTACCCATTAGCCTTACAAGTCTCTCTTTTGTTTCATTTTTGGTACAAGAGTGGCTGCTCCATTGTCCCCAGACTCTAAGGAGATGTGCCATGTCCTGACCCCTTGGTCAAAAATGGGTCTTGCACCTGTCTGTGGATAACGCCCGACCTGCAAAAGGCACAGCCTGTTGGCCCAACTGCTCTTCCAGCCCCACTGTTCACCATAAGCTCTTTCCTTCTCCTGACCATTGAGCAGCCGCAGCTGTGTCCCCTCTCCCTTGCTGACATTGGTGGTCAGTGCTGACCCACAGACCCAGGGTCAAAGCACAGGAGGGAGTCACCCAAAGGGCACTGGCTGCTCATTTCTCACAGTGCTGGCAGTGTGACCCTGAAAGATGGCACAGCTGGGCTCTGGAGGTGGGGAGAAGCCAGAAGACAGTCCCACAAAAACCTCACTTCCACGGAAGTCAGTGTGGCTCCCAAACAGTTCAGCCTCACTGAGTCTCTGCTGCACAACCCTCAGCACTGCCATCAAATTCAAAGGAGCTTCAGCCCCACTGAAAGGGCTCACCTGTGCCAATTTCTTCTCGGGTTTTGGGTTTGGGATGTTTTTAACCTATTCTCTCATCATCATCATCATCACAGCTAGGCTTCATGAACAAAGATTTGGGAAGGGCTCTACCCACGTGGGTGTGTCCTTTGAGCCTGTGCAGTGGATGTTTTAGGTGAGGCACAGCATGTGCAGAACTGGCCCCACCCTTTAACTCCTAAGGTTCATCTGCCACAGCCAAGCGAGCCTGGATGGTGACAGCAAAGTCCTCGGGACTAGAACCTACAGCACCTGGTACGGTATTGCCAGGAGGTCTCCCATCCAAGTACTAAATAGGGCTGATCCTGCTCAGCTTCTGAGATCTGACAGGATCAGGTGTCAGGATGTGTGAAAATAATGGAATTGGACATCAAAATAAAACACCAAGAAGCAGTCTAGGAAGTACCTATATGTGCAGCCAGATGCAATCCCTGTGCAGCTGAAGAAAGCTCAGGGAAATAAAAGCTAAATTTAAGGATTGCCATTGACTAAATCTGAGTTCACAAGTCTGATAAGAAAAGAAAGCTAAAACCCTAGAGAACTGTGGGGATTAAGACTGCAGAAAACAGTAAGGTGCCCAAACATCTGACTACTAGCCAACTGAAGGTAAGCAAATAATTTGGCTGGATGGTAGAGACCCATGGGACAATGTGGATAGAGAGGGAAAGGTTCCTCAGTGACACCTGTCAGGGACTGGAAGTAGCCTCAGCCTGCAGTTCTGGACCATGGTGAAAAAATTGAGAAGCCAGCTCCAACAAACTGAAATAATGCAGATACAGGAAGAAAATGCTGGGGAAGAGGGGAAGAACTGCATGAGGACTTACATTTCCATAGCTGTGTGCAGCCACCAGAAGGACAGGGCAGGCACTTGCCCTTTGCTGTGTTTGTGGTGGTGCAGTGCCTCTCTGCTCAGCAGGTTTCCACCAGCAGCACAATTCACCCAACTCTGCGCTAGGATGTCAGTTTGAAAAGCCCAGCTCCCAAAACTCCTACAGAAAATCTGGAAGTATAAAAGGTGTCCTGGCAGTTGAAGGAATTATGGACCTGTTGCATCTCCTTCCTCCCCATTCCACGTGCAGTTATGAGGAGCAGGATTAAAACCCAGATAAGCTGAAGTAGAATAAGAAGTTGGAAATGGAAGAAGCTAGCCATCCTCAGAACAGCAGCACTGTTTCAGTAACTCAAGACTCTCATTTTTGAGTTCATTTGATTTAAGTTTCCATTGTTCAGGTTTATTCTTAGCCAGCCACCTGGGTCTCCCCTCCTGTGGGTGGAGAGAAGCAAACCCCTCAGGCAGGGCACAAAGGGTCCTCAGTCCTGCCAGGGGCCTGGCTGTGGGCAGCTGGCTTCCAGGAGAGCCAGCCCAGGCCAGCAGCACCACCAGCCTCACTGCTAAACACACTGAAGAGAAGGATATTGCAAGCCATGGAGAGAAGTGTGGGAATAGGTGCCCTCACACACTCCAGTATCTCTGCAGAAGTGTGGGCTGTTCTCATCTTACAGGCAGCAAGGGGGGAAACCACTCCCTTCCACCAGAGAAAGATGGAGCTCTGCAAGGTTTAACTCCCTGTCAGAGTTTTTCTGTTTGGGACATGGAAGGTCTATAAATAGGAAAAGTAAAATTTGTAGAGACTGGAGTCTGGGCTTTTTCCTTTTTTCATTTGAGCTGGACTTCACCAATGTCTGTGGAATCACTCCAGGTTCACGGTGCATTAATGGGAAGGAAAATCAATGTTTAAAACCTAGTTATATATGTGCTTGTTTCTGTAAATTACTTGTGCTTGACAATTTTGTGGGTGTCATTTATGTATTACAAAATTATGCAGTTCATCAGTTAGAGGACTTTTTGTTTTGTTTCTTTCTAAACAAAGCATAAAATACAATACTCTGCTGACTGAAGCCACCTACAAGGAAACTTCATAAGCAGAGCTGTGTCTTTTACATAGATTACGTATCTTTGGTCCAGAATCAGAGGTCATGAGATCTAAATATACTGGTTTTGAGGGGAGGCCAATTTCCTATGCCAGAAATGCAGATTCTGAATGCATGCACATGGAACCTGTGTTAGACTACAGTGTTACAGCATTATCCTCTGAAAATCAGCCTCTAGTCACCTGAAGAGTCCTTTGCAAAGAACTGTAAGCAGTTTCTTCAGTTGAGGAAGATTGCTTGAGCCTGTCTGCACCATCTCGAAGTCACTGATGATGTGAACTCGCAGGTAATCCTGGATGAGCTTAAGATGCTCATCAGAGACACTGTGAAGGAAACAGAAAGGCCCAAAGTCAGCTCTTCTCACTACTTCTAATTATTTTTTTGAATTCCCACTGCCAGTATAGACAGGTGGGGGCAGTTTGCCTTGGATTTCAGTATAAGCACGCAGTTCTCAGAACAGGACCATGGATGCCTCACCATTGCAGACACCTTCTCCTCATCATCTTTCCCCACCCCAAACCCTCTGTGACTGCTGAGCTGCCACACCAGGGCAAGTCTTTTGATGCCTGGCATTGCCAAAGCCATGGTGGCATCACCAGCCTCGTCAGGTGAAGCCAGGCTGCTGTGAGCTCACCAATGTCAGCAGCTCAGGAGCTGTGGGCAGAGGAAGACTGCCTTTCACCTCACCAAGTTCCAGTTTGAAGGTTTTATTCCAAGAAATCCAAAATGATTTTGGGGCACCTTAGACCAAAGAGCTGGACACTGTGCTCCCCCCTCACTGTCTCCATGGTGCTCAGACTCCAGCGCCTCAAGGACAGGTGACCCAGGGAGACTGTGTGTGCTGTCTTGTGCCCTGAAAAATGCACCAAGTCCCAACTGGCTGTTTGTAATGATGCAGATGAAATGGTGGAGGCAGCGGAACAAACCTGGGTTTCTCTCAGTCCCCACAACACAACCTGTGCTGCCACACACAACCACTGTTTGCTCACAGCCTCCCACTGCCCTGCCAACAGACATGTCTGCTGATGTCATTTGTGTTTTATTTGTATGCTTTGCAGATTTGGTCATTAAATGTCATGCGGCTTCCTGTAAGGCTTCAGTGCACGTCCAGATTTGACTTGTGCTTTCTAATACAATATGTAGTTTGGGCATATGGCTAATGTACCAAGCTCTCTTAGATATTACCATCCTTTATATTAGAAAACTATACCCCAGTGGAGAAAGTACTTTAATTCTTTAATACTTTGAATTTTAATACTTAAGGAAAAAATTTATTCTAGATGACAGATGCACTGTAAAGAGTAGCCAATGCACTGTCACTGGGAGTATAAATAAGGAGTAATTTTATTGAATCAAATAGGTTCTCATCTGTCCCAAACACAGAGGCCCAGAGAGCACAGAGCTGTGCTGAAGGCTGGTCCTGCAGCCCTGTGACTTGCCATCCTCACCTGCTCATGTCCTGGTGCTGCAGGCGCTGGAGAAGTGTCTCGGAAAGGGACAGTTTATTAACATCTGCCACTCTGGAGTTTTCAGGGAGAGAAGAGACCTCCTTTGTATCACCGCTGGGTAGTGCCATGAGGATGCTGCGTGGGGGCAGGAGGGGAGGCGTGGGCACCAGGTCTGGGGAGGAGGAAGGGAAAGGCACAGTAATCCCAGCACGGCAATCAGACCTTGTCCCACCAGTTCCTTCAGCCATCCCTCTGGAAGGGCCTCTGATGTCAGTGCTGGAACACTCAGGGCTCAGCACTGGCCCAGCCCTTTCCCAGGGGTGTTGGTGCTGTGAGACTGAGGGATGAGCTGCCAGGCTTGGCCCTCAAGTGCAGGCAGCACCTGCCTCTGCCTGGCAGTGCAAACCCAAAGCAGTCTGACTGTCCCATCTGCAAAGCAATGAAGTTGAATATACACTCTAAGAATTTTAGAGAACATAGGTGTTCTTCACCCAGATCATTCCTATTATCATGGGGATCTGCTGCTGGGGCAGAAGGGATGGAGGGACATAAACAGAAACTGGTAATGCAAAGAAATGAACAGCTAAAGGAAGGAAATACAGATGGAGAAAGCAGACCCCAAAAGCAGAGGAGCTGAATATCCTGCCTTGTCTGGAAGCACAAAGGGTTTGCTCTGTCAGCACACCTCCCTCTCCATTGATCCCAACCACGGTTACTTTCTTTTCATACCAATTGCTCCAACACTTTGACACACCTATCATGTGTAGCCTTTTGAGCTGTGAGGTTTTGTTTGGTTGTTTTCTAATGCTGGAATTTACATTATAGAAAGATCCCCAGGACTGATCTACTGCTCCTGGGCAGGTGCTGTGATTCACAGAGCCACAGAAGCACTGAGCCATGGTACAGTTGGGTGATGCATCTGCAGGGTGCTCATCTTCCACATTTGCAGTTCCAAATCTAAGAGGGCCAGCCCTTAGATCTGTAGGCCATACATGGCTCCAGCACCATGGCACCAAAGGGCCTTAACAGAATTCAATTCTGTACGTGAGCAGCCTGGCCCCAGTACTAGTGTCTCTCCATCTGAAGGCTCATAGTCTTGGCTAGAACTTCACTCCCTGCTGCTTGCCTCTCTGTGTATTATTTTTACTGTAGCTCCCTCCCTGGCGTGGGAAGCTGCAGACCCCGTGCAGCTGGTCAAAACCCAGGAACACCTTTCCTGAGCAGCTTTGCAAAACTTTGGTCAGTTTGTTCAGGAGGATGACATGCCAGAGTCTCTCAGCTCCTGTCAGGTATGTGTTGGCTACATAGGTGTACACAGACACATTGATCTGCTCCAGTGCACAGGCCTGTCCGTCTGTCCCAGCCACTGTGTCCTTCAGACAGGTTTTATTGCAGTGCTCGTCATTTCCAGACAGACGTCAGAAAGGACAGGAAGGATGGCTCTGTGGGCATGACCTTCCACTGGGGCTCAGGAGAACAGTGACAGATCCAAGGGATGATCCAGGAAAAATCCAAGGAACAATCCAAGACCAATGAGTGTCAGGAACCAACAGTGACACTTCAGTTAGGATGATGCCAATCATATCTGTTCATTTTACCTCTACCTCTGCACACAGACTGCCTGCCACTGCTGCATCTGTGCCCTCTGGTTATGACTGTCAGAAATGCCCCCTAGGTCAGAGCAGCTGAGGGGTTTCAGAGGAGCCAGAGCCTCAGGAGCTGCAGGTGTGTGGCGCTGCAGAGAGATGTGCTCCAGGTGCCAAGGGGCACATCCCTGCTGTGACAGGGACCCCACAGATGAAGCACGGGGAGAGGGCTGCACCTAAACCAGCTTGAGACCAGGTGGGGACAACACACCAGCCACACCCATGCCAGATAGAGTATAACTCTACAGGGAGTCCCAGTGTATTCCCTCAGGTGAGCTAAACCAGTGCTCCAGTACCACATGACTCGGGGTCCTGCCAGCTCAGGCCTCTCTGTGCTCTGCTCCATTTTATGGCATGACATGCTCTGATCCCCTGCCTGCACTGCGTACCCACTCTTGAGGTAAGAGTTAAGGGTCTGCATCACCAAGTCACATCATGGGCCCCTTACCAGCATCTTCCTCCAGCTCATCTGCAGCCTCCTCCTCTTCCCGCGGCACTGGATATTTGAGGTGCCATATCAGACCCATGTTCTCCTTTTTGTAAAATTCTATCAGTTCCTCCAAGTTCTCGAAATACTTCACGGGAACACCCTCTGATGCCTGAAACAAAACACAGAGGCAATCACAGTCTGGTATTTCCTACCTCAGAAACACTGCCCCTCACAGAAGGAAAAGCACAGTCATAGAGAAAGGAGAAAGCCACTAGTGCTGTTCAGAGAGAGCCTGCCCCGCTCTCACTGCCCTTGTGAGCACAGAGTGGCTCCTGCAGTACACACAGGAAAAGATTCCAGCCAGAGTCAGCACAAACACTCATCTCAAAGACTCACTGAGGCCAAGTGCAAGAGCTCTCTCTCTGGACTCAGTGTGCTTGGCTTCACAGCAAAGGAAGACTTTGAAAACAAGGAATTCTCCTGGATTAATCTTTGCATTCTCTCCTTCACTAAGCACAAAATCCCTGAACTGTGTTATATTTTGTGGTGTCCAGGAAAAGTTTTTCTGAGAAATTGCAAGCCAAACATGGCTAAATGCAGACATCAGCATCCCTTACAGGACTCAAAGGCTCAGAGCTAGGCTCAGATGGAATACAGTGCAGTCCTGTACAAGAATGCTGGGATGAGGTTTGGAGCCCTGAGCTCAGGGCCCCGCGAGGATGGAATGTGCTGGGCCTGGCACTGAGCCAGCTCAGTTTGAGCTGTGACCAAACCTGCTTCCAGCACACCCTGGCCACTAATCTCATAAAATGGACACCTGCAGAGGGCAAACACAGGGATAATGTTTTAGAGGTCTTCAGAGCCAAAGCTTTGGAGCAAAGACATCCATGCACTGGCACAAGTGGTGAACCTGCCAGATTCACCAGGCAGGAACAGGTGCCATCCCTGCAGCTCTGCCCATTGCTGCCACCAAGGGCCCTGCCAAACACAGGGGAATGATCTGTCATGGCTCAGCACAGAACTTCTGACCCAGAGAAAGGGCTCTGCATCACCACCAAAACTGCACTCAAGTGCCATCCAAACACAAGGCTACAGCAACATGCAGCCAAAGCTCTGATCCCTCTTCCTGGGGCACGATCTTCCCGGCAGGATGCTCTCCTTCTGGACAAAAGAGTTTCCCACAGAAACCAACCCCAGAAGGCCCTGTCTACACCTGCTACAAAACAGCAAGAAGCAGGGGCTAACAGTGCACGCTAGTTGTGTTCCAGCCCCATAAGACTTAAAAGACCTAAAAGTGCAACACTGGGGAATGTTCACACCTGGGGATACAGCAACAGGGGCAATCTAGTGGAAGAACTTGTCGTGCCAGTGGCAGGCTTGACTGGCACTATTTTCATGCATAAATCTGGATTTTGCACAGAAAACATTGTTAGTTAATAAGAAATTAAAGCTTTGTCCCCAGTTTGAAATCACTTGTTGCACAGCCACACTTTGGACATTCTGCCTCTGACTAACAGGCAGAGTATTTAAATTTATTTCAGGATTGCAATTATTACCTGAAAAAATTAAGACACACAAAGTTTTAATACAAATTTGAACAAGCTTATTTATTTGCTATTTGTGTTTGCTCAGTTTCTTATTCTCTGTGAACTTTTTTATTTGAAAGGCAAATATAGCAAACCCATGAGATTCAACAGGAGTGATGCAGCAATGCCTACAGTGAGCAGGACTCAGAAAAATCTGTGGTAAGTCCTAGCAGCAACAAGATTTCTTTTTGATTTTTCCTAAGGAATAAAATCTCAGGCCAGAAATTAGAACAGTGCTTTCAGTATTTGAAGCCTCAGTGCCCTCAGGCCTGCCATCAAAAACACCTTTCATTTTTAACTACACCTTCTTGTCTTTAAAGGCTCAGCAAGACACATTTCGTAACAAGAATGGATGATGTTTCTGAGAGCTCTGCCTGTACAGTCTCCTATTCTCTCTTCCACATAAATGCTCCTGCATTCAAAAGATGTATTATTCTCATACACTGGAAAACATTGCATTCAGCATAAAGGTAATGCTTGGGCAAATACCCGATCATATTTTGGGAGTCCAGAGGTGTTGAAACAAATTGCTGGTTAAAACTTCACATGACTGTACAAGCATAGGCCAAATCTTGCTCTGTCAGTGTGGCACAGATTCAGCACAATCAGAATAACTTCTCATTTACACCAATTAATGCAAGTAAGTGGCTGGGTCCTCCCAGACACTTCTGCTTCTTGTTGTGAAGGCTGGGAATCGGTGAAGACCAGCAAGGGAAGAACAGCACTTCACTCTAATCCATCACAGGAAAGGATCCTGAAGTCCCAGCTGGAACAGACCTGGAATAGTTCAGCCAGTTCTCCCATGTTTCTCTGTTCACCTCCCCTGCAGTACCTTCCTGTGCTCTGAAAGGCCCATTTTTGTGGTTCTTTAGGCAGGTGTGCCCAGCAGCCCAGAGCATACTGCTGGCAGCACTGCCTGTGGCATGGCAGCATGCTCAGCCTTCATGCCCAGCCCATGGCAGGGCCATCCACACTTCATGCTCTTGATTAACCTGCCTGGGCTGCCTTCTGCCCACCTACAACACCTGTAGATGGGCTGGAGCTCATGAGGGACAAGGCTTGTGAGAGTTTGCTTTGCCCTAAGTTACCCCAAAGGGCATCTGGAAAAAGGCATCAGCCCCATCAGAGCACACGCCCCCTCCCTCCCCCAGGGGTAAGCAGGGTCAGAGTTTGCCATGTGCATCCTCACAGGAGGAAAGCTTTGCCATCGGTGCTCTCTCTCACCTCTTGAATTACTGAAGCCTACTCTGCTCCCCTTCTTTCCAAAGTTGTCTTCACACTACTACTTCACTTTCCTTCCCTACTTCCCAGTCTGCCTGCTTCCCCAGGTCACCCCTGACTGGAGACTGTTCCCACAACCCCCCATCCTGCCACTGCACAGCATCCCTCCCACCTCCACTGCTCAACCACTATCTTACCAGCCTTGTTCTGCCCTCATGTCCTGCTCCCCCAGGACACCTGCAAGAAGCCAGAGTGCCCTGCACAGCTTTTCCAATTGGAGTCTTGATGGAGGTGGGACGAAAGGCTGAGTTAGCAGTTTTTGCTGCCAAGGATAGTTCAGTCTCTGAGACTGTGCTGGTCTCTGTGGTAACCAGAAGAAGGAGCATTTTGCAACAGGCCTCCTTCCTCTAACTCATTGCATTTCAAGAGTGGACCTAAGCCTGTGGTGCAGCCCAAATTCCCCAGCACAGCCACAGGCCCCAGCTCTCGTGCAGGCTGGTTGGATGCACACACAACCAAACAGGCCCAGCTGCTATTCACCCTTTCTACCCTGGCAGCTCAGCCTACCACACTCAGCCACCTTTCTTGATGAAGCCCACCATGTCCTGTCTCAAGGATAACTGGAATTTGTGGCCATGTCGAGGATCTGGACTTTGCATCTGTATCAGACACACCTTCCCAAAGACAGGCAGCCTCCATCCCAGCAGTGCCAGCTGCTCTGACCGCCCCCCTTCCCCAAGTCCATTCAGCATAAAAAGGATGGCACACAATATAATAAAGGACAGCATTTCATATTTTGAGACAGAACTCAGCAGAGCCTTGTTCCAAGCAGCTGCACAGAGGCAGCTGGAATAGGAAAATGAGGAACTGTCAGGGTTGGGAGCTCTGACCAGCCATGGCCAAGCACAGATGGAAGGATGGGGAACCTCAAACCTGCTCATCTCCCACTCAGTGGGGTGGGGGAGCTCGAGGTCCTTCCCCACATCACAGAGGCCACAGCAGCAGCACTGCCTTGCTACACATCAGGTTGGCCACCACAGGAGTCTGAGAGCAAAATCACTGGATTATTCTCACTCATTTTCTTCTGCACTGTAATTGTTATTATTTGCAAGAATCTCACAGAGGAAGTGTGAGGGAAGGGCTGTGCCCATCCAGCAAAAAGCAGTGCCCAGCAACACTCCCTGCCTTTTGCCTGCCCTATGAAATGAGCTCTTCCAAGTTCCAAGCACCCCCAAATTTCCCCGGTCCCCCAAAGAGAGCAGGGCACATTGCTTTGCACTCCCTCCCTCTGCAGAGAGGCATAGCAAAAACTGCACATTGTTCGAAATGGGAGAGAGAACAGTAAAAGCAAGACCTTGTTACACTTGCTTGTCCCCTTGGGGAAGGGATGAGAACAAAGCCTGTGTCACAGAGTCATGTTATTCACACACAACCACAAGGTGGTCAGGGACAGCCTGTGCCACATGAGCCCCTCAGAATCCAACAGCCCAGCACTCTGCTCCCAGCCACAGGGCAGCAGGGTCATCTCCCAGGCTGGGGGTGTTCCCAGCCAGCACTGCTGGAATGATGTCTGAGTAGCACCAGCTGAGCACAGAAAACCCGGTTCGGTAATGCTGCTGCCAGCGCTTGGGTTGCTGGATGACCTACCCGAAAGGTGGTCCCTGCCAGCAGGCAAGGAACATGGTACGTAGCTGGGACACCTGCCTTCTCCACACCTGAACTCGTGGTGGGGAAAGAAAAGTGACAGTGGATGGTGAAATAGTGGCATTCAGTCAGTTTGCAGGTGGTTGTGGAGCACATTTCCAAAAACTGGATTGAGAGGACTTATAACTGGATTGAATAAACGTACTCAGGACAACTGCTCTGGATGACAGGAGTGACAGAAAATGCAGCCTAAACTTTAAATAGACTTGTTCTGGATTTTGAGCCAGGAAGCAGAGGCAGAATGGGGCCTGTGAGTGAGGGGAGCAGGACGGGCAACGTGGAATGAGCTGGAGCCACCCCAGCAGAGCCAACAATGAAATCCACTTCCTGCCCCCTGCCTGTGTCCAGTAAGGAACTATTTCCTCGGGGCTATCACAGCATAGATCTTATTTTAATTATGAAGTGAATTGTTTCAAGTCAGTATAAACATGGATAGCAAGTGTCATCTCCACAGCAACACACCGTATCTCAGAAATGTGCTCCCAGGGCTCTGTGGGCACTGGCGCGGTGTGGAGGGCAGCCCAGGTCCTGGAAGATTCCTTCAGCATCCCTGCTGGTACCTCAGCTTTGTGCTGATGGCAGCCACAGCACATAGAAAGGAAACACCTATGCAATTTAGGAACAGCCCACAAACCAGTAGGATTGTACAAAGGAATCTGTGGAATAGTGTATCAGAGAGTGAGTAGCTATTTTACAGTGGGAAGCTGCATCCAAAGCACAAGTTTCTCTAAGATCTGTCAATGGAAGTGTCATACACGATGCAAGAAGCAACTCCTGTACTGTACTTTGTGCCATAATGCTTTCTCTGGGCTGCTCTGCACAGCTTAGGGCACTAAGTCTTATGGAACATGTAAAGGTACCATAGAAAATCCCAAGGGAAAATACCAAGGAAGGCCGAAGAGTTGGAAATGGGATTTGCAAGGAAAGCTCAGAAGAAAGGGGCTGGTATGGACTGGCAAAAGGACAGCCTGGAGATGGCACAGTAGCAGTCTTAAAAGATTTAAATTCTATAATAAAGAAGATGGCAGCCAGATGTGCTGCAAGTCCCTGAGGCACAGCAGAGGTGGGGGTAGCTTTGCAGCAGAGGAGGTTAAGATGGAGCTCAGGCAGCCTTGTCAGGCAGGGACAGTAAGGTTGGCCTACAGAGAGTGTATGTCCATGTCTCTTGAAGCACGGCAGAGCAGTGTACCCAGGCAATCCTCACAGACACCTTGCAATCCTGTCTCAGCCAGAAAACTGGGCAACGCTGGGCATCCCTAATCCTGTGCCCCAAGCAGCTCCCTGCAGAGCTGCCAGCTGCCTTCATCCAGATCCTGCTGTATCCCTGAGGGAGATGGGTAAAGCTGGACCTGACCAGCTCAAACATTTCAGCTGCATCCCAGACCACGACTTTCAGATCCCCCACTTCTGACTCCAGCCCTTTTGGCTGTGAACCTCCTTTCCCACAGGATGTCTTGGCGTCTCCTGTCCTCCAGAATCTGCCCTCAGTTCTGCAGGTCCTTCCAGTTATCAATCCCTGCAATCCTCTGTATGCTCACTGTACAGTGCTTGAACACAACTAGCTACAATTTGCTCTTGTCTTCCTGCTGAATAGGCTTCCAGGCTGTTCATTACATGAGAATAGGTATGACTAAAGCCATTAATCACTAGTCTTTGGTTAAATCTTGGGATCCCCTTTCCAAATTCAACCACCTGGGCTTTTCAACAGGTTTTTGTATGGCTGAGACAATCTCATCTTCCTTTGTACCTAGTGTATCCAAGCACTGCCACCTGGCCAAGAGAACACATGACAAAGACATTCAGGACATGGGCATGGTGAGGAGCAGCTCTGAACGCACCTTTAGGACAAGTTGCAAATAGCAAATAAAGACATAAAGTAAAAAGATTTAAAAGATGTAAGCCCTATGTTAAGCCAGTAGAGGAAGTGGTTAACTTGGGTTCATTACAACAACTGTATAAATAGATGACACAGGAAGTCTGGGGCCCTCAGAAGGAAGAGGAAGTGTTTTCCTTTCCTGCAAGGAGGAACTAGGAAACTGGTCATCTGCTTATATTGCTTAAGGCCAATCTTTTCTAACCAGAGTGCCTTAGAACAGGTATTTAACCCCATATATAGGCATTTCAGTAACAGGCAATAAATTTTCAAAGTTATAAAACTATTTCAATACCCACCAGCTTAAATAGAAACTAGAAATCAGGTTGCTTCTACTGTAATGAGAAAGGCTGGCAGGAACTCTTCTCCTTTTAGATCTGAAAAAAAAATCTAGTTTCCAAGGTTTGGAAAAAAACTTCTCTTCAAGACTGTCTGTTAGCTAGGAAGTCTAGGTGGCATTTTTAAATTTACTTCTGGCTCTGATGCAGGCAAGCTTTTTATATTTCACTAAAAGAGTGAATCTATGAGCTAAGAAATTCCTGGTAAATTATTTTTAAAAGCATTTTAAAGCAACATGGTTGTGTTTTCAGTTTTGCTTTGCTAGAAAACATGCCTTATTTTTAGATCATATCTTGTGCTAAGAAGTTCCAGGGGCATTTTACAAGAATGGAATCATAGACAGGAATCACAGCTGGGAGAAACAGCTACTTCCCAAAATACAAGCCATCCAGAACTATACTCTCATTTGAATGCAACACCTGGGACTTGGGAGGAATGGAGCTACCGAGGAGCACAAAGGGAGAGGAGCAAGTGTGTGGCTGAGGAAAAGAGGGATCCTGTGACACAGAGGGTTGGTAAAGAAATTAACTTTAATAAGAGGTGGGACCTTGTGAGAGCTGGCAAGGGTGTTCTGCTGCTGGGTAAAGCCCAGTGAGAGGGTCTCTGCCAGGGAACTAAGCATGAAGAGAAGAGGCAAGGGGAGGAATCCAGACAACATGGGCAGAGGATGCTGGTGGATGGCCAGAGAAGCAGTTCCTCATGTGGAAAAAAGTCATACAAATTTGGGGGAATGGCACAGTGCAAGTGCAATTATAGGTTATATAACTTCAATAATGCTGGGGGGAATGAAATGTGAACAGTTCCTTGTCTCCTCCACGATGAGATGATGGAGGATTTCTTGTCTCATCCTGCATACAGTTTGGTCCTGATGCTCAGCTTTGCTTGTTCATGTCACTTTTGCTACAGTGGGCTTTTACATTTTCAGACTTTGGGTGAAAACTGTGTAATTTGGAGAGTTCTGGGAAAGAGGGTTTCAGAGTTTCTGAAAGAGATTAATCATGTGTCCTAGTTCAGCAGCCAGGACCAGTTTATCATTGTATGGCTGTAACAAAAACTGTGTATTCTACACCCTCTATGTCATTTCTAACAAACTGTTAATAATGGATCACTTGCAGCAGCTGCCCAGGGCACACCTGACCCCTCAGGCTACAAGCTGAGCATTAACCCTGTGAGGCACAAGAATGTTTGTGTCTTCACACCAGTGACTCAGCTGTGGTAACTCCCTTCCAGGGAGGCATCAGCACCTCCACACCCAGCCTGAGGGGCCATGTCTACTAATGGGCCATTTGGGACTGGCACAATAGGCAGTTCCAATGACCCAGACCATCAAAGTTTCCCAAAAATACCCCTTGACTCACAGAGTAAATCCCTCATTGTGAAACTCCCTGCCCTGGGGGAGCTGCTGGGCATTCCCATGTGAACCTGAGCATATATAATCTTGGGGGTTTGGGACTTCTGGTACCACTTGTTAGATCCAGAGAAGGACCAGAACCTTGACAGGACTGTGACTGTCACTCTCGACCAGACTGTGACACCATCCTCACCAATAGGTTTTCCTTTCCTTTTACTTTGTGCTCAGGGGGACCACCTGGGGCTCAGCACAGGTGTCAACAAACACCCCTCTGTTTATGCCCCAGGGTGCTGGGTTATACTTCTGGGTTTTGTGGGTTAAAACCAGTTAAAATTCTGTATCACTGTATTTCTTGTCATCTTTTTAAGTAAATTGTAACTCTGACTTGTAGCCTCTCTCGAGTCAGGTTCATTTCTCCTGCCAGCTTACCTTTAAACCAGCACAACATGGAAGGAAAGCAAGGAATTGCAATTTAAGAACAACTAAGTACATGTTACTCCTAGCTTGTGATCCTGGCTTAACATGAGATATCCAAAGAAAACTAAGTTAAAAAATTAAAACAAACAAACAAACCTACTGTACAAGGATACCAGTACAAGATGCCTCTCCCACAAGCTCAATTTTTTTTAAGCATGGCTTAAGAGACTCTGTGTATTAATTACTTGCACTGCATCACAATTCCATTCTTATTAAATATTATCAAAAAATGGGAACACTAAAGGTTTCCAATTTTGGCAATGACATGTATTTCCTATCTTTGCTCACTCTGGATTTCAGATGCTTAACATGTTCTCTGTGTGGAGTGTAAGCCCAGCTGGAATTAATCTTAAAAAGATCCTGACTGTCATATCCGCCACTGGTGATCTTCTTCAGCCCTGCAAGAACTTTCCTCTCTGTGATGCCATCAGGCTTGGTTCTGGCAGCCTGAAGACCAGGCATGTTCACAGGTAGGAAGTACTCCCATGGCAGAACTGGGACACTTGCAAATTAGGAGACTCTGTGGAAGTGAAGGAATATTGAAAGGACTTCTCAGTATAGCTGGCTGCCAAGTTTTTATCTCAAGTTCCTTGTTAAAATTCTACACCCTAAAATAAAACATATTAGAAGTTCTAGAGGGTAAAGGAGCTATGGAAATCGTTTGAACCAGGATTTCCCCCCACACAGTAAAGACATAGGTGATAAATATAATGTACTCAAATCCTATCTAAAGATCCCATTCCAGCCTGCTCCAATACTCAATGATTCACATAAAAGTATGTTAATTGCCAAATATCCAACTACTACAGTTAGATAGAAGCCAGGAAGAACACCAAGCAATCACAGAAAGCACCAACACCACATGCTTGGGATAGTCCTTCACACTAAATAAACTGTTCAAACTCCAGCCATCAAAAAAGATTTTGCCAACAGAGCACACACAGATTCAGCTTGTAGCACCACAAGAAACCTGCTGAGCAACCAACCCTTTCAGCATTTCTCTGTGTTATAATAAATAAGATTTACATCAACAACAAGACAACAACAGTAGAGTCCATGACACAACATAAAGAGCTGGGATTAAATTTAGCTACAAGGTGCAAGTCAGATGAGTTGATGATGAATGAGCAAGAAATGCAGATCCCTGGGGATCTGATGAAGTTTTGTTAGCACTTCTGTAGTGTGGGAGCAGAATGTAAGTAAAAATTTTGGAGTACACTACTTCTAACATCTTGTGTAATTTACCACAAGCCTGGTGCTTTTTGGTTTTCCGCTGCAAAGCTTCGGCACTTGAAGTGAAATGAAAATTTCCACTTCCATTTCTTCATAAAGTATCCAGCTCCAGTTCTTACCAAGACAAATCTGGAAACACAGGTCCCCAAGAGCTGGCAAGGTAATCAAGGTAGCAAATGTAACACTGTCATGGTTCCTGAAGGCACTGGGTGCAGGTCTGGGACCTTGTCAGCACTCACTGCCCCAGGAACTGAGCTGGGAACACTACTGCAGCTTATTTTCCTAAGCTCCCCTCAGCTTTTCCCTCTCTAGAAGGCAATAAATACATCCCCAGGCAACAGTGTTTGGGGTTTGAAGTCCAAGGTGAAAAAACTTGTCTTTGAAACAGGTGAAGACAAGCCTACAGTGGCCCTGCCTGCACAGCTGGGCAGGATCCCTCAGCTGACATCAGTCTCACATGTGTTGCTGGGGGTTTTCTCTAATCTCTGCAGCACACTTGGGAGGATCCATGATCAGCTTTCTGCTTTCCTTATTGTCTTCCTGCCTAAATGAATCCCAGTTCCACTTGTCACCAGGCACTAAATATGCATTAATTCCATAAACTGTCTAGTGGAAAAGAGAAAATGTAAGACTAAAGAGGCCATACTTATTGAAGTTATGTGGCTGAAGCAAAGCAATGCAGGCAGAAGGTTCATGAGAAACAGCTGCATTCCCAATTTACCACATAGAACTGCATAATTTTCTGGGATTGCATTATTAAAACCCCTAAGCAACATACAGATAAGGGTGAGCACTTTAGTGTTACAATTTCCTGCCTTCAGCCTGCAAAATTTCTCAGTCTTTCACTACATCAACTATTTTCTATTTCTGTGATACTTGGGGCAACCACTTATCCTTTCTTCAAGGGGCTGTCCCTTATTTCATTCAGTTCCTGCAAACCCTTACTCAGTTAAAGGAAGCCCTGAGCCATCCTGGCTGACTGCACAGATACAGAACCCAGCCTGAAGAAGCACCATCATTTAACACAACTAACCACAAAACTAAAACCAGAAAAAAAACACCCATCAAACCCTCTCCTTTTATGTTCTGCCCTGAACCACACCTCTGGAATAAAAACAGCAGATGTTACACACTTCTTTTGCCCCTAAATTTGGACCCAGCACAAGGTTTCTGGTTTTGCATATACAGGGATGTGGTGTACAGTGACAACAGGGACCTGCTGCCTCTGAACAACAAGGGCTTGCTGCACGTGGCTTCTGCAGTGTTCCATCACAAAGAATACTTCATAGTATGACTTTAAAGCAGCACAGGTCACTACTGCCATGTCAGGTTTTGAGGGTGGTAGGGTTGTTGTGGAGTATGGGGTAAGTGCAGGTAAGCAGGAGAGTTCCAGCCACTGCCATAGCGCTGGAGTGAGTCGGGCGGACACTGGGGTGAGCCCTTCTGTGGTGGCTGGTGGTCATGGATGGAGGCCAAACTGGGCAGATTTCCCTGTGGCAGCTGGGACTAGTCCTATGAGAGGGAGAAGTGGTGTTTGGCTTGGAGGTGAGAGCTGTTGGATCTCTCAGGAATTTATTGTGGAGGCTAATCAGGCTATATAGGGTAAGTCCAATGTCTCCAACACAGCTGTACAGCACAGCTTGGAGTGTGGCAGTGTTGGCTCCTGCTCAGCCATGTCATCATCCCATTGGTAGGAATGACATAATTTCAACTCCTTCTCAGCTAATAAATAAGAGGAATATGTTGTTGGTGATGGTTAGAACTATTATGGCAATTAAAAAGGTTAGAAGGTAAGAAAAGAATGGTGTGATTTGGGGCTCTGATGCTATGTATGATGTTGCAAATTGTAGGAATGTTACAAATAATGCAACAGAGAAAAATATTAGTGAGTGTCTATTTTGAAGCTCAAGGAGACTTTGAAATTTGTGGTGAATTTTCATTCTCAGTAGAAGGTAATGTTTCCTATGCCTGGATATATGAAGAGGGTTGTTGGGATCAGGCTGATTAAAAAGGAGGGTTTAATAGTTTGTAGAGGGTGAGTTTTCATAGTTCTTGATTGAGAGTGGGAGTAGGATTGGGGTGAATAGGGTTGTTAAGGTTAGGAACACGGAGATGTTAAGGATTAAGGGGAGGTCCATTGCTTTTACTTGGATTTGCACCAAGGTGGTCAAGGTTTAATACAGTTATCTGGAAATTTTAATCCAGGCTTCCCAGGCTGGTCCCAGAGAGCAGCCCCAGCCCACATGGAGCTCCACTGTACTGTGCCCAGGGTTTGCTGAGTCCAGCTGTGCTGCATGTTGTCTTTTGAGTTACTGGAGAGGGGAAGCTCCAGAGCCCTGGCATGAAACAGACAACAGCCAGTTTAGACTTTCAGAGAACCAAGATGGAATACTCTGATGGAAGGTATGAACAGAAGCCAAAATAAGTTAGACTGGGGGGCAAAGGCCTGGGAGCAACTGAAAGCTACACCGTGACTTGGTTTTCTCAGAGGCACTGAAACAACGGAATCTGAACTGGTTTTGCCAAAGTCTGTTTCTCTTCCCTAAATCATTTGTTAATTTGAAATCAAGCCCTGTGTGCTTTGTGTTTATGCAGCACCCTGAAAACCAAAGGATTCTAAATTTCTTTTTAAAGCTGTGGTAACTTCAACCACCAAAAGGCAAATTTGAAGAGTATTGGTGAAGCAGACCCCATTTACCTAAAACAAGTGCAACGAGGACAATACTTTCAGTGGAAAATGTTGTTATTTAAAGGTGATTGCATCTCTGTATTTTATATTTATATCATCAACAAGCTACTGCACATGTAGGGTGTACAGGTCCCATTCCCTGAGGCTGCCATGCAGATCACATCAACGAGAACTCGCTGGAGCCCAGGTATCACTTGTGATGTGCTGGGTGAGTTTCATCTCTGCTTGGAGAGGGGATGCAGCCTGCCATGATCCATCTCCAGCACGTCAAAATAGATCTCGGAACCAGAAAGAGCATCACTCTGTCAGGAACAAGTGTGCAAACAGTTTTGTACCAATGACAATATTTGCCATAAGACTCATTGTATATAAATCTAATACCAGTGTTTTCCAAGACTCATTCCTATATTAAATGGTCAGGACAAGAAGCCTCAGACAACACTAACAATATATTAACTTCTCTTTCTTTGAGAAAACAACCCAAGACTTGCCTGGAAATGAGCACTTTCCTCTGTGACCCATCATGCCTCAAAGCACAGAAGCAATAAAACGTAGTGCTTCGTTACCACACAGCTGAAAGGGAAATAATCTGTTGTCTCCCTGAATACCTTAAATTGCATTATGAAGCTTCATCAGAAGTCTTTGATAAAATATAAAAAGGATAAGGCAATCAAATGGTTTGAACACTATGTGACTGATGATATTAAAGCTAATATCCCTCAAATTACTTCAAAATGAGAATATTTTCTTGTTGAGAATGTTGGTTGCATAAGTTTTCAATTATTTTTTCTCATCTTGCTTGTCCTGGAGACACTGAGGAGTGTGTGTCCCCCAGGGGTTCCTCTCACTCAGGGCTGGGATTTGGCCTCTCCAACAAACCCAACACTTTGAGCTCCTGTAACAGGAGCTGGAAGAGCCAGTGGGGTGGGGAAGAGCTACTGGGCATGTGTTTGTGGGTGGCCAAAGCCCTTCCAAAGGATAACAGGTGAGACAATTACTCTTCTAACCAGTAACTGTTAAAACTGGTCCCTGTGTAACAGCCCCAGTCCTTATCTTCTGTATCTCCGAGGATTTTGCAGGTCCTAGAGGGTTGGCTATTTCCAATTTGATGGAGGCTTTGTGAGATAACACATTTATTGGAGGGCAAACAGCAAAAGAAATTGATGACATTCACTGGCATTTCACTCATTACAGTGAGATTTTGTCTGAAAGGACATTTAGATAAAAGGAAAAGGGATTTTGTATCATGGCACTAGCTTCCAGATACCTGACTTCATTTCTTGGAGCTTTAAAAACAAAATAATACCACTTTAGCCTGATTTAACCCATCTTCTCTGAACGTTTTATTTTATATTTCAGGAAACTGGAAACATTCTGGAAGGGTTCAAACCAGACAAAAACTGGATATGCTTTGCATGAAGAATTTTGTATACTGAGAGATTCAGCGGGAGGAATACGCATGTTTCAGGAAATACCTAGTAGTCTTATTAAATGCTGTTTCTTTCAGCTTTCCAAAACCTGTGAAATGCATTCTGTATATTCCTACCTCAGATGCAACAGCAGAAAAAAAACCATTTTCCTTGTCTAAACAGATTTGGATAGTTTGCAGAAACATGAAATAAGTGGATAATTTCAGTCCTACATGCAAAGAGCTTTACAAACTGATTTAAATAAACATTGAATTATATTGAAAAATACTAAAATTTAATATCTACCAATTTTGGTAATAGAATGAAGCTTAGTATAATTAAATTATGTATTTGGGCATACTAGAAATGTGCTGCCCTCCCCATGTTTCAACACTTTGCTCATAAGTATTGCCTGGACATCCACTTGTCCCTTGTTTCTATCCAAGGAAAGTAATCCTCCCTCAGCCCTTCAATGCCAGTAGAGTCCCACAAGCACAGTGAGTTTGCTGTGGTGGGAACTGACTCAAGTGAAATCCATTCCATTCTCACCATTAATCTTTCTGGACAGGGATGTCTCACAGCCCCCTGCAACCTGCACTTGGCATTTTGGGCATTTCCCCCTGGAGACCAGGAGAGTTTGCCATCAGTCTGAGCAGTGACATCACTGGTCAGACAGCGACAGAGGCTGGAAGAACTGCAGTGCAGAATGGCTGAGCCTCCCCTAAAGAGTGAGCTTTGCTTTATCAGCCCCAGAAACCAGCCCAGGAGCAATTTCCCAGTTGAAAGGTTTTGATAAGATACAGAAAGATCAGCAAAATCCACAGCAAATCACACAGTCCTTACTGCAGAGAACAGGTGTCAGAGGAGCACAGCACACAGGGATTACAGTGTGGCAACAGGGAGACAACAAAACCTTTGCATTTCTCTCTGCAAAGGGCTGACAATGGGCTGGGTACTGCCTGTGCCACAGCCAGGCCGTGCCCTGTCGTTGATGACAGCAGCAGTGACACCGCGAATGCAGGAACTGAAACTCCAGCCCTTATCAGATGCTGCTGGCAGGATGGGCAGCCCCTGCTCCAGAGGAGTTTGCCTCTCCGGATGGAGCCTCTATGCCCAGCCCCGCCCTGCAGGACTCATAAACAGCAGCCAGGACAAATCCTGCTCGGAGCAGGGACAGTCCTGTGGTGGCTGACAGGAGCAGAGCCCTCTCATTGAACATCTTGCCTGTCCCAGGACAGAGGATTTTGTTCGTTCTGCCATATTTAGCCAAACCATACACAGAGAGAGTACAAATCCAGGTGTTTCCCCCAAACTGTGTTTCTGGAAGCATGCTGGGGAGAGAGGGTTTCAGTAGAAGTCCCAATGCACAGCGTTTAGGGATTCTCCCACCGTCTGGGAGCCACAAAGCACACTGGTGAGCAGCCCCTCAGCTGCACTTGAGTCACAGCTGCCCTCTAACTGCTCACGTAGCACACTTGTTTGCTGTCACACACAGGCCTGCATCAGACCAGCAAAAAATTACCAGAAAAAGAAAAAACCTCCAAGATCACTCAGTGTAAAACAGCGCTGCCAGGGCATCTCTAATTTTCACCAAAGTCAGCAAAACCCACAAGTAAATAGGGTCAGGCCCTCCCTTTGCAACAGGTAGAAAGTATAATGTAATTTTTTTAATTGGCAGATTTCAGCACAAATGCAAGCAGTGCTCCTGCTCCCAGAAATTATGATCTGGTACTACATTTGCAAAATCAGTATTGCCCATGAAGGGGGTGAAGGAAGATGCACACACTGCTGTTTTCTGTCAACCTAGGGACAGTGAAGTGGAAAGAAAAAGACAGGCAATAACTTCTAAAACTCTAAGGTTTTCCTTACTGTAGTACAGTATCTTGTGCAGCATGAGAAACCTGCTGATAGCAATTCCTTCTCACAACAAGGTAAGGCTCACAAAACTCTGGAGTTGATTGAATGGCTTTGCTCAAACCAAAAAAAGATGAAAAGACAAAAGTTTATTAAAATAATGGAGGAGATTGGAGCATGTGTTATGCAAGGCACAGTCTTTGTTCAACTCCCTTTCCCCCTGTTAATTTAAAAAAAATGTGACATTCAAAATTGCTCATCTGGACTTTTTCAAAAGGGTGATCCAGTTTTTCTGTCTGAAACAATGTTTTCCTTCAACATCTTAGCAGCACAGTGATTACTTCTGAAAAGCCCAAAACCAAAATGAAACATTTCACCTGATAACCATTTTTTTTTAAAATTTTTCAGCTTGCTTGAAAATACAAAGTGGTTCTTTCTTCTGCTCAAGCCAAGCTCCATCTCTGCTGTCTCCTGTGGGACAGCCAAAAGTTGCCAATAGCACTCAAGGCACTGTGGGTGGCCAGAGACTCCATCCTGGGCAAGTACATGACTTGCAGCAAGAGCTCAGCTGGTGGCAAGAATGGGAGAGCAGAGTGAGGGTAATAGGAGAATAAAAACCCAAACAGGTTGGCAAGAAGGAGAAGGGAAGAGCACCTTTGCCAGAAGGAAGCAGAAGAGGTCAGGCAATGCCCAAGCCCTGAGCTTGTGGACAAATGTGACTGATTCAAGTTCTGCGGAGCAGAATGGGAACATTACTCGAGTGAGCTGAAGCACCAGGTCATGCCCACAAGAAAGCATGGGGAGGCTGTGCCTTCCTCAGCCTGAGGCCAGGCTGTGCCACAGCACAGGAGACACAGCACGTAGTGATAGAATCAGAGAATCACAGAATATGTTGAGCTGGAAGGAATGCACAAAGATCATTCAGTCCAACTCCTGGCCCTGCACAGACACTCCAACAATCCTACCCTGTCCCTCAGAGTGTTGTCCAAACACTCCTGGAGCTCTGACAGCCTTGGGGCCGTGCCCACTCCCCTAGGGAGCCATGTCAGTGCCCACCACCCTCGGAGGGAAGAGCCTTTTCATGACATCCAGCCTAAACGTCCCTGACACAGCTATAGCCACTCCCTCAGGTCCTGTCACTCATCACCAGAATGAAGAGATCGGTACCTGCCCCTCTGCTGCCCCTCAGGAGGCCAATGAGGTCTGACCTTAGCCTCCTTCAGGCTGAACAGACCAAGCGTCCTCAGCCACTCCTCATACGGTTTCCCCTCTAGGCCCTTCACCAACCTCATGGCCTCCTTTGGATGCTCTCTAATTCCTTAATGTGTTTTTTATATTGTAGTGCCCAAAACTCCCCCAGTACTCAGGATGAGGCTGCCCCAGTGCAGAGTTTCGGCACAGGCAGCTGCCTTGCAGGTTCCTCAGTTTCTTCAAGAGACTACACCTCTGTCAAAAGCCAGAGCTGTTCCCATAACTGTAAGTTTGACTCTCTCTCTCGGTGGCTTTTACCAAGGGCATCTCTGGAGCCAGCCCTTTTTGTGCCACGTTGCCCTCTGTCCACCTGGGTATCTCCCCCAGCCTCCACACAAAGTGGCTTGAGGCCAGCGCTTCATCCTGCAAATGGCCTATGAAGTATTGTCTGACAGACCACGAGCAGAAAATAAGATGCAATCTGTCTGCCCCCGAGAAATGAGTGACTGACTGCAGCCACCAGGTCACACAAGCAGGGAACTCCTGTGGCAGATGTACCACACATCAAGAGAGATCAAACTCCACCGGGTTTTAGTGATGGTACCACATCACCCTGTACCAATCCACGGTCACTGACAGGCTAACACCAGTGTCTTTCTCCTTCCCACCGCCTCTTTCAAGCATCCTCACTCATGAGGCAAGTGATGCTCTTGACAGGGACCTTTTAGAATTGCAGCATATAAAGGCAATCCAGGGTAAAGCATTAGGCAAAGGCAACAGCATAGTTTGTCAACAGCAGCTCTTGACCTCAGTGCCTTCCCACAATGAACAAGAGTCAGCTATACTGGGAATGTCCTCACCTGACTGCAGCCTGCCAGTTTGGCAGTTTAAGGGGATTCTCTGGGCTCTTTAGATAACAGAAACAGCACCAAAGACAGTTCAGCCCACCCAGATCAGACCCATTTCTTCCCTGCCGATACAACTCAGCTTTGGCTACATGACAGCTTTGACTGCACATCTAAAATGGGGGGGACGAATACTGGTGGTATCACACACATTCTCTGATCCTGGCAAGGTCAGCCAGGGACAATTATTTAAAATTATTTCTGGTAACCCTATTCTGAGACTGGGACAAGTTTCCCATTTGCTGAGGGGATGCTAAGATGAAAGGGAATGCAGATTGGGCAGCAAAGAGGGTCATATCAACACCTCAGTGAGTTGGATTAATGAGGTGCTTTAAGTGACAGCACAGGAAAGTTATGTCTTCTGTGAGTCTGGATGGCAAGGACTGACTACGGGTGTCTAGATGAGAAAGACAATCTCATGTCTTTAGTTTGTCTCTGGTGTTTAGCTTGATCTTGTAATGCCCAAGGGTTCCTTTGCTACTTCACCTCTCTGCACAAACATGATTACACTCAGCTAATTCCCAAACATCCAATAACTACACATTAATTATGCCTCCCCATTGGAGCAAGGGAAAATCATCACTGTTTTCCCAGAAAAGAAAGAGAGGCAGCCCTGCTCTGATGTGCCAGGAGGCAGCAGCCTGGGGGCAGCTCTTTCCAGCCTCTGCCCTGCTCTTGGATCTCTGTGGAACTGCTCCTTGCTGCCTTCCTGGTCTCAGTGCTCACTGCTTTGCCACAGTGAGTCTGCAGGCAAGCAGAGACATCTCTATGACTAATTGTTCTCAGCCTGAAGATCTCTGCTCACTCTTATGGATCCTGTTTTTTAAGGGGTTTTCATTACTCCTACCTCCTTCCTTAAATATATTTTCATCAGCAGGATGCAAGTTTGATTCATCCAAGCCGTGTTTTTCTTTGCCTATCTTTTGAAGTCTCAAGCAATGGAAGGAGAAAACTCATCAGTTTCAGAAAATAAGGGGGGGAGAAATTCTATTTCTATGTAAAGAAAACGGTCTGTGATGGTGACTTCTACAGCCCAGTGTGCTTTGGGAGGACACCAGCTGCATTCCAGAAATGGCAGGCAAGAGGGATTCCTGACCCTGCTAGCTGCTGTAAAGCTGCTGCAGATGCAGAATCTCAACGGCACATCACAGACCATGCCACAACACGCTGGAAAGACATATGCAAATATTTTTTCTTCAGCCTGAATGTGAAAAAATGCACCTCTGAATGCAAAAATGTGCACCTCCCTTTCTGCTATCAGTCCTGATAATTTAACTATGCAAACAATGACCCTGAGTATAATTCCACTGGGGCAGGACGTGATGCTAATTAAAAAAGGGGGAAATGAAATGGCCCCTCCAAGACTCAACAAAAAAATGAAGCAACTTGGCAGCTTTAAAGGTGAAAAAACTCCACGTGGTGGCAGAGGGAGAACTGTCCTGTCACATGTGTGGTGTGTGTAGCTGTGATGCGGCACCTCTTCTGAACCTGCTGTCATCATGGCAAGCTCCTGACAGACAGTAGCCCAGATCTGGGCAGGAAGGCAGCTTTTTTCAGGAAGGAGCACTGTGCAGGCAAAATAAAAAGGTCCCATTGCACAATCAGGGCCCACACTTACAACTGGTACGGGCTAATCTCAGAACTGAGTATTGAATTTTTCCTATATAATTTCTATAAACCCAGAAATGAGAAGCATCTACTTATTGCTATATTAATTTAACACCTGTTCTTATTCCATAGGATTAGTAGACTCTTTCTTTTGTTAATGGGATTTTTAAAAATGTCAACACTCCATCCTATTCAACAGCTTCTATATTCTTGCACAGAAGTAATCTTTTCAGAAGTCTGATCTTGCAATACACATGAAGTAGTTTTTATTTTATCAAAAAATCAACAGACAAACAACCAAAAAAAGCCTGGCCCAGATGGAACACTGTACCAAGAACAGCAGCCAACCTGGTTTTCCTCTGAGTCTCAATTACAACTCTCAGATGTCCCTCTCTTGCCAGAAGACGACACCCACTTTTTCTGCCTCTCCCACAGAACTGGAATAAGGCAGCACAAAGCAGGAGATGTTGTGTCTTCAAAACATGAGTTAACAGCACAATTTATTTAGCCTACTCCTCATATTCAACCTACAGCTCCTGTCAGCCCAGCTTATGAAGGTGTGCCACCACAGTCCCTCTGCATCCCAGAACATAGAAACGGAGAAATCTCTCACAACCACAGCACAGATTCCAGGAGAATCTTACAAATCGCTTCTTCATAAACCTTGATCCACTATGAGAGGTGCCCATTGCTACAGCAGAGACAAATACAGACTTCGTGTCGCTGCTGGGCTCTGGTGTGCAGACAAGTGGAGCAGTGTGCATGAAAACAGCCCTTCTGCCATGGCACAAGCACTGCTAGACCCAGCACGATGTGGGGAGTGTGACCGCCCGGTCCCGGCCGTGCCCCACTGCACTGTCCATGGCCCCGAGAGCTGCTGCACACACAGTGCTCTCCATGCAGGTTTCAGACCCCACTGGCACTCGTGTCATCAGTGTCCTGCCAGCAGGGGCTGCAGGCCAGGCTGCATGTCCAGCATTGCTCACACACCATGCCAGGGCCAGCTGAGGGATGAGGAGGAGACAGGGCTTACCCAGGGCACACAAGGACAAAGCATGGGGCAGTGTGGCTGCCTTTGCTGGTACCATCTGGCCTGCCCTTCTTCCTCTCTGATGGGGTAAAAACCAACATAGGATCATTTCTGTGCTTGTTTTCCAAAAGGCAAAGCAGCTGTCAAACTCATACCACAAAGCCATTCAGAGTTGGGGTTCCACAGGTTCCCCTCCTCATCCCGATGCCAGTGCATGGAGCATGGACACCACTAGCAGTGCCAGACTCCCATCCTGGCCCTGCCATGGAGCTGGTGTGGACATAGATAGTTGTGCCCATTGCTGGGCCTCAGGTCTCCCCCAATATTCCCCCTGCCTGGGGGGGTTCCATTTGTGAGGTATCTGGCACAACGAGACCCTGCCCCTGCAGCTGCTCTGGGTACTGCGAACAGTGATGAACACTGCTTCACCTTCTGAACACGTCATCATCACAGCTCTACACCACCACAATGCACCAAAACATGTCATTTAGGATGGTAAGACTGGGCTAGATCAGATGATGGGAGAAAATGGCATATTCCTACGAACAGGCTGCAGCTCCCTGTGGAGCTCGATCAGAATGGCAGGTTCTTGGTTCCAGCTGGGGCCAGCCCCACTCCCAGCCTACACAGCTTCCTCTGCACAGTGTTCCCAGGGCTCTGTGAAAGTGGATGAGCTTTGGTGACCTGCCACAGTAATGCATGCAGACCCAGGCCAAGTCTGGCAGTGTCCTGCTGCCAGTTCCTCCTCAGAAACAGAAGTGCAAGTGAGGCAGAGGAATCTCAGTGGCTCTGGGCAATCTGGCTGCCAAGGCTAACTGGGACATGGTGTGTGGCCCTGGGCACAGAGTCCTCTGGAGCACAGGGCCGAGAGCCCAGACCTGGCCTGGGTGGCAATACAGCTGTGTTTGTGCAGAGCTGCATCTGAGTGAGGGGTCCTCAGAACAGCCCAAGCTCCCCAAAAGTGGCTCTTTCAGAAGCCAAGCTCAATGTGTGCACCCAGGACACACAATCCACAACTCTTATCCACAGTCCGCAGCTGAAAGAAAGCTGCCACTCAGCTGTTCTCTCTCACCTGATGACTCTAGTTTGAGATATGCTGCCTCACTGCAGATCTCAAAGAAAAACTGATGACCTCAAAGCACATCAGGAAACAGACAAGTGACATGGTGCATGTGGGGCATGTGAGCTGCACATGAAGTCTGTACAAATCTAATTCCTAGAGTGGGAAGCTAGTTTTCATCTGCAATGGGAAGGAATGATTGTAGACCCACTCTGAACAGCAGGGCAGACTCCTCAGCATGGGCATTTCCATTTCATTTTGCAGGGAATGGCCATGTAGCACTGGCTGTCCCAAGAGGATGGGTTGGCTGCAGCCTCCACTGCTGCCTAATAAACCCAAGCCAAATTCTTGGGGCTGGAAGAGACCGAGACTATTCCTCCCTCCCCACCCCAAGTTTCGTGATCTATATTAAGAAGGCAAGGGCTGAGATGCCACAGGAAGGGGAAGTGTCTCATTTAGGATTCCAAAGCAGAATAGGAATAAATAGAAGGTCTGAAACTCCTGCCCTCAATCTGGCACTTTCTGGATCCTGAAATCAGAACACAATTTACATTCTCTGGGTGTAGGCAAACTGCTGAAATTTTGGATTGAAAAGATCCACCATTTATTGATAGGAAGCTGGCTTCAGAGGAAAAGCTATTCCAAGGACTGAACTCCTCAGTTATATAAAATCTGGCAGTGACACTTGTTGAGGGGTGTGCTGATGGCCATGGTAGTACCAGACCAAAGACTAAAATCTCCACAGCAGTGGACTGGAGACCAGCACTGTGCTGGCTGGGGCATCAATTTAACTCCTTGTGTCCTTTTTCTCTTGGTGTTAGAATTGCTTTAAAATCCAGCAGTTGTCAGGTCAGAAGAGAACACAGCAGGGCTTACCTGGACAATGAGCTTGTTTTCTTTACCGGGCAGAATTCGGTAGGTGTAAACACAATTCTGGTACCTGGAACAGACCACAGGTGACATGGTTACACCATGTCCAAGAGACAATCTCACCATGGCAGACCTCGAGACACATAGACATCCTCATGCCCAAGGGATTGAAACATATCTCTTTCTTCCTTTCCCTGGAGTCTGTGAACTAATCAAGTCTGAAGTGCTCCTGGTCACTGACATATGTTTGCAGATGTCACTGCAGAAAGTGGTATCAGCATCAGCTCAGAGTGAATTATTCAACTCTTCTTCTGGCCAGAAAGAGAAAACACCAAATGGCTCTGGCTGTCAGTAGTGAGGGCAGCTCAGGAAGGAATAGAAAAACAGAAAAGCAGAAGTCACAAGGCCAAAATCAGCAATGAATGAATAAACTGAAGGGCTACTATGTGCATTGACTTGTACTGGAAAAAACAATAATAGATTTCAGCTAATTCCCAGTACCTCAGTTGATTGCTAGGCACATTTTTTTCCACAAACCCAAAACAACCAAAATGTAACCCCATCTCACTATCCTGGTGTGGGCGTGCACTGCACATATGCATCTGTAGAACAGCCATAACAAACATTTTGTCCCAGCTAAATTCAATTAGTTTCTTATTTGAGGGGTGATGGAGGAGTCTTTTTCCCAGTGAAGGATCACACACAAATGCTCAAGTGAAGCCTGAGCAGTGCTTAGTAAGCTGAGTAAGGTGGCAAACTTGACATTCCTCGGCAGCTACTGAGCTTTGTGGAGCTACTCAAGAAGTATTGAATAAAAAATATATTCTTACCTTTCTCCCAAGTGAACAAAAATCTTTTAAGTGACCTGAAAAGCACTTTGTTAAAACATACAATATCTCTTTCATCCAGCAAATGGTGCTGGTTTCAACCCCTTCCTCTCAAAAGAAAGAACAGAATCCACTCCCAGAGCTTCCTTGGCTGTAACAGAAACACTGCCTTACCTGTGGAATTGTCACAAAATGTGGCCTGAGGTCAGCTGCCCAGCTGGAGAGATCAGGCAGACCAATGAAATATGCTAATCTCTTTTACAGTTTTGTTGTAAGTCTCCTCATCATATGCTTTTCAGAATTATTTTATGCAGGAGAAAGAAGAGATTGCCAGGATTTTAGGCAGCCTTGCACAAGGAGTTACAAAGACATTGGAAATGCAAATAAATTACTGATAGATCATAGCTGAGTTTTCCCAGGTTGTCTGGAGGATTCGGTCGTATATCCACATAAACATGCATCTTTTGATGGCATTAATGCAAAGGACACAGAAGAACTCGAACTGTTCCCAGAGCTCATCTCGCAGGCACCTGTTCATTCACATATCTGGGACAGGGCTGGACGTCACAAACATGATCCCCAACTGCTCTGGGCAGCCACAGCACTGCAAATTTCACCAATCCCAGGGCAACCAATGCCAGATGAGGATATGGCCCAGGGAAGGGTATGGGGTCTGTTTTTATCTGTCAATGCAGCTCTTACACCATTTCCTCCTGCTGATATGCAAACAGGGTGAAGCAGAACTGCACATGCAGCTCATGAGAGACAAATTGTGTGTGGGGAGATCATGAAACTGATAAATGAACCAGCTCAATTGGTCATGCCTCACAACAGGACCCTCATGTTGCCTTCACAGAAAATGTTCCATCACACAGGCCTTGTGAAGAGCTTTAGGCTGAGAACAGGTGAGATCAGTGGAAAAACAAGGAAAGGGCAGTTGGGTGAGACAGGATCAGAGAGGAACACTTCCTGGGATCAAACCCAGGAATCCTCCTTAGCAGTCTCCTAATTTAGTGCATGTAGATGGAGAGGGCTGGAGCTCTTACTCCATTTTTACCCTTAGGCTTTCTCTCCTTGGCATCCTGACTGTCAGGTTATGTGCTCCCAACTACCACCGCATTCCAGGTCCTCCCTAAAAACTATGTTGAGTTCAGAATTGCTCAACCATTGTTCAGGCCATCCATGTGGAGGGCAAATAAAATATCAGACCCAGTTAAAACAGGTCTCCAAGTACTTTGTCATCTCTCTGTCCTCTCAACCAAGCAGAGGAGGAAAGGGGACAAAGCTGGTATTTTCTCTTTCCTCTCCTGCTGTATGTTTCTATGCACAGGTGATGATGTGCATATCGGGAGTGCCTGGAGATCCTAAACAGGGCTGCCACACCAGGCATGGTGCTAAGTGCACCATAGGAGAGGCAGGGGGGATGGAAATGGCATCTCACAGGCAGTGTGCACTGCGAGGGGTCCCAAAGCTGCAGCAAACCCTTGAGTGTCATCTCAGAAGACAATGCAGCCCTCCCTGGATGAAGCACCAAGAGAAGATCCCTTGGAAGAAAGGCACCACTAGGCACAGGGAACACTAAGCAGGCTCTTTTTAATGCAGGATCCAGGCATTCCCCTCCAGGTGAGTTAAAGAGCCCATTTCTTGTCAATGAACTGGCAGATCAAATGGTGCAGGCACAGAGAAAGGAGGAGGAAGAGGGCTTTGCTTCTTGCCTTTTATGGGGCAGTGTGACCAGCGAGCAGACGGCAGCAGTGCAGGGGAGGAGCATTCCCCAGCCTTTTGCTCCCCAAGTTGGAAGTTGCTGCTCGAACCTTCAGAGAAACAGGGGAGGCACTCTTTAAAGGCTCTGCAAATGCACCTTCCCTATGTGTCTATATTTATACAAATCCTGTTTTCCTCAAGCAGCTCCTCAATAAAATCACTATTTCATGCTTTGGTAATTATTCATTATAATAATAAGGGCTTTTGCTGTTTTTTAGTAGATCTGCCCAGTAAATATTAGAGCTCTGTAGAATATGACATTCCTTTTCCAGAGCAGATTTTATGTTTTTTTTTTCTTATCTATACACACTTGACACTTTCTCCCTTTCAATATATTCTATTTTTGTGGAAACAATTTGCAGTTGGACTTTCAAGTCCCCTCTGTCATTCTTTATCTCCAGTCTCTGTTTTTTAAACAGAAGTAACCGAAGAGCTCAAACTTCAAAGACCTCCCAGTCAATAACAGCTGAAACTGATACATCTCTGAGGAAGTTTTCAGCTTCAGCAAAACTGCCCATTTTGTTGACATGGCATTCAGAGGGAAAGACTTATTCACCACATTTAACCCTTTCTCTCCACAAACTAACTACAAACCAGCATAGGCTGAAGGCTTGTCAGGTTGTTTGAGAGCAGTTTGTGGGACGTTTCTGACTGTAATTAGTGCCATTCCTTCACACCTCAGATCCAGCTGCTCTTGGCTGACAAGGCCATGTGCTCCCCAATTCTTTAATCAAGCCATTCATGTTAACCACCTCAGAATGGATTTCAGTACACAACTTTTGGCTCCCAGTTCAGAAAATCCTGGTCATTATATTGTTTCTATTTCCTGATCCCATGTCTCTCAAGTCACAAAAGGCTTTCAAAATTGGCTGCATAAACATTTACAGTGGAAAAACTTACGCAAATGCATGTTAGCTGGCATTTTTGCAGCACCTTTCCTTTCGATAATCTCCACCACCACTCAGTAAAAACATTCTGTGTACCTACTGGTTGCAAGTCAAATCAATGGAGTCACACTAAAATTGCTCAATGGAAGCAACAGTCTGTTCCAGTGAAGTGTTCCCTGACTGGCAGCTCGCCCTTGGCCCATGTTGATGATTGTCTCTCCTTTCTCCTGCTTGTCCTACCTATCCATCTGTAGCTCACCTCCTTTCTCTGCTGCCCCCAGAAAGACAAAACTCTTCCCTCTGTTGTTAAAAGGAACTCAACAGACAGGTACAAAGGCTCTCTGCAGCTTGTGAACAGCCCCGTGACCCAGCCAGCATCGTGGCAGTCCAACACCTACGCTCACAGGGCAGTTTCCCAGCCCAAGGCCCCTCTATATGTGAATCCTCTGCAGCAGACACTGCTGTCACCAGAAGTCTGACCTCAGAAACAAGCAGTTAGATCAGAGTTACAAACAGCAGCAGCACCTTAACCACTACAAGAAACACACTTTCTGAAGGAAAATGAGAAACCTGCTTGTAATTTAACGTGGGTAAGGATTAAATGAGTTTTATTGATCTACTGTGCAATGGCAGCAAAGAGGATCTGACAGCAGAGCAGGGTCCCACAGGGGCTCTCTTGATCTCCCCAAAGCAGGGAGCAACTGTCCTCTCTGTAGTACAAAGTCAAATGTCTCCAATTTTACCTACTGACTTCAACCTACTCTCTCCCCTGCTCTCCTGCCTCCAGGAATAACATGTGCTCCTCACAACCCAAGGCAGGAGTTCTTGCTCTCTGGTCCCCTACCCCAGAGGAGGTGGCTCAGGACTGCCAGCATTTCTCTCCCTGTTTCCCACATGAAACTTTTACCCCATGAGCCACATTAATGGGGCAGACAGAATCACTGTTGTGCCAGGTGTAACATGCACAGCTCCAGGAACTATTTCAAGCCTTTTGTTGAATGGGACACAGTACAAGCAGGTGGGTCAAACATACACTGAACCAGAGCAAGAAAAGTTCCTGGGAGGGTACCAAGCTCAGTACTGGAGCTGTTAAAGGTAAATACCTGACCCAAGTTGCTAAGAGACTCCAAAAGTTCAAGAGGTTATTTTCTCTCAGAACATAGCTGCAGTTCCTTTGATTATTCTCTCCTTTTGAGCCAGGCACAAGAGCAGTGTGAGCAGTACAGCAGTAAGTGGTTATGGGTTTGTCCAGCCTGGTCCTGATCCCAACCCTTCCCTACCCCATGGCCCAGTGAGGTGAAACCAGCTGTGCCTGGGGCATGGTGGCTGCTGGCGCTGCTAGGGAGGTGCAGGGGTGCCCATGCCCGAGCAGGACACGGTGTGCGAGTGGGCGCCGTACTTACAGCACGCAGAGCGCAAACGCCGAGGCGATGGACTCGCTGGCCCGCACGAGGAAGCTGCCATCCTTGCCTACTTTGGAGAGCAGGTCTTCGGCTCTGGAGCGAGTGATGTTGCCGTGGTACCAGCACTGATCCATTGCTGGGGCTGGAGGAAACCTGAATGCCAGCACAGGAGCTGCCAGAGCTGCCTTGTGTCTGTGTGTAACGATCAGCCAGCCTTAGCTCACCAGCTTCCTGTTTCAATAGTACAGAGAGGGAAAGGAAACTCAGCCACGGACAACTTCCTCAACTCAGCTCAGAGAGCGAGCATGACATGTTCCTGCAGCCCCTGCTCTCCTCTTCATGCTGCAGCTGAAGTGACTTGCAAGTCTGTGTTCCCTGTCTTTCACTCCTGCTTTGTGTCAGAAAGTCCCAGCTGGGGATCTCCTCTGCTCCCTCACATTCAGTCCCCCAGGCTTTGGTGGCCTGCTGTCCCGTTTACAATCTCTTGCCAGACTCTGAATTTTCATCTTTTTCCTGTCTGTCTGTCCACTATAGGTCTCCATGGGGAATAAATAACTCTCTGATCAGAAACACACCATGCATTAGGATACTTAGCACTGACTGCCTTATCTAGTCCTCATATATAGTTAGGTGTGAGGAGGGGACTTCAAGGAACTGAACAGGATAACATTACTTCTGCAGGTTTCCATGCATAGAAGCAGACTGAGAGGCTGATTTGCACCAGGAGTTTGTGACCAAAGCTCCCTGTCATCTGCTGTGAGATGGATTCAAAGATCTTTCCTACTCTAAATCCCCAAAGGTGGGATGGAGCAAAGCCATATCTGACAACCTGCACCAGAGAGGGAAGAACTGGAGCTTTCACTTCCCTTTTCTTTGGGTGTACATCTGTCCCTCAGCTGTGCTGTATGGCATGCTCAGTGCTGCATCTCCGAGGCACAGCACAAGGGATGTTTTTGCAGCAAGCCAGGACATTCCTAAGGGGCACTGCCTGCATGGCAAATTTGGTTGCCACTCCTGTACCTCCAACCACTCCCTTAGAAGGCAGCACTTCTCACATTCACATTTGAGCTGTACCTAACAGCAGGTGCTGAGCTGGGACTCTGCCTTGGACTCAGAGTCCAAGAGAAGAGTTCCCAGGAAAGGCACAGATCCTTCTAGCTGTATATAACCCTTGCTTCCCAGAACCAGGAGAAGTGTTGGAACCGCAGTACCTGGATCATGGACACAGCATGGACAGCAAGGCAGGAGAGAAAAGACTGTCACTGCATAGGGAGAGGCTCGATTTTGTGGGTATGGAGAGAGAGTGAACCAGCACAACCCAGCATTCATTCCTGGAGGCTTTTCTGGTGCTTTCAGTTATCCAGGCACCTGCTCTGCAGTGTCCAGCTTAACCTCTGCCACTGAGACGAGACTGTGGGCACTAGCAGGTCCAAGCTATGTGGCCAGAACAGGGCTGTGCTACATGAGCAGAACTGCACCGTGCAGGGCTTCCTATCTATGCTGTGTAAGCAGTCTGCAGACCAAAATCTGCTCAGCTGGACCTGACCTTCAGCTTCATGCAGATCCACATAGGGCTTTAAGAGACAAACTGCCATGGATTAAGGAGCCTAAATGGAGTCAGACACTGAATGCCATGAAGTGGCTGTGCATGGGCAGTAGCTGTAGGCTACAGGAGGCTTACAAACCCTTTTCTCCCCACCGAGAGGAGAGTCTGCATATGGCAAAGGCACATGCAGCTCCTCAGACAGCACTGCCTGCCCATAGACCATTACTAACCTCACTCACTACAACTTCCTGGGATTTCTGGTACCTCCAGCAGCTTCTCCAGAGCACAGCTGTAGCAAGAAGCAGCACAGCTCTGAATGTTTAACCACTGCTTGACCTCACAGTGCTCTCCATGCAATGGACACATATCTGGATGCAGAGTGGTCAGAGCTGCTGATCACCCCAGGAGTTTTGCTGGAATGAAACTGTGTTTGGAAAGCTCCTCCTGATCTTCTGCAAGCTAAAGAAGGTAACAAGTACAAGCCCCGGTTAGACATCTAATTAGCTGTTAGACAGACTAATTAGCTGTGTATTTAACTCCTATCCACCCCTCCACCAACTTCAGGTTTTAGCAAGCTGCTATTTCCTTCAAATCCCTTGTCCAGCCACACAAAACTCCTTGACTTTGAGACATAAACAAGGGGAAGAGAAACAAATACATGTGATGATTGTGGTAATTGGATGTGCAGGCTGATGTCTGTGAGTATTTCTTATTCCTAAAAGAAAGCACAATACAGCTTCAACTGCTCAAAAAGTGAATCCCAATCCTCTAACATAAACAGCTCTGTGATCCCTAGTAGCTCATTAGTTTGGAATACTACCCTGTTTCTCAGACACTGCAATAAACACTTTATCTAAACTGATTTTGCTACAGGTATCCAGACAGTATTGTACTAGCTGGCTGTCAGCTCACCAGCCTGTCCAGAACGAGTAAATAAATACTGTGAAATCATTCAAGATGTACAGGGGTCACACAATGCCCCCCCCCCAACTTATACCTAGCCTGTGCACTCTGCATCAACATGGGAACTGGCAGGCTTGGCCAGATAAAAACTTCTGAAACATGCATTTCTATGTCATGAAACAAAATTATTCCATAGTACCTGAGGAGGAGATTAGGTCTATAGGACAGCAGTTAGCTTTGCTGAAGTCTAAATATACCATTCCCTCATTAGGCATCAGTGACGGTTGGCCATAAAGGTGCTTTTAGGCTCTGACCTACATCTAAAGAGCATATGAGTAATACCCACAAAAAACTGGTTACCTGAGCCACTCTGCCTTGCCAGCCCAGTATGTTACTGACCTGCTGCTTGGGAAAGGCTTGGCAAATTACAGGTGTGTCTGTAAAGGTCATGAGATCTCTCACTCCCTTAGGACCTGCAACCTCCAGGTGCCCTGAAACAGATCTAGAGAGTGAGAAAAAGCAGGGCCCCTTCTCCCACCACCCCTGAAAGCTATCTGCAGTAAAAGTCAAGGGTACGCAGAGACTCACAGACCTGAGCAGTGACAGTGCCAGGGATCTTATGGGACTTGCTAATGTTCCCCAGAGGGGATGTGCTCTGAGACAGCTCTGGAAAGCAGATGTTGTTCTGCACCAACAGAGCAAACAAACATGTTTTCCTTGCAGCCACTCCACACGTGCACACACAGAGGATATAGAACCCAGCAAACAAGCATAGACTGGTTCATAAAGCAGAATTTTGTCCAGAGGCAAAGGTAGCACTTTTCTAGCTCCACCTGCTCTGACATCTCTCCCTCGACACCCTTTCATTTCTGGTGGGTCCCTTGTCTGCCCCCTGTATAGTGCCTTCTTTCAAACCACACCATAGCCTCAGAATAGTGTCTCTCTCACCAAAATTAGAACTATTTCCTTCAGAAATCTGCTGAAAATCTGCCTACATTGGAAAGCCTTCCAGCTTGAGTGTTCTTGTGCTGCTCTAGACTTGGTCAGGTCCCCTTCCTCTGACACCAGCGATTTTTTTGCTGGAAGTGGGGCAATGTTATTTAATTGGCATAGTGCCTCATATGCCAATAGTACTCTGCAATAACAAGACATGGTGTTGCCAGCAATAGGAGCAGTAGCTGTGTGGATCACAGCTTGGTACTAGTGTAGGAAAGCCCAGCAAGCATTTCCCCTCCTGACGCTAAATAGGGAGCTCCCTCTGCAGACCTGTCCTGATCCTGCAGTTCCAATAGAGGCAAAATGCCATTTTGGCCACTTCTCCTGTCCCCAGACGTGGAAGGGTCCTGGTGTACTCCATGACTCCTACTGCCAATGCACAGGGAGAGGGAGCACACGAGGCTCTGCTTTTCTTACACATGAGAAACTGCAGCTTCTCAGAGCAGTGCGTGCAAAAGGGCGAGTAAGCAAGGACACAGCATGGGAAGTAAGGAGAAGGTTCAGTTAGACAGAAGTCCCTAGGGTACCTGGAAACTCAGCAAGGCAACACCAAACGAACTGCAGAAGTGGGCAAGAAATATCCCAAGAGCAAGACATTACATGGTCTTCCTTGCTGAAATAAGAAGCCAGCAAGTCCTGAAAGTTGGAGAGGCCACATTCCTGCACTGGCTGCAGGAAGGAGTGCTCCTAACCAGAGCCAAAGTAGTGTCCTAAAGAAGGTAGCAGCAGATATAGGGCTACTGCCCAGTGCCCTCTCTAGAACTTTCTCCACTACTTACTAAATACCACTCAGCATGAAACTGCTGCCATTTGTTCCCAGGCAGCCCCTGCACTGACAGCACACACATCCCCAATCCAGTCCATTGGAGACCTCAAGGTGACAAGCCTCGTACAAAGGGCACACTTGCTTCAGGCATAGGATGAGTAAAAGGCAGCCAAAGGGAAATGCAAAAAGGGAGAAAAGGCAACAGAAGACAAACCCAAACACATTAAGTTTCAGTACATTTAATAAGACTTCATAATCTACAGACGCTGCAAGCCAATGCCAAACTAAATGTGCAGCAGAGGTACAAAACCCTTCTGCCCAGAAGTGGCAGTGAAAAGTATCAGCAAAGGTGGTGTTTGGAGGGATGCTGATGGAAAGGCTGAAGACTCAGAGCTCTGAGGGAAAGGCTTGCTTCAAAGTGAACATGACAAAGATCATCTCTTCACATTGCCGGTGGGTCCCATATTCAAAGAGGCAGGAGAACAAGGGTGAGCCATCGGGCCCGACGCCCATGTACTGCAGATCTGAATAAGCACACAGACCCTTGAAGAGGATGCTGGGTTTTGTCCAGTGTGTTGGATTTAAAGGGCTTTTGTTGAGGTAAATTCCTAAATCTTTTCGACGCTTTGGGTCTGTAGGATGAGCATAGAGTAACCAACTATCTTGGCACCTGGCATCAGGAGGAGGTGGAAAGGCAATAACACTTCCATGGCATCCAGAGGGAGGTTCTACCAGCCTTTCAACCCGGTGGCCTCCCTCGAAGTCCACCCCATGGTTGTAGCTGACGGCCTGGATTCTGGCTCCCTTGGTGCTCCTGGCATTGCAGTACAGGACCTTCCTGCCACAGGTGTGCACCTCTGCTACCTGGCACTCCACTGCACTCTCCTCCCCCACGAAGTTACCCAGCTCCCATGTTGTGCCGTGGTCAGAGCTGATGAAGCAGAAGGCGTGAGGGGTGGGGTGTTGCTGAGGGTCCAAGATACGATAGGCATAGGCAGGAATCACGAGGCTCCGAGCCTCATTGAGCAACTGTAATCCATGACCCGGCCCCACCGCGAATGTGGCCCAGTTCTTGTACTCAGCCCTAATGGTGCCATTGGTGACATCCTGGGCAGCGCTCCAGGTGCGCCCTTGGTCCATGCTGGTGATGTAGCAGAGACGTACTAGGTTGATCTTTGTCCTGAGCTGATGCTGCTCAGATATCTTTCCTGGGACAGCTATGAAGAACAGGATCAGTTTCCCTGAGACCTCATCGTAAACTGGGCATGGGTTCATAGATCGGTGGTCTTTGAGCTGTGCACTGACAAGAGTCTCCATGTTATTCCACTGCCAGGGCCCGTGTGAAGGGAGACAAGAAGGAAACACACCATTACAAACAGTTCCTCATTACAGTGCAAGGATGCCTGGATAACAGTTACAGAAGAGCATGGGAAGAACAGAAGAGGTTAGTGGATAAGAGCAAGAAATGGGAAAACAATAATCTGGCATCACCAAAGGTAAGTGAAAATTCTTTGGATGACACAAAGCATGTGCACTTCACCAAGCAGGTGGGTTATGTCCTTTTTAATTACTACTGTCTAAGAAGCTGATAGCTCAGTACCTCAGTGCAGCTGGTGGCTGGACACTGAAAAGCTATAGCAGCCTAGTTTTCAGAAATTCTCACAAATACAGAATTGACACACAGACATGCACAGTGGTCAAAATGTGCTGGTGCAGACAGTGCTGTGTCAATTCTTCTTAGGAATTCACAGAGATACCTGAGCCCTTTTCAAGTATTCTGGATGCTGACAAATTCCCTTCCATGCAAACTCCTATTCCTCCACTTTGACCCGTGTGTGAATGGGCATCCCAGCATACGCTGAGGCCCCTTGGTTGGCTGATTGCATGGCTTCGCATGCTCTGGTGTGGAGATTTAGACCCTGAGCTGCCCAACTCAGAAAGCAGGTCACAGAGCAGGCATAACTACCCTGCAAGACCTGTCTTTCTTTAAATGAATAGCATCTAACACAATCACATTTCTAACATGAGAAGAAACTCACATTGCTAATAGAAAATTTGACTACATAGTGTTATTGTCTTGGTAAAAGAAGTAGTAGTTTCCAGTAAGATTATACTAATTAGCTCTTCCCTGAGTTGCTGATTGCCCTTTTTGATCATGTTTTCTGTTTGTCTATTCAGCCTATATTAACTTTTTTTGAATATTCAATATTTCCATTTTAAGAAACTCTGGCATGTGAACCCAAATGACTAAGTTTATGACCAACTGAACCCTACTTAACTCAATTACAGAGAGTTACACAAGATGCCAGCTGAATGGTCTGACACTGTAGGTGTGCTCAGAGGCTGCTTCTGCTAGGCAGAATCCAGCTCTTAGGAGTGTATAATCTAAGACAGCCAGTGAAGGTTTGGAATACAAAAATATAATTACTTTTCTTTTTTCCCAAGACATTAATGCCTTTTCAAATGCAAAAAAAATTATTACCAATAGAATTTCCACCCCCTGCAGCCACCCAGCAGGGGAGCTGTTAATAATAACTGGTAGGTTAATCAAGTAGCCAATTCCCTGGTACTGACACACCAGACAACATTCTTGCGTGGGGAGACTTGCTCTTCTCAATTGTTTTTTAAACCATAAATCAGTCCTAATATGATGGATTAAAACCAAAAAAGTAGTAACTGATTGCTAGTTTACTCCTCCCCATCCTTGTGCCACTCATCACTTCTGCCTCTCCTCCACATCTTACTGTCTGCATGCCCAGCTCTGCAACGATGGGTCAAAAGCCACTCACAGAGAATCTGCTGCACCTGCCCCACTTCAGTGCCCCCACCAACTGCCCATCACAGGGTTGACTCCCAGCAGTTACAACGACACATGCATTATTTAGTAGCAGATTTCCTTCTTGTAGCTGGGGAGAAGAGGCTGCCCTATCCCTCCAGCATGAGGGTGAATACACTAAGCTCCTTTGGGGACAGGTGAGCAGCACAGGTGGGAAGTGTCCCCGTTCGCCCCCCGCACTGGTACCTGAACATGGTGCGTAGTGGGGTCGTACACGCCCCTACGCATTGCTATGAGCTTCGCATGTTCATCCACCACATCCTCTCGCTCCTCAGCGAAAGCCAGGATCATGCTGAACCGGGGCAGGTACAGCAGGGCTGGAATTCGATAGCTCCAGGTACCATTCCGGAACAACGTCTCTTGCTCCAAAACAGGGAACGAAGCCATTGTGCTGGAGGGAAGAAGACAAAGCACATTGTATTTCAACCAAGCACAGTCTGATAGGCTCTGCTCTCCCTGCTCAGTGGGACCTGTCCTGCACTGAAACATAACTTCTGCTATTTCAGCTTTGTCTGTTTCTTCTGCTTTTCCAAAGAGAACCCGTGTGTAACAGAGGAGCTGGAACTCAGGCCACACTTACCCGGGAGAGCCCAGCTGAGCTGACTGGAGTGTCGCAAGGTAAGTGCACTAAATATAGTTAATAAAAACACTGTGCTGCCTTTTTAATTAAATTCAGAGGCTGTGACTTTTGTGGGATTACTGTGTAATTCAGAAGACTGTTGATAATAAGAGATTGTAGTACTTCCCCTCAGAAGGTCATTAATGTCTCCGTTGATGGTGTATCCAAAACCCGGCACAGAACTTCTTCTTTGCTAAATATGAGTTTAAAATTCCATATAAATGATATACTGAAGCAATCCCTGACCCCAGCTATGCCCCAGTTTGGAGACGGTAAGCACTGAGCATGAAAAAGAGAAATGTAGAGAACATCCCTCTTTCATAAGATTGAAGAACAGTCTGAATGGTGTCCCATTGCTTTGGGTGGCACTTCTGACCAGTTGAAAACCTTGTGCTCTTTACAGTGACTTAAAATCAATGTTATGAAGGAAAGAAAACACAAGGAAGATTTTAGGGAAGCTTCCTCTGTGTAACTGGTCTGTGCTATGCCCCTACAATCTCTGTTCCTCTCCTCAGCCCTCTGTCCTCTTGCACCAAGTGTCTCCTGTGAACCAGCTTACCCTGTAAAAACTCAGTGGCTTGAGGGAACTGTCTGAGCAGGTGGGGGGGAAAAAACAGGAAAGGAAAGGGAAAAAAAAAGAAAAAGGGAAAAGGAAAAAAATTACATTCTCTGAGAGTATGCACCAGAAACTGAAGGCCAGGGTATCCCCTGCTCAGCAGAGAAGGGGAGAAGGAAAAAATGAAAAATGAATATTAAAAAAAATCAAGCTTTAGATCTCTGACGCATCGAGTGGGTAGGATGGCAGGGAGAAGATGACAATACACTATGAGTAAGAAATTCAAATGCCTCCTACCTCAGCTGAGGCAAGACTTGCTGCACTCTTCATTGAGGAGTCTCCTATTTATCCAAGTCTTGGCAAGTGCTATAGTGGTTACTGGACATGGATCAGATCCTGGTGTTTTTGAAGGCTGTCTTGATAATTCAGGACCAGACATGGAGGCAGCTGCAGAGTGCATGTACCTACCTGGAGAATAGTTTGCCCTCTTCCATGCTCAAGAGGAAAGCTTCTATTAGCCAGTGTAGCTAACACAGACTCAGTCCACAGTAATTTTACTTCTTTTTTTTGTTTTGTAGTGCTGATTACTGACTTATGACAGCACAGATAGGCTGAGTTCATCCTCCCCAGAGAGCACCATCACATTACACTCTAACCAGATCTAGAGCCAGGCAGGAAATGTTTAAATATTCCTTACTTTATCTTTGCAGATGCTATAAATACCAGTGAGATTTTTGAACTCACAGCACTGCTCAGAAGGGTCTGAACTGCACTGGTTTAGGTAAAGCCAACTGTGCAGACCCTAGCCCTACAGCTCCACTGCCACTCAGATCCGAAGCCACTGGAGAGGGAAGTCCATCTCTCAGAAGCAGCTGCTCTCTCCTCACTGTCACTGACAGTGTGAGAAAAGGCAGCAGCACTGCTGCTGTACAGAATATTACCAGAACTGGATCCCAGCTATCCAGGCAGTAATATGAAGGAAGTAGGAAGACCTTCCTAGAACAAATAACTGTGCTGTTCGTTACTTCCCAGCATGGATGTGGCTATTTATACAGCCCACAGCCCTGGCTGTGTGCTCATGGCTTCTGGAACAGAACTCACCAGTGTGCTTCCAGACTATTTAAAGGGAGAGTATTTAAAGAGAATTAGTCAGCCTGTCTAGTGCAGCACAGGTTCCCTGGCATTCCTGCTCATGATACTGCAGTCTGCCATTCGGATACTGCAGTCCTGCTCCAGGGCAGGGTAAGATGGAAGGAAAAGGAAGGGGGAAAAAATAAAGGAGAGGAGGAAAGAGAGTTCTGGGCTGCCCCATGAAGCCCTTGATGGGAAGCCAGGAGACCAGTGCCACAGGAGGCCATGCTGCAGCCCCTGTGAGCCTGTCACCTGCAGACACCTCTGCCACACTCTCAGCCCCTCTGTGACACACTCAGTGTGAGTGTCACAACACTCTTCTCCTTATTGCCAAACAGGGATTGAGGAACTTGCTGAACTGGGAATAGCTGCCATAGAGACAAGGCTGAGGCTCCTGGACACAGCACCCGCAACTATTATCAAGGAAAATACTAGAACCAAGTGACTTTTCCATCTATCCAGAGACTAAAGAGAGATATGTGTGTGTGTGTGTATACACAAATGCACACACTTATATATATATACCCTACACAGTGTGGCTATTATGGCTGTATGCATATATATATATGTACACATACTGTGTATCCATCTGCAGAGAAACTCTTCCATCCTTTTTTAAACACACTTAAAGTCAATACTCAGCCTCTTCTGCCTTCCCCCTTGTGGATCCTCAAGCAAAGATTGAGTTATAACAATTTGAGTTTCACACAGAATCCAAAATGAAGGATCTTTGAATAAAGTTCTTTATATATATATATATATATATATATATAAAAGAACAAAATTATGCTGGCTTTAGTTATTTCTCCAGCCAGCTGAAAAGAATTGATTTTTCTCTTGACCTCTACCCGTTTTCAAAGGCAAACCCAATAACTAGACCCACCTGAATAAAAGAAAAATAAAATTGGCAAATCATTGACAGGACAGCCACATGAAGAGCATTTCAGAGCTCATCCTCCAGCACTGTGGGAATTCATATCACACACACTAGTCCCTCCAAGGCTAAATTTCCAGAGGATGCTGTATCCATTATGCTACTCGGCTCCTAAACCCTACTAAAATAGCACTGCCTGGCCTGCAAAGGAAAAGAGTATTGCAGCCAGCATTACCCAAGAGCACTGGCCAAGTTTGTAGATCACAGCACTATCTTTTGAAATCCCAAGAGCTATAACTGGGGGGAAAAAACCATAACCTTCTGGAACACAAAGGCCAGAAACACAAGCAGGAGACTAGAGAGCTGTACACAAGAAAACAAAAATTGCTCAGACCTGTAACAACTCAACAACACTGGAGAGACTTAGCTGTACTTTTGCATGGGGCAAAGGAGTGAGAAAGGTAATTTTTCCTAAGAGAAAAGAACATAAGCCCTCACCTCTTCCTGGATAAAAGAGGTTCTGGTGAGGAGAAGGGAAATTTATCTTGCAGCCATTAAGTCAATATTCCCTTCTGTGTTTTTGTATTTACTGAAGTGTTTAATTCATTTCTCAGGCTTATTCCTGCAAAGTGTCCTGTTAAGGGAGAATGCTGTTTACCTGCAATTCCTCTCCAAGGCACGAGGGAAGCTGCTGCACCAAGATCCAGTACTTCACCTTCAGGCAGGACCAGGCAGACAGGAAAGGATGAGGACAGTGGAAACACTAAGAGAAGGGGGAGTTAAAACGGAGGAAGCCATTACTCATAGTTTGTAAGTTACACCGTGTAATGATTTCCAAAGCAGACACTGTTTCCAGCACAGCAGAAGAGTAAAGAAAAAAAAAGTTGTCAACAAATGAATCTGTGATGGTTCTAATGCCTGGAAGTAGCCCAAGTGGCACTAAGGGTAGTGGTAGATATTAGGAGAGGGTACTTGTGTTCCTTCCACCTCTGTCCTTCAGAGCAGCTCACATGAACTTGTCTGTAGAGCAGGACGAGCCCTTGCATGTTTATTTACTTTACCCTTCTCCAAGAAAAGTGACTAAAAAGGATAACATTTCCACTGGCCTCAGCTTCTGTAAAAACCTGTTCTTAACATGTCCAGATCCAAGCTGAAATGACAGCATGTCTTTAAAAACAAACCAGCAGAGATGAGGTAATGTGCTGAACTCTTGGTCTACACTGTGTGCAGCAGGCAGCTTGTTCTTCTTGAATGATTTCAGATAGGTCCCACAAAATCCAGACAATCCATTCAGGAAGGGTTTGGGGTAAAAACAAAAAAAAACCCCAGAGAGTGCCCAACACAAAACCAAACTAAAACTCTGGTTTGCAAGGTGAGCACAAGATTCCAAGACCAGTCATTCTCTACTCAACATCAGACCTGGTTTACAGTGTTTTCCAAATGTATAAAGCATTTCAAGTAAGCATTATGCTGAAACACATTCTCTGTTTCTCATAAAGGAAAATAAGACATTTCCACTGGGATATTGCACAGAGGGCTCCCAGGAGTAACCACATTCCAGTTGTACAGGGCTAAGAAACAGAAGACCCAGTTTGCTTCTGGAATCCTTGCTCCACAGTGTATTCCCATGTGAAAGCCTTTCCTCCCTGCTGAGCAGCCTGGCTGCACCTGTTTCTGCTACAGCCCAGCACTGGAGTGCTCCATCCCCAGCCTGCTTGTGCCCTTAGACCAGATACCACACTAAATCCAGGCTGTAGAACTTCTTAACAAGCCAGGCAACACACTTTTATTTAGTCCGATAAATCATTCTCAGTGTAAAGTGAGAAGGATGTTATCAGTGAAACTGTCAAACAATAAACCTTAAACAAACTGAACCATTCAGAATTCAAAACTGAAAAAGACACAAAACTGGAATTACTTTAATCCAGTAGCCAATTGGATTAAACTTTTTAACCACACTAGAAACAGAAAGTTTTTCTTGTGGTAAAACTTCATACCATATTTATATGGAGATTTTCAGGCTCCCCAGTACATGGTTTCCTAACTATCAACCAAGTTCTGTTTTTAAACTGTTGTAGCTCCCATAGCTTAAAGTGGAGGTTTTCTCAGCACCAGAGAGGAATTACATGAAGCAGCAGTATTTTTCTTAAAATATGTTTGGTGAAGGAATAAACAAACTGCACTGCTACTTGAACCTCCAAAATGTCATAATTACCTTTTTAGTTTCTAGAAATGTTCAGTGTTATGAAAAATTTTGTTGGTATTAAAAAGAAAAAAAAAAAGAAAAGAAAAATAATACCTTTTTCTCTCTGTCTCCTGGAAGTCACATCAAAAGGGTAAAAAAAAAACAGACAAGCAGAACCTAAAGGCACTCCTATTGGAGCAGATAAAATAGAGGCTCACCACACTCTTACCCACTAGTCTCCAACCTGCAAAATTATTTATGTTGGCAGCAATGTCAGCTGTCTTGGATCCCCAAGAAAACCAGCAGCTGGCATGTACAAACAAGCTGACATTTAAATAGCAAACCTGCTTTGCATATAAGGGGTGGTTCCACATGAGCTGGACAAACAATAGGGAAAGACTTTTACATTATTATAGTAATTAAGCAGCATATTTGTACCTGCACATGTTGACAGCACTGTGGATGTGGAGCAGCTGTTGTTTCTAATGCTTATACAGTTCAACATGCTGTCTTATTTCTTGATCCTCTTTTGCCCTGATGCTGAGGAGGGGAGAGTTCCTCTAGTCCCAGCGCTTTCTCTCAGAGTGATCCCGAGCTCTGGGAAAGTTTGCCAAAAGACTCCACAAAAGGTTTATAACCAGCAGGTGACAGGGCTGAGATAATCCAACATTCCTCTCCTGGCTGCACACACCTCCAATCCATCAGCACATGCTCTCTGGATAAGAAAAGGGTTAACATGGGGAGCCCAGGCAGGGATACAGGAATGACATGCTGGTGCAGGCAGGTGCAGCTTCCAGAGCGTCTGAGGAGATGTTCCAGGGCCAAACTATCCCAGCAGCTGCAGGCAATGAGCTGGAGAGAGTCAGACAGAGCAACAGAGGGTAGAGTATGAGCCTGGGGTCACAGCTGAGGAAGCAGAGGTGGCAGCACCCCTTCTCCCATTTGTGCCCTGCCTGGCCTAGAGCATCTAAGCCTGCACCTGCAGCTGCTGGGAGTATCCAAGCCAATTATTTCATCACTACATTGTGCTACTGCTGTCAGACAACCTTTCTGATCCCAGTCCTTGCTGTGTACCCTGCTTTCTCACCTTCTCTGCTGTGTTCCCATTGCTGCCATTAACACTTCTTGTCTTTGAAGTGATCTGAAAAAATGAAAATAACAATCTTGTAAACAGATCTAGCTAATAATGAAAAAGGGGAAAAAATCTCTGCAAGTGATGGCAGTTGTGGTTGATCTGTGCAAGCCAAAGAGGGAGTTGCAAAGGTGTGGAATTACAACCAATCAATTGACCAACTGAATTAATGTAATGCTTCTGTGTTACTCTTCTTCCTCTCTCTTGAGCAACCCTGTATCCCTTGTGCCAGCATGGATACTCATCTTACCTTGGCAAGCCATCAGAAGATGTCAGCCTGGCAGAACACTAATCTGTAAAAAAAAAAGTGAACAGTTTCTGCTAGGTCATTGTCCTGGATTGTGTCAGCAGGAGTCAAACAAGCAGCAGAATCTGCAGTAGGAGCAAGAGCATGAAGCTGTTGACAGGAGGAGCAGGCTCACCTCCCAGACTGGCACTTAGCCATGGGATCTAATTAGCTGCATCGTTAAACCACACCCCGTGTTTACCCACCTTGTCTATCTGGGCAAGTAAATTACTGCCTTAACTGGGGCACACTAGAGAAGCCCGGAGGCATTTGTATCTCACTGCTTTACCTGGAATCAAGCAACAATCTATGTGAGGAAAAGTCCCTCCAGATACAATGCCATTGATATCCACCAGATACTAACTTTCACCAGTGACTCCAGGAGAAAATCCAAAGCAGAAGCAATTAATGAGGAGAGACTCTGAAGAGGCTTCTAAGGTGCAGTCAGCCAAAACGCCAGACATGAAAGATTGCCTTATGGCTTTCTTCACCTATTTTGTTCTCCCTGGCTAGCAGCAGTGTTACTCAGCTTATTTTCTGAGTCACACACTTGGCTTCTGCAGCCAGACAACCCATAAATACTCATTTGTTTAATAGAAATCACCTTGCCCAGCTGCAGCTTAAAACTAGTGGTCCATCTCTTCTGAGTGGAAGCAAAATATGGCTTGCTGTGGTGACAATGGTTTCATGGGCTATGGTGGCAGCACATGGCAGAGTGGCTGTGCCTCAGGACACCTTCCATCTCACCTATCATCTCTTTCTTTCCAAGCAGAATCCCACACACTCCTCTGCTGCCAGCTAGGGTGCTCTGCCTTCGGCCCACTCCCCAGGACAGGTAAATGCAGCTGTGCAGAGGCTAAAACGACTCCCCAAATGAAGAATGTGCTGCTTAGTCCTGCAGGGAGGTTAAACTAGGTGAACCCTGGTGCCTGTGCAGAACAATCCCATAAAAGCACCCTGTGCTGCCTCCCTGCATGGTCAGCACCAAGCACTGCAGCATCCAGGCTCCAGCTCTGGTGCTCTGCAGCCTCCAGCTCAAACCACAGTCCCCTAGCTGCAAAAGCCCTGCTTGCTGATAAAAGGAAAAGTATTTTTTCCAAACATGTTGTGGGGTGCAACTATTTTACAAAACTGTTCCTTATTAACTATCAAAAGTGGATGTCCCTCTGTAGATGTGCATGGCCTGACCCTCCCTCTTTCCTTTCCATGTAAATCAGAATCAGTGTCACCAGTGAAGTTCAAAATGGATTTAGGTGTGAGAAGGATCAAGCCCCTCACTTCTATTGTTCTGCACTTACTTCATTGCCCTTACATTTGATTGTTGTAAAGAAAACGTTTTTAAAAAGGCTAAAAAATGCAAATGGAGTGTGTGGGTGTATTAATAAGAGGATATAAAAATAATGCAGAAGATAATATAATGACAGAATCCTGAACAATGGAGTATTTGAATTTGGAGGACCACACTCACTTTTGGGTGTCACCTCTTAGGAAAGATACAGCAATAGCTGCAAATGGGGGCTGAGAAGAATAATTCAGAAGCTAGTGCTTCTGAGTGTATGTGAAAAGCAATTACCAGGAAAACAAGATATGGTAGAGTTAGTGAGTGACACCTAGTCCATTAAAAATTATCACTGTATATTTCCCTTACAAAATGTTGAAACCTGAACCCGTTGATTTCTGGCACCATTGCAAGGCAAGGCTGACCCAGGTAACTCAGCATTTTCTCCACGCTGTGCAGTGTGGCTGCTGTCAGGGGGCAGCTGAAGTTAAACCAGGAGGTCTGTGGGGTCACACCACACAAACACCTTGTGCTGCACATTTCAGTTCAGACACAACGGGCTGCTCTCCAGGCACTGGGAATAGGTATCGTTGGTGCAGGAGATAAATGCTATAGACCTGAGCTCTGTCTGAAAGTCTGCTCTGTCAAGGGAGAGGAAAAAAAAGAAGAAAAGCCAAAGTAATAATAATTATGAATATAAAGGCAAATACTAATGGCAGAGCTCTTTAGGAAACAGAGTTCACTGGACATGGAAAATTTCACGGTTTTCTTTCAGAGCCAATTCCAGTTAAGGAAAAGAGCCTCTGAGCCCATTTGAGACCAGCACCTCACTATCCTTATCAACTACAGGAGCAACAGGCATGAGGAGCAGGTACTCAGTGGGCATCATTTCATGCCCCACTGATTCCAGTTACGTTACTGTTGATTTCCATGATGGGAGTAAGCACAGAATCCTCTGCTGGTGTTTCTCTCGCAGTAAATAATAGCCCTTCACATCTTATTTCGTTGCCTTACAGAAAAAAAATTGGACAAAATCAAAAAAGACTCCCTCAGCCCAAATGGTAACAGCACCACCCCACAGCCTATAAGACCTGTGAGCCTTGTGACACCCCACAGTGAGTCGTAGGTTTGTCACAGGGGAGCTGCCTTACCCTGTAAGAGACAACACCCAATAAACAGCCTGCCCATCACACACATTACATTTTTCGATTTATTTTGCCCATTTGGGACAGGAAAAGAAAGAAATGTACTTTATTTTTGTAACAAACTGAATAGCACAATCTTCGGGTAGTGAAGGAAGAGAGGTAGTGAGATTTACATACAAAAAGGGATTGTATAGAAGCAGGATTTATTTAGCCTTCAAAATAGCAACACTGAGAAGGACTTACTGGAGCAATTTACTGTCTAGAAAATGCAATAAAACCAGAGTTCCTTGCTTCATGAACTCTGCAGTGTTGGGACACTCAGATAAGCAAGCCTGAAGCACAAGACTACCTAGATTCACCCTGGGCAACTCTTGCAACAGAGAGGAGCCCAAATTCCATGGCATCCCTTGTTCCCGGGTCCTGCTGGCACTCAGACCAGGATTGCGCAGGTCTGATGGTGACCTTGATTAATCATTACAGAATTAATTGTTGGTAGCCCTCTATGCCCAGGCCAGGCCCTCAGCTAATATAAAGGGACACTGACATTGCTGACCATGAAACTATGATAACTGATCTCATATTAACCCAGGCTTAACTCAGGCAACATCTGACCTTCCACAGAGTAGGCTGAGCATGCAGCTGCATTTTAAAAGAAATAGAGTAATTTTGTGACCAATTAAAATATTTTGAGATGAACAAGGGACTTGACAAGTTTAGAGAATTTCAAAAAGAAAATAAAAAAACAGAGGAAAGACCAGCATCAAAATCAGCAGGTGATGTGATGGTTCTTGTAAGAGTCAATCCAACTGTGGGCTTAATAATAGCAAGTGAGTTATCCAAAGTTGAGGGAAAACTTCTCTCCTAAGTGTAGCACTGCACAGGTATCTACAGCAATTACAGACTTGTTTGTATTACTTTGGAACACTGGGCCTAAGCTGCCACCAGAAGAGGGACATTCAAAACATAGCAAGCAAGGAACCTGAATAAAAATCAAATTATTTCAAGGGAGAAAATTATACCAGGCATTTGGATGAACTGATCCAAAAGGCCTTACAATAAAACCAGGTCGGCTCTTCTATATCCACCCCAGTGCCCAGGTATGTGAACACACATGAAATTAAGAAATGGAAATCTAAAAATAGTCATTAACACTTAGGTCTTTTCATTTCAACTGACTGTAAATAATGTAGAGCAAGAGCAGTTTCTGAGCCAGTGGGCCTTAAATGTGTAAGCAAATACCATTTACTCTTTCCACTCATTTGAGTTTTCATATTTGGACTGAAGTTTCACCCAGTTGTTAAAGATTTATATGGGAGGTTTAACAATGCTCTGTCATTAAGCCTTGGCACAAGCAGTGCAAAGGACGTTCAGGGCATATTTGTACTAACTTATCTGGGTAAAGAGAAGGCTGTTCCTTTAAACCGTGTTTGCTGTGACTCTGGAAACTGAGCAAACAAAGTCTGAGGGAAACTTTACTCTCAAGCAGAACTGACAGGAAGGTACAAGGACTGAAGGACAGCAAACTTCTGCAGGACATACCCACCTCTGGATTCACAACTGAATTTCAAATCTGTAACTGCTTGGGGGAGTTTAGTTCAGAATTTTTGGACATACCTCATTCTGATGTCAAATGAGAGACTGGTTCAGCCCCCGTGTATCAGGTGAGTAAAACCCTATTCTGGGGGGATACAGAAGAGGAATGAAACCTCAGGCCACAAACAAAGGCACAAATATAGTGCCCAGGAAAGAGCTGACTTTGCTCTGCAGGTAAAGCCACTGTGAAGGAGCTCTGTGCAACCCAGAGAGCGCACAGTTGTGACACTGTTGAAATATTGGCTGACAAAGGGGAGAGACACCACTGGCACAACTTGACAGGCCCCAAACCCACCGCAGGGAGGAAACCTGGTCAGAGGGGAGACCCAGCCGGCACAAAGCAGTCTTAATGTGACCAACTAAACAGCAAACTTCCCCCAGACTAGCCAACCAAACCGTGGGTCTTTTTCCTGGGGCAGAACAAGTGGTGATTTTTCCTGGCAACAGTTTATGTGTGACCTCACATTAAAAAAATATACAAATAAATACAGGAAATGTGAAGAACAGCCTGTTTTCCTCTTAAATCCGGGCTGATCCTTCCCCTTAGCCAATCTTTCCTTTCACTCTCAGGAGACCAACTGCTATGAATCCAGTGTAGCTGTGAACTCTGTCCCAGCAATTATGTATATTTTTAAATGCACAAAGTAAATAAGGACTCAGATTTCATAAGAACAAGCCAGCTCTTGAGATCTTAAACTGTCAACAGATTCCCCTGTTACAGCAGAGCTGTCTCTTCCAGATCCAGCTGAAAGCAGGAAATAACACTAAAATAATCCAAAGTATGTAGAATATTTCTCTGCACCTGGAAAAAGTACTAATTGGCTCATATACATTTTAAAAGATGGACAGAAATTTTATTCAGGGCCGATTTTCTCCAGATTCAAATTGGGACTGACAAATCCAATCCAGATTAAGACCAACTGTAAATGCAGGAGCACGTGTGAAACACCTCAGTAACTGCCAGAAAATAAGAGCCCGGAGACAAAGAACCCATTGTCCCACATTGGTATAATTTGGAGAGAACATTTGGAAGACAATGTAAAGTGCTTTAACTATATAATTACTATCATCTGTCCCTGAGTATGTGGCCAGTGTCTGGGGTTTTTACTCAGGTTTTAATTTTGGAAGTAGCTTGTTCTGTGATTTCTATAGGCAAAGAGCATTTTTCCCACAATAGTGCCTGGAGGAAATATTTCGTGTTTCCAAGCAGCACCCCATGGAAGCTGCCCCATTAGATCTAGTATAAGGAAAACTGACAAGACTCAGTAAAGCCTAAAACAATCTGGAAATCTCATCTCTCCTCACTACCTTGTCTTTCCTATCCAAAATCATCTTTCAAACAGATGTCTATGAAAGAACAGGTCAAGCTGGTTACTCAATCTGCAAAACTTGCACTTTGCTGTTCCAAAAGGGAGCAATGCCTAAAACAAGAACCCATTTTTCAGAAGTTCCAACCAGCTCAAATGAAACTTAGGAAGAACAACAGAAACACTGAGGAACTAGAAATTTAGACAAATTGTATGCTTTTCACTTGGGACTGAAATGTAGAAAACACCAAATGAAAAATAACCAAAAAAAGGAAAATATTAAAAGCAGTTCCTTTTTCTCTTTAATTACAGTATTGTCCAGGACTCTTTTCAACACATCAGACTACCTCATGTCATGCTCTTGTACTGACATTAGGCTTCTGCTCATGTAACCCAGAATAAAAACGGCTGTGGAAGAAATATAGGAATATTCATAAACTGTAATATACAAATCCCAGCCTAGAGATGGGGAATTAAGACTCAGAAAACACTCTGACGTGCCCAAGGTTGCCCAGGGAACCGCAGCAGAGCTGCAAAATGACATCTGCTCTCACAGGGCCATATCTTGTGAGATTCACTGCCCTCATCCCAACCTTCCTCTTTCTGTGCTTAAAAACTGGGGATGAAGAGGAGGGTAACAAGGGCTGCTAGGAACGATCCAACAAGAAAGGGTTTGCCAATCTTTTCCAGCACTCAGCTGAGTGAGCCACAGAGGGAGGGCTGCAGACACACTAAAATGACCCAGAGCTGGAGCCTCACACAGCCCGAGCGCTCACATTTCCCTCGTTTTCTGCATGGCCATCCAGGCCAGGGCTGGAGCTGGTAAGGGGGGGGCCGTTTGGGTGGGATGGCCTAAGCCCTGAGCCAGCCCACAGAGCTAGGAGAGAAGGAGCTGCAGCCCTGAGAGCTTCTCTTTCTGTTGGGTCCTCCGCTGGGGCTAAAAAGAGCCCTCCTGAAGGGGCAGTTTGCATCAGCCCTTGCTGTTCGCTGTATGGTTTCCAGAAAGATGTGTATCAAGTGCTTTTATGAGTTACTAAAGACATGTGCAGTCAGAGTAACAGGCTGTAAGAATAGTATCAGCTTATGTCAGGTTTGAAATTAGCTGAAATTAGCTTGATGCAGTTGACAAGGATAGCCTGGCACAGCAGCACTCCAACCCTGCCTGGCTTTGCACGCCAGCAGTAACCAGTTTAACAGGATTCTGATTTTGTACTGACTTCTGGCTCCCTTGCAGCTACAAATTTGCCAGCAGATTCACCAAACAGGCACTCCTTGCACCCTCCACCCAATAACCACTGAGAGAGGAAAAACTGAGAGCTCTACTATTTCTTGATCAACAAAATCATCCTTCTCTTTTCCTGCTTCTGTATGTAAGCTTTCAAATAAAAAGCCCTGTGAGTTCTTATCTCTCTGCAGTTCAAACAACCATCCCTGCTCATTTCTTCCATAACAAGTGTCTCATATGCAACCAGAAAAGCATCATTATATTTTTCCCCAAGAGTAGTACAGGCGTTGTCTGCCCAAGGGACACTGGACCTCTCTGCTTACTACCAGTCTGTCTTTAAAAGCTTCAACTAAGACATCTGCTAATCTTCCTTATCTAAGTATTCTGGCATTATTAACCTCTCTGCTTTCAGCCAGGAATTCTGCCTAGGACATTAGTTCTTGTACTGTGTTTCTGATGAAGACATTTCATTGGAGACTAAAACTTCCATACCTGAGTAATTGAATTTTTTAAAGTGTAAGTTCTGTGTTGCATATATATTCCATGGCTAGCAGGCTTCACATAGCCCAGACAGAACAAACAAAAAGGAACAAGGAGCCACATCTCCCACGTGCAACCCTATAAAACAAAAGAGATCATCAGCCAGACTGCTGAGGGCCTTGTGTACTTGCACAGTACATTAGTGTCTTCTGCTGTGGGACTCTCTCCTGTGATTGGCACCTGAGCCCTGAGCCAATGGTTGTCTACTCCCCCCTGCACAGGAGAGGCAGTGATTGGGGTTTTCATTATTCACTTTTCTTCCAGAGACAAGCCTAGAAAACTTCATGAGTTTCCAACAACTGCTACTTAGCAACAGTTTCACCAGAATCTTCTAAGCAGAAATAAGGAACGGGATAGCATCAGGCACAACAACATTTCATAAACAGCAGGAAAAAGGAAAGGGGGCTTCCTCGAGAAACAGGAGTTCTTGTTAGTAGAGAGATATGTCAGTGACGTCAGAGGAACGGGATGAGCTTTACCCATTTTGTTTCTCAGGACTCTCTCAAAATCCTCAAGCAAAGATGTGCTTTCGCCATTGCATGTGTAATAATTTAAGGAAATTAATTGAAATATGGTCATATTTTAGTCTAATTATTTCTAAGACAGTATAATAAAACCATTAGGGCTTGTAGATTTCCACTTCTACTCTTGAGTATGCTTTAAAAATGAGGCTGGTTCCTCCTACACAGTGGGAGAGCATATGTGTGTTTATATATGCACAGATATGTACATATACATATGTGTAGAATAGCTCCACAGGGGGAATTATTCAGCATCTTAGCTCTAGCCCATAGCTACATCTGCTACATGAGACCCAGGGGATGAAGCATAGAATTTAATGGGATAGGGCTGGATCACTCTCTGAGATGCATGGGTTGAGTACAGATGACATTATTAGTGGCATATAAGAAAGCACATATTTTTAAATAATTGTTTTTGAATCATAAAGAATCAGTAAATAGTCAAAAAGATTAATCATGCTGCAGCAGAAAAATATGCAGTTATTTGCAGTTATTTATGAAGTATATGTTGAGATATAATAGTTAATTAACACAAAGTAGCTGTAATAAATAGCCCATGTTTCATGCAGAGGGAATTGTGTGAAGGCAAGTATCCTTTCCTGTCATGTGTAAGTAACCATGTTTAAGGCACACTCATTTTGTGTCCATGTTTACACATGTATGCTTACCTCTATCCAAAGACCTTCCCACAATGCCAGACAATTCTGGAAACATTTTTAGATCTAACTGTTTGAGCCATTTACATGTACTGTTTCTGTCTCCACGCCCCATTCCCTTGGTCTCATGGTGCCTAAAGTACATGGTTTGGAGGCTGTATTAAATGGGTCCAATGGATTTATTTTTAATCTCTGAAATGTTTCTAAAACAGGTTCTCTATAACATATGTGCAAGACATAAAGGGGTATTTTGTCACAAGAGTGTTATAAACTGCATAATTCTGTCTTGGTTTTGCCTGCTATAAATAAGGTAGCAGCACTAAATCATAGTCATAGAACCAGTCTATTAACCTTCCTCACCTGAAAGACTATCTCAAAATTGCAGTGTTGTAGTTTGATTCTGTTAAGGTTGGTTATAGAATTCAATCTTATTTACATAATAAGTACAAAATGTCTGATTCCTGGAAACATGTGGGGTCAAGCTATTTGATGTTCTTTTGGCCAGCATTCCCAAAATTATTGTCTGGCTTTTGCTGTGAATCTCCTTGGACTGTGTCTCACTTTTTGATCAGTCTGTTCTCATGCTCCTCCTTTTTGTCTCCATTTAATCAAATAATACCTTGGCCTTGTACCTAAATAGTTGGAATTCCTTTGTGAAATGGCACGTATCTTGCTTTGGACAGGGACATATGCTTAATTGTCTCTTGCCGCCACCCAATAGAAAGGGTCAGGATTGTTAACATTTCCAGGGATGGTGATCCCCACCAGGAACAATGAAAACATGAATGGATGTGTGGTCAGGTAGCTCAGTGCCCCAAGAGCTCAGGGTAAGGTGTTCCCATGCCTGTTCACCCTTCTGCTGGCAGTCAGCTCCCGGAGCAGGGCTGGCTCAGCAACACACATGGGAGCACCTCGCTCACAGTAGCTCCCAATCTGAGCCTTCCCTAAACCACTGAAGGCCAAATGAATTCACAGCAGCATCTGCCGAGAGCTAAATCTGCCAGAGCCTGGGGCTGAGTCTGTGGGTGTTACTATTCCCCTGACTCACACAGAAATATCTCCTGATGCAAACGCATGCCTGAGCCTGTGTGGAACCTGCAGCCTTGGCAGCCCCTCCCATGTGGCACTCCTTGAGGGATTGGCACCCACAGCAGCAGGAGTGCCCATGAGTAAGGGCTGCTGCTGCATCTTGGACTGTGCTCCATCCTGACACTGCTGGGTTTGCCCCATTATCATGCAGAGTGAGAGAGTTTAGAGGTGACATTGCACACTTAAAACCAAGGAAGATGGGAAAAATCAATGCCTAATGCATGAGCAGGGATATAATGGGGGACTGATGCTGGTGGGAGGGAAAGGTTTGTTATTTCTTTGCACAAGACTTTAAAAAAGCATTTTAGAAAGAAACTGTTAAGATGCAGCTACATCAGTATTTGCATGTACATTCAGACTATATTTAAAGAAGAAATATTAAAGAAGCCGTATTATCTATGAGGGCCTGAAGTCAAAATATTATCTTAGAAGAGCTCCATCTGGGTCATCAAATATACATTCAGCATGCAAAACCTTCCAGATGAGTCATTAAGAGGGTTTTTTTACTTGAAACAACTTCAGCACACAAAAAGGAAGAAAAGATTATAAGACCTTCTGCCTTTCTATAGCATAAACATGCCACAGCCAAAGCCAGGACAGTAATTTCCTCATTGAGTCCCAAAACTAACCCACCAGTGGGTAACTCAGTGTAGAGGTTTGTTGCCCTCAGTGCTGAGACCATCCACCTGCTTTGGGGGGCCACTCAGACTTAGGAGTTACCTTGTTCCTGGTAGTGGTGGGGACACATTTTGCAATCAGGCAAGGGCAATTCATCTTCTGTGACTGGATGTACCTATATAGGCCAACCATGCAGTCAAGATGTATTCACATCTGTTATTTCCTGCTTTGAAACATCCTTGAGTTGCACAGCTAGAGCTTTCAGCCTGTCCTAATATTAATATTAAGCAATCTTCATTACCCTTCCAGACTAGGCAACAGCACTGAATAACATCAGCAAATTGAGCAGTTTTCATTTCAAAATCCTTCAGCGTTCTTTAATTTCCTTACTGCAGTACTTAACACTTCTTTGTCAGACAACTCACCTCCCCACTTTAAAGGGGATTTAGGAATTTAATGAAGGACTGGATTCACTAGCAAGCAGAGCCATTGGTCTTATCCTGCTGCACTCCTTGCGTTCCAGGGAAGGCTGAGTGCAGGGAGCCAGATGAGTCCCACACAAATGACTGCCTTGTGGCAGTGGAAGGAACTGAGCAGAAAAAAATCCTCCCAGAGACAGAGGCTGTGAGCTCAGGGCCAGCACCAGGCATAGCAAAATAGCCCATTGCCAAAGGCCACAAATTCACAGGGGCAGCAAAGCATCCAGGATCCAGCTGCCTATGCTGTGCTGCAGCCCTGTAGAACTGCCATGGAGAAAGGGATCAGGGTGTGTGGAGCAAGAGGTCTGGCAGGGAAGGAGGTGGCTCTTTCCAGCAGCTGAGACACAGTTGGCACCCCTCCTGTCTCAGCAACAGCTGAGGCAGCCCCCCTGACTCTCTGCAGCTGCCAGCCCCCAGCAGCTCCTTCTGCCAACCAGGGCTGCCACCAGGGACATATCAAACAACCTGTCCTGGCCACACAGCCTGGCCCTGCCACACAGCCTGCCCCTGCCATGGCATGTGCAGCTGTGCCCACCTGGCACTGCGTGGGATGGGCAAATGGGGAATGATACTCAGCCAGTGCTAGAATATACCTCCTGCTCCAGACTCCTAGATGAAACTACCCAGAGTAAACCCCTTTGCAGGTCTACACAGCTACAACCTCTGCTTTCAGCCTGAAGCTTCTGCTACTAAAAACATCCTTGAGCAGCTCTAACTGATTAAAATAAGATAGACCTGATACATCTTTCATATACCTGAGACCCTTTGAATCCCCATCAACCCAGTACAGTAAGGGCCAACAATTAGTCACATCCGCAGCCAGACCATGCCTTGAAAACACATCCAGTCCAAATCTCCCAGAGGCAGCAGTGGTCCCTATTTCCTACACACATCCATGTGTCCAGGTCCATGCTGCTCGAGGAACCTCAGTCTCTTTTATAATTTTTATTAGCAGTTTACCCAACATCCCTGAGTTCAACTGTTCTTGTACAAATCCATAGCATCTGCTGTTAAGTGCCAATTTTTCCCATTGGCAAGTAAAATTTCTATCCGGTCAAATTCCTGAAGGCTGAATTATGTGTGAGTTAAAATGCGTATCTCTGGTGTTGCTGCATGTGCATCACGTGCTGGTTTCACTGTTGCTATCTTTTCCCTACAGACTGCTGCTTTAGTCTCCATGATCTACAGGGAAGTGTGTTTGCCTGCAAAGCACATCCAGGTGAGTGGGGATGCTGCAGCCACATGATCTCAAGGTGACATGGGAATATACTTGGGATGGGTTAGTCCTGAGGTAAGACCTGACGCTCACCTGTGATTATCACAGGTGAACATCTCCTTCAAAAATTCCCTACAAACACTCAGACAAGGATAGTTATGGTCCACACCTGCCTGAGTCATTCATTCTCTGTGTCACTGAATAGCTTGACCGCTACCAGAATAATGTCATATTAAATTTGAATGTATTCTTTAAACTCATTACTAGTTTTTTGATATGCCTAAAACCTGCAAAAGCCAAGACTATTTGATATCAGTAAATGGTTTCTTAAGAATTTCTTAGACTATCAGGTTTGGGATCAGAAGCATTGCCTTCAGAAATATACTCTGTTCTAGAACTGTTTTGAAGTAAGTAAAAAACCAATATATATTGTTCATAACCACCACAATAAACAAGTGCCCCCTCTACTTCTCCCAGAAAACATAGAAGTCTTTCTCTCCTCCATTGCTATATTCACTTCTGGTCAAGGATATTGTTTGTTAGGGACTGTTTGGTAGCCAGCAACAAGCTGACTGTTTAGGATGGGCACCTTCACTCCTCTGATGGACCAAAAGAGGACTATCTGGCAAAGATAAGCCCACTGGTTTGACAGGGCTACTGAACACATAGTTACCTCTTTGGGCAACCCACCTGAATGCTGGGGGCTCCTTCTCTTGTAAAAGCCCAGCAATAACATCCAGGTACTCTCATATTCACTGAGTAAGTGAAAGCAGAAGAGTCTTCTCCATGCACACGTGAGCCTCTCTTTGCCTAGTGATCCCTTTGGAGATTTACGTGGTTTTGAGCATGCAGCTCCGGTGAAAACTTTAATTGTGAGCAGCTCTTGTGAAAATTTAAACTCATTTTTGAAGAAAACACCAGCAGCAATTTGCTAAGCACTGCAAACTATGTCAGCATTGCAAAGGCCATAAGAGAGACAGGTCTCTGCACCAGTCTGAGTCACATGGACAAAGGGTGGCCACTCGAAACACGCAGGAACTTTGATATAAAGGAGATTGTTGTAGGTTCATCTCCTCAAGAGACAAGGCATAGATCTATAGAAGAGGAAGAAATAAAAAATTAGTGATTGTTAGAGTTTAGGGTTAGGAAGAAATACAGCTCTGACACTAATTTTGGTCCAGTTAACAGACATCTTCCATCACAGTCACAAGGAACAAGTCTTTGAGACTTTAGTCTTGTGATACTAAGAAAGGCCCAGGAAAAGAAATAGCCTCTTCTTTCTTTTCAAACTGTCTCCAACAGCAGCTGTTTTTATTTTGTTATTCCACAGAGCCACAGAAACAAGGTTAGTGAATCCCTATACCTCAGAGTCATTTACAACCCAAACTTAGCACCACAACCAATAAATGGGTCCTTCATACACTTTCTGTAACACTGGAAACAGTCCCAGAGCAACCACCAGTTCCAAACAGTCCAAAAGTCTTGGCAGAATTGAAGTCAGGATCCAAATTTAGCAGTTACGAGCTGCGTGCTGTGGTTTGCGTTATGAAAGGAGAAAGCAGCTCTGCAGAGCCCAGTGCATGATTTCAGGTAGTGCCCCACCCTTTACAAGGACAAATCACAGGGTCATATAAAATTTTGGAAAGCAGAGGATTTACAAATGATGTTTCAACTGCCTCTGATGTCCCAGGGTCAGCTGGAGTGACCCTGGGGAGCAAGCAAGGGAAAGGTTTGTGACACATATAGGATCATAGAGGTTACAGAAGGCCAAGAACAAAACTGAAACACTTACCTTTCTTGAGTATCTTGGATATACTGTAACAAACCAGTGATATGTGTAACTTCTCAAAACAGCATCTAATGACTAATCCACAGCACCATTTTATGCCCTTCTCTCAGCCAGCTGTCAATTTCATACCCACATTTCCTACAGAGCATGTCTTTCCACTATTCATGATCGTCCCAACAGTCACAAAATCACGTTATGTACTCAGAAAGAATTTGACAGCTGTAAGAATTCAGCACACAAAGGAGCAGCAAATGCTTAAGTAATCAGCTCCCATTTTACCCAGTCTTGCAAAGGCTGAACAATCAATTGCTGTTTTGCTGTTGTAGTGATTTGCCTCCTAAAAACGCTTTGGGAGCAGTGGCACAGTCCATGTACTGACACACGGAGCAGTGAGACCTCTGTGCTGACATCCCCATGTCACTGAGGAGGCACACTGGCACTTGAGAGCAACTCTGGAAAACTAAATCAAGTCTCTGCACTACATAATCTTGGCTCTTCTACCTTCCCTTCATGACGGTTATATGGATTTTACTTCATTTATGTGCACAGCAGGAGTGTGCACGCTTGATAAGTGTTAGAAGGCACCCAGCCCATAAAAGGGTATTCATTCTTCTATTACAGGGAGAATTACACAGATAATAGACAGATTAACAGAGCTTTCTCTTCAGCTTTTACTTTCTGTTCAGTAAGATTTTCACCCTCACAAACAAGGACATGACCATTACCTGTTATCTACTCTAAATCAACTAGTAATCTACTGCTCACAGCTGACAAAAAGGAGTGGTCATCAACAGAGAAAATACAACATTTTTCCAGTGGCATCAGTAGCACTACCATGTCATGGAAGAACAACCATGAGCACGTCAAAGCAATGTTCAGGACATTAGAATAAGGCTTGTAAAGTGATGATCTCAGAATGGTGTCTGACAAAACATCCTGGGAAGTCTCATTATCCTAAAGAGATGGTGGACTATGGCCTCTGAACTAATCAGAACTTTGTCCTGTCTTCTGTTTTGTTGTGTTTTGTTTGTCTGTCTCCACCTCTAACTCAAATAGAGCTGATGAGATTGTGGATGCTACCTGTCTTCTGCTGCTCTGCTGCTGTTCCACCATCTCAGTTGCTATAGAGACAAGGTCTGGAAGCCATGGATGAGCATGGGAGAGGAGCTGCCCACAGGCTCTCTGCTGGTGGGCTCTGGCAAGGCCTTTCTCGGCAGGTTCTGAGAGAGTCAGGGTCAGTCTCTGAAGGTGAGGAAGAGTCAGCAAGTGCTGACCCAGTGACCCACGACGGGGACTTCCCAACACATTACATTGCCATTCAAAGAAATTCCAGGTACTACCGATCCATGAGGCTGCCGAACAGAGGGAAAAGAAAGACTTCGAGAGAGGCAGCACACATGGGGCGTGCTACAGGTGAGTACTGATCAGAAACAGCATTGTGCTTCCTTTTGCAGTGATGTTAGGGACCCTGGGCATCATTGGGAATAGAAAAGGAACAGGGAAGGTAGAAAGCAGCTCAGCAGTCAGCACATTACAGAGCACCCCTGCCCTACAGCACAGCTGGCCAAGGAGTACTATCCTTCTGTGCTTGGCATGGAAATGTGACATGGTTGGGCAATTAAATACATGTCATGACAGAGAAGTGAAACATGTGGGACTCTGCACTGCCACCCCTATGCTCTCCAAGAGAAAAATAACTTACCCAGGGAAAGACATGAAGCTGCCAATGAAGTAGGGACTTCTTCAGCATAGAGAAAGGACATATTCCAAAGCAGTGAGATCAATACAAATAACTATTTGGCAGTGTGAGCAGCGAATAAAGTCAGCAAAACCAGAGAAAACTGCAGTGGGGTCTTAGGAGGGGAGAGCAAGACTTCTCCGAAAGTTCATTTGCTGCCACCTTGCATTGAATACAGTTGTAAGGAACATCTAAGCCCCCTTTGAACTGGGATGCTGAAATAACAGGAACACTATCCAGAACATACATGCATTCAGCCATGGCTGCAGCAGAAAAGGAAAGAGCTGGCTTTCTCTGAATATGAACAGTACAGGGCATGCACAGTACAGAGCATGAATGCAAGGCCAGGCTGTCTGAGTTGCTGTCTGTGAAAGAAGCAAGAAAAAGATAAGAGAAGTGAAGAAAGACAGGAAAGGAGCTACTACAACACAATCAGATGCATTGGAAACAGGGCTGCAAGAAGAAAATTTGAGCAGTTTTAATCTAAACCATAAAGGAGAGTGACCTGGAACTGGGAACACAGATAATGCCCTTTGCTGCATCACCCAGGTGCTCAGAGAAACTGACCTTTATAACTCCTTCACAGCAAAGATACCTATCCTATGTCTTCAGGGTATAATCTAACAGAATCAATGCACTGGACTCTGAACTTTGGATAGCGACCTGTGTCAAAATGATACACCACTACTGATGTTCAAGCCACTGAAAGCTATTGCTTCATTATGCAGCAGTAAAACCACTGCTTCAGCCCCTGAAAGCAGACCAAGTTCTCTAAGAAAACAAAGAACAAACATCTTCTACCCTAAAATAAAAAAGATTTGAGAAATGTCCTCAAGAAAATAGGTGTCTCCTGCCTGCCTTGTCATGCTATTCCAGCAGTATAAAGGTCCATTCAAGCCTGTGGCATGGACAGGAGGAAAGTTCCCTCCCTTTTCCAAGTTTCCAAGCAGACAGCAGAAGAGCAAAGAGCTCCTGTTTAATATTCTGCTACTGTTTCAATGAGGTTTGTGGGTAAACTGAGTGTCGCCTGTGCCAGAGCAGAGCTGCTCTCCACCCTGCGGGTGCAGGCAGGACCCAAGCTGAGCCATCCTCTCCCCGCCTTCCCAGCGCACGGCTGCAGAGAAGCACAGCACAGGCTCGCCCTCCCTCCTGCTCCCCGGCTGGCACGGTGTGCCTACGGCTGTGAGGAGGCCCTCACCCACCAGCACAGCAGGACGCACCCTCTCCAGACACCTGCAGCATCGCAGCATCAGGACATTGGCACAGGAGGACATCCCTCATGCCTGGCCAGTGTCATTGAGGAAGGACAAGCTAAAAGAAGGGCTTCTTTCTTAGCAGCTCACTAGAGCATCCACAGGGGCTGACCTGTGCTTCTCTCCCATGCCCTCCCTGTGTTACTGCTGCTGAAACAGGACCAGATCCAAACAGGGCTTTTCCTTCCATACCTGCAAGTGTTGATCAAGACACACTGGGAACACTTCTTTTCTCCATCTATACAGCAAGACCTGGGCTAGGAGCAATAGCTCTTCTTCCAGGGTGACTGTAACAAATCTGTCTCAGAGCTACAGCTTTCAAATTCAACCAGGATTGTGTGAACGGCTTTTCTACCTCCTCCCTCTATTTCACTGATTACCTCCCCTCTGCCTGAAATTGGACAGCGAGTGCTTCTACATCACATCACTTGTAGCAGGAACGTCTGACAGCTTTTGCTGAAGTGCATGGAAGCAAGGGATGGGTGAGCTATTTTATCTTGCCTTCCAACCCATTTGAACAGCAGCTATCCAAGAATGTGATTCAAGCTCAAATGTTAACCTGTTCTCATTTTGCTTAGGGAGTGACTGGAGGAGAGGAGAGGAAAAGGAAAGAGAAGAGGAAGAGAGAGAAAGATATAGGGGAAAAGAAAGAGTAGGATACAAAATGAAAAAAATAATAGACTCAAGAAATGAGATCACAAAACCCAATTTAAAATAATCTAAATTCAGCAGAGGGAAGGGCTTTTATATAGGCACCCTTTACACCAGCCCAGCTTTGGCTTACAACTTAGGAGCTGTAAAACATAATAGATGTTTTCTTTTAACTGGAAAAACACTTGCTGGGATCTTTTAAAGCAATCTCCTTGGATAGAAGGATAAAGTGTTTAAACTATTCAAAGTGAATACCTCAAACTACTGTTGCACAAGCCCTTGGCATCACTTTAGAAAGTTTTAAAACTCTGGATGTCACCCCTTTCCTCTGAAAATTGATTAAAAGGGTGCATCAGAAACTGGCCTCAGTCAGAGCATTGACCTGACTATGCAGTCACTAGTTTGAAATGTTTAGACCAAAATATTGCTGATAAAAAGTAACAAGGCCATTTGTCAACAAGCCTCAGACAAGAGGAGGTTTCATCTGAAAAGTGAGAAGCATCCGCTCCTGCCAAGTACAGCAGTAGTAAGCCATGGACTTAATACGACTTTGGCTCCCTGTGAAAGGATCCGAGGGTCATCTGAGGAAAATCGGAGAAGCAATTAAAAGTAAAGCTCCTGTCTCACCCAAATCTAACCTTGACTTATTCAGTAAACTGAGCATGTACTGTGTGTCTGAAAACAGAGCAGTAACGAAGCCTTGACTTAAAAACCAAATATTGGCATGCATAGGCACACACAAATAAACCTTTTCTGCTTAAAGGATTGCCCTGGAAATCATTCATGTTGGGACCAGTTTGCAGTGGTGAGAGTGCTATTCACCTACATAAGAACTGACACCACATATTCAGCTCCATCTTTCCTCAGTGGCATTTGCAACAGTGAAAAAGACTGTACCATCTTGCACTATGCAAGCTGATGATGCTTTGTTCTTGTCTGAAAATCAAAGCTAAAATGTGACTACCTTTGTGTCTATGGTCTTCCTGTTCCCTTTGGTGTAAGCAAACCACTACCTACAGTAAATTTTTTAAAAATAACAGTTTTAACACTCTCTTGGCTTTCTGTTATGTCACAGGTTCACTCAAAAACAATGAGCCTGTCAAAGAGCCTCTGAATGTTTTACCTCATAAGGGATCACCATCTCCAGCAAACTCTGATAAGGCAACGTTAGACGAACTATGGATCCAAAGGTAAGAATGTTCCCATGGGAGGTATTCACTGTGCCTCCACTGAAAACTGCAGTTGGAGTGATGTCAGGGCAGCAATGCCTGTCTGGGGAGGAACAGCTGGACTAAGCTGTGGCTCTGATCTGTGCCTTCTCACCTTGACTTGTGGTGCTGCTTTCAGTCTTAATGCTATGTATTGTTCGGTATTAGTGCCACAGCATAAAAAGTCCTATCAATATGGATTTGTAGAAGACATTGACAGAAAAAGAGGGGATAAGAAAACAGGAGGGAAGGTATAAAAAGGGGAATGTGATACGGGATCATCCTGCAAAGTCTTTAGCAACTTGTTAAGAGAATTGAGAGAGCCTGTGGGCATTTCCTTATGGAACATCCCTACATCAGGGTGATCCCATTCTTGCCCTTCATAGAGAGCTCTCCTGAAGTCTATTACACAATCCCACATGGAAAACAGGATTTTATCTCTAAAAAAGTAGCTACAAAGATGTTTTCTGAAGTATTCTGACTTTCTCTTTGCTGTTTACTTTGAAGAACTGAAAAGCAACAGAGGCTTTCAGTAAGTGAGCCCTTTTCGGTTCAAATCCCTCAACAACCAATGTCTAGCAAAAGGCCCTGATCCCACAACCTGTAAAGGTACATACATCCCATAAATCTACCCTCATGCCATCTCTATTGCCACTATAGGCAGAAAGAGGAGCAGCTATCTAGCCTTACATTTTCATATCTGACTGAGACATTCTCCCAGATTTCCTCTCCAGCTACTCACCTCTGGTATGTGTATCTGTGGTAGTCCCTGCTGGTACTGTAGAAGATCAAGCTGGAAACACTAGGGCCCTGTCCTCTAAGGGTGCATGCATTGTGCTGCACCGTCTGGTCATGGTTACTGACACCAGCTGTGTTGGTGTAATGCCTAGTGCCTTTCCAGGCACCTTTCCTTATGGAGAGGACTCCAGTAAAACAATTTTACCCAAGTGTCAAGATGAATTTAAATAAATTAATTGCCTTGGCTAAAACTGATTGCCCTTTGGCCATAAACTGAGCATATGAAACCAGACAGCCACAGTCTGCTGTGATGTCAGACCCACCTGTCTTCCTCTCCTTGCGGCATAATCATCACTGTCAGTCTCTGACATCCTGACACCAGCACTTAGGCAGCTCTGAAATGTGCAAATTCTGATTCTCCCTGGAGCTGGAAACAATGGGCCTGTGCTGGGAGTTGGTTTTATCAAAGATGATGCTGTGCATAGAGCTGACAGGTCAGTACAGGTTCTAAGTCTTGTGTATGCTAAAAGCAGGCAATGCTGCTGAGTGGCACCGATGGCCTCTTGGAACTGAGCACAGAGATTTGACAGGGAATGAGACCAGAGTTCCAGCCCAAACTCAACCTATGTCCTCTACCCTTCTCCAAACATCAGTTGTAATTTATAACAGAACCCCTAGAAATCTGCATTAGGAAAGCCTGCAGGAGCCTAAGGATGTTGCCATTATTTACAGCAATCCATATTATCTCCCTTCTGTTGGAAAGAAGTCCATTATGCAGGTAAGATGTCTGTAATATTATCACTGGTCTCAAGACATGCATTTAATCTTTCCCCAAAAGAATAGATCTGGTACCTGTTCTGCAGAAGGGACAGTACAGGCACCTCTGACCAGCTCTGGGAAGGTCCATGGGGTTCTCAGGAGTGAACCACCACACCCCTGAGGGCAAGGGGAGCAGCAGTGCTGCATCTCTTCACAGTCAGCAGCATCCCGCAGCAACCATCTAAATCCTAGAGCTGGGCAGGCACAAGCTCTTCTCCTTGAATGAAGATAACCAGCAGGTCTGACACAAATGCGTTCTTCACAGGCAGGGATGTCACTTCACATATAGCCATGCTGCATAATTCAGGGCAAGAAGTAAACAAAAGTAGGGAACGTAGTAAACAGCTCAGGAAAAGGAATTGTCATCTGCATTGTACTCAGAGGGGATACAGACTTTGATTCAAATCTACGTGTCTTTCAAAGCTCTGAGAGTAGTAGAGTAATTCACTGATCTCAGAACACTGATGTTTGAAAACATGATGTGCTCAAACATTATTGCTGATATTCCAAAATCTGCCACGTGTCCTCTAAAAGATACTTCCTAAGAGTGTTTTATGCATAACTATGTTCACTTGGGTTTTCCCCCATGACCTTTCTCCTATGCCATCTCCAGCTCCTCATAAGCGCTCTAGAGTTCTCCACAACACCCTGTCGGTCCCTCTCAAAAGATCCAAACCCCTACTATGTCAAGCTGCTTCCCAACACCAGACTTGTTCTGAACATCTCAGTGCTGAGCTCCTAGCACAGCTTCTGCTTTCCAGAGCAATCAGAGCCAAGGCACTGGAAGGAACTGAACTCAATAAAAGCTGCTCTTGCCCACTGTGATCAGTCCTTTCAGCTCCAGTGGCAGCAGTTGTGCAGACTGAGATCACAGAAAGCCACCATGGAAAAACATCCCCACAGATGTCCATCCACAACTGTCAGCCTCAGCTGAAAGCAGCTCCCACAGAGACCAGAAAATTAGTCCTTGCGGACCCTAGAAAGGAGATTCACTACTCAATGTCTAACTTATCTTGCCAGCTAAGAAGATATTGACTTCATTTCTAGTACGATGCAGATATTTCAGCCGCATGACTGCATTATTTACCTACCATTTCCTAGCAAATCAGATTAAAAAAATGGTATGTCTTTATTATGGGCCACTAGATACACTGGAAGAGAAATTCAGTGTGAAATTTCACTTTGCAAATCTCACAGTGAGATCACTGGTCTGCCAGTGTAGAGGAATCTATTTCTTTATGCTGCTTGTGAAACCTCCAATTCAGACAAATGAGAGTCATCTAAAAATAATTTGATTGTTTGAGATCAAATAATGGAAGTACTACAACAGTGAATACAAACAGTCGCTTTCAGCAGCAAGAGGGAATCTAACTTGTTTGAATTTATGCAAACACATGTATTAGAGAGAATCAGTACACATGTGAAATAGCATAGCACTCTGAGAGGTGCTCGTGTGAGTTTGGGTTAGCATCCCTTAGCCCAGCACTCTTGGTCCTGGGCAGCAGAGGGCACTGCTTTTATAGCCTGTTCTAGCCTGCAAAGCAGGGAAAACCTCTGGAGAGCTGGGAGCTGAATTGTAAAAGGCCTTGGAAACTCGTACAGTTTCCTTCTACTTAGGAAATACATTTCTCATAGTCAGCTCTTCTCTGTGCTGCCAGTGGTACTTCAATTTGCAAGTGGTGAAGTCAGGAATAGCTGGTGGAAACACCTGTTGACCAAATATTTACATTTTGGTGCTCTAGAACAACTTTTTGCTCTTTTAGAGATAAATAAATAGAGACAGATAATTTGGTTTTCTATCCCTCTTTCTGTACAATCTGCATATTAAAAAGTCTAAGGGCACTTGTATTTGCAGGGAGAAGTATTTTAAAAACTAATAATATCTCAGTAAAAACAGCCACTGTAGGTATTAAAATGTCATTGCTGTCAATATCTCATATTTCACAGGATCACACAGAACAGCAACCACTAACATACACAATTCTCATTAAGCATCCTTCCAGCGTGCAGCCAATGGAGATGCCAGTGCCAGTCTGCCCACCTGTTCCACACAGTCTCTACTTGCCACGTTTTTCAGCCAGCTCGTGTTTTCAATCCTGCGCAAGGCTTTGCCTCCAGGTCTCCCAGTCTCACCTGCTTCATCTGGACCCCTCATGTTCTCAGTCAATCTCTTTGTTTCGCTCCTTTTCTCTCAGCTTCAACTTGTAATTCCCTACACAAGTTCGTCAGCCTACTATTTGTCAGGCACATTAGTCCTCTCTCTTCCCTCCTGCAGCTCATATCTCAGTGTCCTGTTGTTCCCCAGGCTCTTCACCCTTTGGCTCCTCATACAATCTTATCATCCCACCACTCCTCTTGGCTCCAGTGTCAAATTTTCCAACTCACCATTTCCTGAAACATCCAGCTGTGTGCAAGTTCCTGTCTTCATAGCAGTCTACTGGCCCAGAAGTAGATCTCTTCCTCCTCATGCTTGAGCTTTGCCCCTTCTGTTTTTCAGTCAGGTAGTTTTCTCTTCATGCAGACTGGATCCAGAACAAGGATCACTGAGTATACTGCAGAGAAGTCTTTATTTATACATTTATACATAAATATTTATTTATACCTAAAGAGGCCTTTATTCACAGAGCATTGAACTGGACCTGGCATCTTTTACAGGTACCGTATCAGAAATGCTCCTCTCAGCCCTCAGCAGAGGACGTGTTCTCTCCATGGGTAGCAGCTCAGGGATTTTGGGTGCTAAAATCTGTGTCTCAAGTTTGTGTGTATTGCAGAGAGTGGAAAAGGACATATAATTCTATGGATTTTTTAAAGTGTGGCAAAGACACAATCCTGGCAAACCCCAAATTTCAACTTGCATATCAACAGAAACCACAGCTTCTGGAAGGATAGAACAAGAAGTTTTCTGTTTTCCTTTAACAGGGATACAATAATGTTTTCCTAAATCTAATAAATGGTTAATTATTTTTAATATATAAAACATAACTTGTCTATGGCAGATGGCCAGTTAGTAAAAATGCAACCCTGATGATTATGAGCATTAAATAGTTAGAAGCACCTAAAGGTAAAGATCTCAGAAACAGAATTTCTGAACATTTTTAGTTATTGGTAAGGCTGCCAACCCCAACAGATATAACTAAAGTGTTTTGAGGAAAGCTTAAGGAGGTTCAGGAGAACAGACATGTTTCTTATCCTTTAGAATCTAAAAATAGTAGGGATGAGGAATTCCACTTATCTACCATTAAAAAGTAAAATATCAGGAACAAAAATTACACAGACACACTCAATGCAAAAATCACTGCTAAAAACACACATGAACAGGGAGAACCTGAATGAACCTGAGATATGAAAATAGCCTTGATTAGGTATAACATTATTCAAATCTGTTACTAATGTCACATTTCTCCATAATTTGGTTAGTACAGATTAAAACAGTGCTTCTTACCTCATCTTGTGGCCTTTCTTGGTGTGAAACTCCCATTGACTAGAAGGGGTTTGGGAATTTTTCATTAATAAGATCTGCTGGACTGCCTCTTCTCCTTTCAGTTTCTAGAAGAGGAGGTCTAATTTCTAAAAATTGCTGTAAGAGAACATTTTAAAAATGCATTTCAATTTCATTTCAAAACAAGATCTTGCACAGCTTTATTGTAAGGATTGCTTTTGAGCTGAAATGCACACAATAGATCTTAATTCAAATGACTACTCATTTTTCAAAATTACTAGTGCCTGAAAGATTGAAAAGATTGAAAATTCATCCCCCAAGCATAATGTAAATGAGATAATGGTAATAAACTAATTATAAACTCACACCAATTATCACATTTTAACACAGCCATGGACCAGGTCAGCCAACATTTAAAATCTTTTTCAACAGCAGTACAGTGAAGCTGGGAACAGTCTGCAACCACATGAACCCTTTCTTTGCAGAACACAGTCAAGCTCAAACCCACTGCCCTTTGCCCACAGGGAGCTGAGCTGTGGTCACGTTCTCTGGCAGCAGAGCTTGGCCACCAAGGGTCATTTCCAGTGCCTGTACATTTGGGCACCCTAAGAATTCCAGAGACAGAACTGGGCTGTTGGGGCATTGTGTGACTTCTGCAACCATCAACAGCACAGGACACACAGCACCACTTGTGCAGTGCTGGGGTAAGGTTTTTAACCAGTTACTTTAATGTATGTTCTAATAGTCAGATTCTTTCTTTACCCCTAGAAATACACAGGGAATTTTAGCATGAATTAAAGGGATTTGGGTGAAAAAATAGGTTTGTCATCAGGAGTTTGTACTGATTTTGATAACTGGGGGAAGGATTTTTAGGCTCTGCATCAAATTCTTTGTTATTACAGTGAGAGAAAAAAGAAAGCCTCCTCCAAACTCCTACCCAGTGGTTAAGATTAGATGGAGTAGGAACTTCTCCAGGCCTGAGCCTGCTGTTCCACAGCAGCATAAAAGGATCCAAGGCGGCACTGCCACAGTCCAGCCAACCATCTGCACGTCTGCCACCTCTGCGCTGCTGGCACTCACTTTGACCTCACCCTGTAGTGCCACAATATACACAAACAAAGCTGGTTCTACAAAAAAATGAATCACTTTCCATGAGTTTAGCTGCTCAAACCTGCTCATTGAGAATGAGACAAGCATGAGTGAGTGGTGGCATAACCGCAGAGGTACAAATCTGCCTCAGGGAGTTAAGCGAGAAGTGGAACTGAGCAGCTAGGTCAGCTTAAACTGCACACAAAGACCTAACAATTGTGGAACCAGGGATGAAGAAAGGAGCAGTTACATTGGAGCTACTCCACTTCACATAAATATCTTGGTATTCACTGACTGAAAGTGGTATTTGGTGAATAAGCATTTGGTGAATAAGCATTCACCAGGCTGAAGTACCTTTCCCAGTGACTAAAGAGAGCAGAGCAGCTCCAGGAAGAGAGACTGACCTGGCCTGGAACAGACAGTAACATGTGGGATGTGAGGGAATGACACGGTCATGACTCTGACCTGGATCCCCCAGGACAAGCATGAACATCCCAGTCACCAGACCACTGTGACAGAATCATTCGTTTGCATGCCTTTAGTTTGCATGACAACCTTTAAAAGCTTTGTTTTGTCCCCGAACAGAAAAGCAAGATTTAGAAAATCCCAGCACATTTTGTAGGACAAAAATATCTCCTTCTTGCTAAATATAATTTTTTTTATTCCAGTCCCAACAGCACTGGGAACACTCTGTCACTTCACTTGGGAGAAAAAATATTTCTAATGCACTTTTTCTGTTTATGGACATTGTATGTCAATGTAAAGTACAAGGATAAGGCTGGAAATTGAGAAAGAACATCTTTGAAAGACCACATGGCAATTTAAAAAGTTCTAAAGGAAGGAAAAGTAGAGTCTTGGTCATTGCTGCACAGTAGAACAGCTCTCTGAGACACGAACATATCAGCTGCGGCCTCCCATGGCCACAGGGGGCATTTCACTCGCAGTTGGTGTTCTCACCTCTTCAGAGCTTCCAACGTTTTTGCTATCATTAGTACTTCCAGTGATATTTTCAAGTTTTCATCTCAGTGCAAAAGTGAAATTATGTTGGAAGAAATTAAGGAAAAGGGAACACAGGCAGGATCAAATTAGCAGACAGTTACAAATCATGAGAAGATGCTTTCTATTTCATCATGTTTTTCATAGCATGACCCAGACACTTTTTCTAAAAAGAAATTTTAATTTGTAACAGATTTAACCCTTGGGAGTGAAGCAATGTGAGGGGTTAGAATCTGTTAAACTCTTAAAGCATACTTCTGAAAGAATGTTTGTTCTTAGTAAATACACCTAAACGTTATATTTAGATATATATTCATTGTAGCAGTGTCAGTAAGAGCTTATGCCCTGGTTTCCTTTTGCACACAAGAGAGAACTCCCCACTGCTCTTGGCCCTTGCCTTTAGAAATCAGTGAAGAGCATATCTGGTTTTCCACATTTCAGGATAACGAAAAATAACTTCTTTTCTAAGAAAGAAGCTTTTAAACGTCTCACCCACTCACTAAAACCCTTGACAATACTCTTGCCCTGGCAGCAAGCCACCAAAACATCAGTTGTTGGGCAGATGGCACAAGGTTTTGGCCACCCCCTCACTCACCTGTCTCCCCGAACCCCCTAATCCCCAGCGTTTAGTGGCTAATAACCCACTTTTATCCTGTATTGACCATCTACCCAGTGACAACCTCAGGCTCTCCTCCTCCTTCTCTCTAAGTACAAAACAGACCAGCTCTCACCCTCACGCTGGTATTTCCTTTCGGTTTTCCGATCCTTCCAATTTCGTGGTCCGGGACTGGACATGAACTGGACTCATAGCCTTCTCTGAGCCCTCAATGACATTTCCAGCTGTTTTTCTTTCCCATTCTGCTTCTAAATGACTTAATGACTGAGCTCTCCAGTGTGCCAGATCTAGATCTAGTTCACATAAGCTGAAGGACTTTTTCTGGACATATCATCATGTGCTGATTAGAAGCTATCTTGACATATCATTTAACAAAACCAAGATAAAAATGTTAAAAAGGAAACCATTTTAAACACACAGAGCAACACACAGATTTTATGCTGTTACATAAATTACCTTATTGCATACAGAAAAATCACGGTTATTTATGCAACAGGGAGAAAGCGAGCACAAGGAGTAGCTGAGCATTTCCCTCTTTGTTAACTCCTCAGTTGAAACGTGGTGCAGATGAAGTTTTTTTGCTAAGAATTATTAATGTGTAGGGAAGAGCTGCACCCAACCCATCCACAAGCATTGGAACTGATCCGAGGGTGTAACCGTACTCTGGAGCTCAAGAGGATTTTATTCTTGAGGCGGAAAAACAATTACCTGAAGGAAGACAGATAGAGATCATTGAGTACTGAGATACTTACTGCCTAAACGAGGCAATATATCCTTATGGAAGCAGCGACGCTAAGGCGAGGGAGACGGGGGGAATGACCGAGCGGGTGCGGAGCCCTGCCGGAGGAGGAGAGGCGGATAGCGGCCAGTCCTATGGGGTAACCGGGGGTGCACTTCCCGGCAGGAGGGGCTAGGTTGAGTTCCCCAGTTACATTCCTCCATCTCAGGGTTTGGCTCCTGGGGAAGACATGCACCACATGCACCAGATCTGGAAGCAGATCAGGAGAGCTCCTCTCTCCCACTCCTTCTTATCTCTCAACGCCGGCGGCAGCCGCACATAGGCAGAGCCGTGCGGGGATGGGGGGCAGCGCTACGCCCCGGGGCTGAGGCAGCACAGGTCAGTGCCAGGGCAGGACCCGCGCCCGCTGCGGGGTGGCCGTGCCCAGGGGAAGGGCTGGGGCATGGGAGGGGTGCGGTGGGACGAATGTGTGGGCGCTCGCCGGGGGAGGCTGCCTTGCTGGGAGGAAGGGAGGGGATGGAGAAGGGGCTTCCTTGCATCTGAGCAAGGAGCCTCTCTGCAGGAGCCCAGGGGGATGGATGTGGGGGTGCCTGTGAAGGTGAGGCGCCCCCGGGGCAGGGACTGCTGCCTTTGGGGGGCTCGCGGGGAGGAGGGAGTCGGCCACCGGCGGAGGAGGGACCTGCGCCGGAGCGGAGCGGGGGCTGAGGAGGTCCCTGCGGGCAGGGACGCCGGGCACGGGCTGGGGATTCTCCGAGGGGAGCGACGGCACCACACCTGAGGGGTCGGTACGGGCTCGGAAAAGATTTTAGAGACTCTAAGAGGGTCTGCAGGGGCAGCTCGGAGAGGCTGTGGCGGAACTGCTCCGTCAGGTGGGCGCTCGAAGGGCTGAGTTTGAGTGGCTGCGAGGGAGCGGGGCCGGGAACTCTGCTGGACTCTGAGCGGTCTCGGGAGGGATCTGGGGAAGGCTGGGAGAGCTCCGCTGCGATGTGACAGAGCCTCAGAGGAAATCTGGGAACGAGAAGAGGGGCTGTAAAGAGCTGGGGGGCTCTGACGGGCTGGGGGGCTCTGAGGGGCTTGCGGGAGCCCGAGAGGAGGTTCTGAGAGGAGCTGGAAGGCGGAAATCCGTGAGGAGGATTTGAAGGGGCCCGAGAGGAGGCTCTGAGGGGGGCTCTGTCGTAGGTTTGGAGAGAGAGCCTGAAGGGGTCTCTGAGGAGGTTTCGGAAGGCTCTGAGGGGATTTTGGTGGAGAACTCCCGTGAGGCTCTGAGGGTATTTGAAGCGGCTCTCCAGAGATTTTTGCGGAGAGCGATGGGGACGCCCAGGGGGGAAGCGGAGGAGAGGCTGTGAGGACGTTTGNCGCGGCTCTCAGCGCCGCCTGCGCGCTGGACCAGGACGGCTCTGCGGGACAGCTCGGCAGGTGAGGGATGCTGCGGCCGGGGGGGCGCGGGGCGCAGGGGGGCCGAGAGGCCGCTGTCCCGCCGCTGCCCCGTCGCTGTCCCGCCGCGGCTCTGAGGGCTCCCCGTCCGCCTCCCGCAGGGATGCCGCCTCTGAGGATGCTGCCGCCGCCGCCGAGCCGCCGCCCGCGCACCCCATGACGGCCGACTCCTGGAGGAATCTCATCGAGCACATCGGTAAGGCGCCGCGCGCGCACACAACTTCGCCGCCCGCTCCTCTCCGCCCGAGCCGCGGCACAGTAGCCCCAGGGGATGCCCTCGGCCCAGCCGGACCGCCTCTCCCTGAGTCCCTGGACACACACCTGAGTCCCCGAACACACATCTGAGCCCTCGGACCTATACCTGAGGCCCCAAACCCACATCTCGGCCCCCGGACCCACACCTGAGCTTCCGGACCACACCTGAGTACCCAGACCCATACCTGAGTCCCCTGACCACATCTGAGCCCCCAGACCAACACCTAAACCTGAGCAGTGCACAGCCAGGGTAGCTTCGGGCACGGTGAGGGGTTGTGCTGTGGGACCCCAACTCCCTGTCTTTGCTGGCAACCTCCTTGCTGTCACTGTAAAACACCATTATTGTGGCTTTTTGCCATCCTTAAGGCATCAGTTTTGTGCACTGCCTGGCAGCAGTTGCTGAGCAGCCTGACTCCTGATCATAAATAACAATTACTTCTTGTAATTACGAAGCAATTAATCATTAAGGCTACCTCACACTTTCTGCTAAAATATGATATTGTATACTCAAAAGGCATAAGACTGAGGTGTTGGGTCACTCATCCTGTTGGACATTAGTTAATGCACTGGGGTTCGCATGTATTTGATGTAACAGCCACTAGCACAGCACTTGCAACAGAGGAGTAAGTTACTTTATCATTTGCGGTCTCTAAAAAGGTAGAGTTGAGGTTGTCTGGGTAGTTGTGGAGAGGAGGACTGTTATGCTTTTGCTTTTGTGGTATTTTTTGATTTATTTTTTTTAATGATCATTTTTTGTGGAATACAGAGATGACCTTCATGGCTTGTTTCTTTGTTTCTCACATCAGAATTGTGACATTCCCGAGAAGGATTTGGGCAATGGCAAAGTGAAACCCCATCCTGAGCCAGGTTTTGTGGTGGGAATATAGAAGCTTTGTTTGTAAGCAGTCCTGCTCAGTTTCAGGAAATGAAACAAGCACACTTGAGTCAAGAGGGCAAGAATGCAGCACTTAGCTTGGGAAAATCAGGGAGATAACTCTCACGAGCAGCAAAGCAAACTTCCATGGCAGGAATGAAGAGGCTTCTCATGCTGTTTCTGCTGTCTGGTGTCAGGTTGTGGCAGGCAAGGCTGGTTCTTGGTGTGCCTGGTGCCACTGGGACAGTGCTGGGGAAGGAGAGTGGTGTAAACGCAGCAGCTTGACAGTGTCTGTCAGACAAACCAGCTGAGCTTGGGGCCTTCTGGAGGAAAGTGGTGAACAATTTGCATGAGTATTGCCAGATCTATTACCTGCTTTTGGCTGTGTAGGTACTAACTTCCCAAGAGAGATGTGTCAAAACACTGTCAGTTTACTGGGATTGTGCAGCTAAGAGATGAGATAAAATACTAAAGCCAGCAGGAGTTCAAAGTACCTAGTTGCTATATTCATATATATTTTTGTGTGCTGGATATCAGAGGGAGGACTTGCACGCATCAGTGTAACTACAAGTAGGTCTGTTGCACCTTGACAGAGGAGACAGGGTTTTGAAAACCAGAGATGCTATGCTTGTCCCCAGCAGAGATGCTACATCAAATGGCTGGAGCACACTCACTCTCTTCCTTCCCTCCTGCCTTTGAGGCAGTAGTGGACTTTTTGCCTGAAACTGGAGCAGAGAATTCAGAGAAAACATCTCTGAGCCTCCTGAGATTTTACATAGCTTTCAATGTAATAACGTTTACTTTAAAAGCACTGCTAACTCTCTAAGGCAAGGATTTCCACAATTAGTAACTAGTTTTTCAATTACCCTCCCAGGTTTTGAGATAGCTGGGAAGGGAGATTGTGACAGCAAAATTAAATGGAATAAACAGAAAGGGAAAAGTCTGTTATGTACTATAAAATCTATGTAAACATGCCTTAGGAAGATCAGCCTTAAACACCAAACTCATGGTCTGACCACAGGATGGTCACAGGTCACATTTAGCCAGGTCACAGTAGCCACAGTTGGGACAATAAGAATTTGGGAGAGTTTGTATGGGTCCCTGATATGTTGTACTTGTTCACTTATTAAATGTAAGAATTTACTAAATTGTTGTATCATCTGAGTCACATTCAACTATTCAGCACTCAACAGCTTCGTTTAGTCAGTTCCCAGGTGTATTGTTCTCCTTTCAACATGTCAAAACACTGTTCCCCGACTTTGCATCTGTTACCTATCCTGTGCCATGACCATCTCCTGCTCCATCTGGATGAGGCTTTGGCATAGCTTCTCTCCCTCTTTCTCATCCAAGTCACTTCTCTACCCATTGTAACCTCTTTACCGATGTATGGATAGACCTTTTAGACCAAGACAGCAGAGATATTCCTTATCCTTACCAGCACAACCCTCCTTGTTTCTTTATACCATTCTGCCTAAACATCTACCTACCTGCCTCTTATCTTTCTTCTCATACCACCTTTCTGATTTCTGCCCATATATCTCTCTGTGGTGGAGCTCTTTTTATTTCCCTCCTTAAAATGAGTTACATTGCTGTCATTTCCAAATGAGTTCTGGTGGAGGATGCTTTTCATCAGTCAGATTTCTCCATGTCTGTGTTTGCCTTTGCCTGCCACCATCAGCCCTGTAGGTCTTATCTCTTTAGTTGGGCAGTCAGAGAACCTGGAAACAAAATCAAGTTTCATTATCTGGATTTTATTTTCATTAAAAGCAATGGGGAGATAGTCTTGAGGATCTTTTTTAAAGAGCTGCTCTCCAGATCTGCACAAGGGACCCTAAATCGCCCTTACACAAAATATCCTCTGGCTTGCAAGGCAGACCCACCAGCACAACATGGCTGTACAGTCAACACTACAAATATAATTATCTCAAATATGAGTAAAAGAGATTCCACTTCAGTTTCCCAGTATATTTTCCCTCGAGTCAAGCACTACCCACAGTACTGCAGGGTGTTACTGCCCAGCCTGTCCTGTTCTCTGTGAGGCACCAGAGCCCTTGAGCACAGGCTGAATGTACAGATTAGCACCACTGAAAGCAGCTCCCGTTTAGCAGGTTCTCCACTCCATTGCGGCAGGAGCCTTTCCACCCTGCTACGTTCTCAGCACCCTCACTGATGCTGTAAAACAGGCAGTGATGCTTAGGAAAGCCATATAAACCTTGTTGACGCAGAGAGAAATTACATAAGTGGCAGCAGCATGCAAAACTTCAGGGGAAGTCTCCTCTGCTCAGCATTGTGTAGGAAGCTAACAGAAGACTGTATGGTTTCCTAGGCACAGCTACCCTTATTGCTATTTTAATCCAGTGCTGAACATCTTTCTAGGAAGAACAGACAACAGGATACACTCGCGGACTGCAGCAATGCTGTCCTCGCGCCTGCATTTTTTCCCCAGCATATTCCCCACATAGTTTTAGCAGTGACTGGTACAGACCCTTGTGGAAACTGGTCCAGAGTTTTAAAAGGCAGCAACATCTATGTTGCTGTTCCTCCTAGACAAACTCTTGACCCCGTTATCTCTCACCTTATTACACACAAAATCTGCTTCTGAGATTAAATATGAGTGCTTGTGACCAGATAAATTTTAACCCCTAATGATTCAGATAAAATAAATTATGTAGGGTGGGTTTTATAACATCAAAGGCTTTTCTCTTTATTCATTCATAGTACACTTTGTAATTCAAGTATAAACCAAGGCAGATAATGTAATTGGGCTTCTTCAGTTTTTGTAAGGGAGGAGAGTGACTCAGAGCATGCTCATGCTCTCTTATCTTTACATATCTTCTAAATTACATTTTATATCCAAGAGATTAAAATTCTGGGTTCTACAGATGGTTCAGAAAGAGAAATGGGACAGCTGGAAAGTCCTCAGAGAGACAAAGGATGTTCTAAGGATGGGCAATGAATTTCAGGATTCCTAACTTTTTCATGCTGTCAGTTGAAATCAGGGGTGGGGTCAAATTATGTGCAATTTCATCTGAAGTTAGTAATTGAAATTCAGAAGCCACCTCCTGTGGTTGATGTGCTGCCAGATGGTGCCAATTGAGAGCCTGATCCTTAGTGCTGTAGCATGCAGGTACCTTTTGAATATTAATTTTGTATCTTCAATCATCATAGAAACTGAGAAGGAAGGCAGTGGGATACAAAGTAACATGTCCAAGGCTAACTACAAAGTCAATACCAAGACAAACAAGTAACTGTAGCTTCTTGTCCCAAAGCTTCACCTGCCTTAACAGCAGCTCTGTGTTTCCTCAGTAAGGATTTTCACAGCCATCAAATTGCTCCTTTAAAGTAGTTTCAATGTAGGCAGTATTACTTTTCCAGGTACACAGTTAACGATACATATCAACCTATATAACTTGTAACATAGTAATGTAACAGAAAATCAAGGTTTGAAAGACATTTAAAAGCCTGGCAAATAATGAACTACTTCTTTTAGGTCTTCTGATTGATCACAGGTTCATCTGACTGTGTTACTAAACGTTTTGTGAGACCAGATTGTTGACAACACTGTAGGTTTAGAAATGGCTTCCATTTATAATTTCCATTCTGGATGAAATAGGAATGCCATAATTGGCTTTTCACTCTGCACAGAAGGGATCTCTCTCACCTCTGCTGAGGCAAATTAGCACAGAGCAATTGTCCTTTCCCACAATACTTTCCTATTGTCTTGTTCAGCAGTCAGCTCTCTGACCTGTTATGTTCCCTCCTAGGGCTCCTGTACCAGGAATATCGAGATAAATCTACACGTGAGGAGATTGAAAACAGGCGACTGCAGGATTCACAGACAGACCCTGAAGAGACTTCACCCAGTGAGGAAACCCCACCTGAAGCAGAGCCTACAAGTACAACTGAAAACAAAGCTCCACCACAAATCAGTTTGTTGAGGAACTCCAACTCCAGATTCAACTTATGGCAGGATCTTCCTGAGATCCGGAGCAGTGGTGTACTCAGCATCCTTCAGCCAGACGAGATCAAGCTGCAGGAGGTAATGTGGGAAGGCAGAGTGCTTCTCAAATGTGTTGTGCTTTAAAAAGTGAGAGTGAATTAAGTCAGATTATCAAGATCTAAAAACTAAAAGCTTCACAGCAGCCACAGACAAGCCTTGCCCTGCTGAGTATTTTCTGCATTGCACTAGTTAGCATCACTTACTCTTTTTTTAAATTACAGGTGTTGTTCTATATGCTGTATTTTCTATTGCTGCTGGACATTTCTGTAGCAAAGAGAACTTTTCCCTTTTCTGATTCAGGTTTAGGAGAAATTTACAGAAGAAGAGGGATAATGAGGAGGTTTTTACAATAGAGCTTTAGGTTCCAGTGCACATTAGTCCTCTTCTGAAGTCACCAGCAGTACACATACTTTCCTCTAGAAATCTTAGTAGAATTCAACCATTAACTATAAGGTTTTAAATATGATGGCATTAATGGAAAGAGAAGAGATGGAGATTGATAAACTTCCTTATATTTAATTGTTGTAAGTTGGAGTCTATTGTAGTAACAAACAGTAAGAAATAATGACAGGTATATTTGTAAGAAACAGTAAGAAATAATGTAAAATAGAAATAAACAGTAAGAAATAATGACAGGCATATTTACATTTTAGCCATACAGAGCAGTGACATCACTGTTTTAGAGTCACATGCTGCTGACTTACAGGGCTGCGTCAGACAGTGAAAGGAGTGGGTGGGGGTAGCTGCCTCAAGTAATGAAAACATCAGTTGCACAACAGTTTACAACTGGTTGCTATTTTGGGGAGCCTGAGTGCTCTTTGTCAATGTATAGCACTGCATTCATAGCAGTGGAGATGACAAGCCTTGTTTAGCATGTGATGTGCATTGTAATATGAGCAATGGGCCTTCAAAGGCTCCCTCCTGTGAATCCAACTTTACTCCTGCACCAGGGCTGCTTCTGCTGACATGGGTGGTTGTGGCAGTGTATCTGCTCATCTCTGGCTCATGTGTTTGCACCCAAGGTGCTGAAGAACATCTCAGGGTGTGAGCAGTTCCCTCTAAGTTTACTTGGACATGCACAATCATCATTGATGAACACTTTGTGCATACAGTGTGCCAGTGCTGGCCCAGGCTATAACTTCACCATCACACTGGGAAGGCTCATGCTGTGCACCTGGGACTGTGATGGGCAGGGCTGTGCTGCTCACACCCTTAGTGGAAGGGACCCTGTTTATACGCAGTGCCTGGGCTGCAAGCACGGGCTGTTAGTGAGCCAGGGTTAGGGCTGAAGGTGACTGAAATGACTTGTTGTTTTTCCATGTTCTTCTTCTACACTGGTTATTTCCATACCAAAGTTGTTCTATTTACCTGGCAAAACATGGTACTTCCAAGTGCCAGCATCACAAACACAATCTGGCATCTGAAAAATTACAAGCTTTTCCTTTTTTCTTTTACAGAGAAATATTGCTGATAAGTGTACATTATAGATTTCAAAGTCTGCCAATTTTGTTAACTTACATTCATTACCTGTAGATGTTTTAAGGAAAAAATCACTGTGCTGCTAAACCCTAATATTAAGTGTGCTCAATTTTCTTGTCTCTGCTTGAATAACAAGAGAAATAAAGCAGATGGAGAATGGGAGAGTGAAGCCTTAAAGAAGTGCTGTGCTTTCTCCAATGTTAGTTTGTCACAGCTGAAATTTTCTTCCTGTTTTTCTGGGATTAGCACAGTAAGAGATTATAAATTTGCTCAAAGCTAGAAAGCTGTGAAATTGGCTGAACATTGAATAGATAAAGTGCAGAATTTGCTTTGAGAAAGGACAGAAAACACAGAGGGCTGGAGAAATCGCTAAGGCATTGAAGAGATGATGTTGAATCCAGGCTTGCTATAAGCAAGCACTGCTTGCTCCTGCAGTGCTGGAACCCTGCTCAGGTTGGATGTGAACTGTGAGGGTGAGCTTGATTTAGTGAATGTAGAATGTTCAGCTTCTTGAAGGAGAATTGGAGAAATTTTCCTGAAGTTCAGCACAGCTGGAATTGTGGAGTTAACATCTTAAGGACAAACTCATACCTATCTGTCCCATTTTATCTTCAAAGCTGTGGTAAACACAGGGACTAGAAGAGCTTGTAGCTCTTCAGCCAGGAAAGGTAGAACTAAATTATTATTTAGACCATAGGGAGGAATACTGGTACACAAATGGAAAGAAAGTTATAGTTAACACTCCTGTTCACAGCTGAGGAAGGGAACTTCACCAGCTTAAACGGTCAGAGAAAAAGTTGCTCATCTGCAGTAATCTTCAAAGTGACAGACAGAAAGAAGAGAAATCTGGTCTTCATTATTGTCAATGATAGAAAATTACTGAGCAGCCTCTCAATGCAAGGTAAAAAGTGACACAGGTGTTTTTCAAGCATCAAAATAAGAAACTTGACTGGAAGAGCAATGGATGCTTGAAAAGTGTCATGGAAGGCAATTTCTTATTGTCCTCATTCAACAAATGATCCAGAAAACGGAGGTTTGGGAAGAAAAAAACCAATCAAACAAAAAAGCCCCAACCAAACCCAAACCCAACCCCCACAAAATCCACATCCACCTTTCAGCAATTTCAAGAAAAAGTGTTGCAGGATGACCCATTAGCCCTGGAAACTCAAACAGAATTCAGACAGCCATGGCCTCTATCATAGCAGCCTTCTCCACCTGAAGCACAAGTGAGAGTAGAAAGATACAAAACAACAATTGGAAGAAAAATGTGGCTGCAAATGCAGAAAAAAGAAGAACAAAAGAAAAAGTAAAAGATGTGGTACAGACCACAGAGGTCAGGGAAATAGAAAAATTATGTGCTACTGGAATAATTATTAGAACTGACTAAGTCGTTGATAGGGTAGTTTCTAATTACCCAGATGGGTGCTGAGCAAACATACCAAGGGCTTTCTTCAACTCCCTAGAAAATGTAATGATGCAAGAAGAACAGCCAAAAGAAATGCTGTTTGAGTTCTGACATGGAGTCAGCGTGGAAGGATTGGCAGGCACACGTATGTAGCAGGAGGAAGAAATGCCTGGAGAGAACACACTCACTGTATTGCATGTGATTTACATTAAAACAAATTCTGTCCCCAAGGCATTAGGCTCTGAGAAGATAGTGATCCAGAGAAATTACATTTAATCTGTGAAAATCCTTTCAGCATGAGCCTAAATTAGATACTGGTATGGCCTTTTTGTGGAGCAGCTCTGTGGTTTATTCCTCCTTCCTAGTTCAGTTCTCTACCTTTCAATCCGTCCTTGTTTTATTTACTGTATAGTTTCTTCATTTTGACTAACTGTATTGATCATGTTGCAGTTGGACTCCATCTTAGAGGCCTTTTCCAACCCAAATAGTTCCATGATTTTCCTGCACCTTGGTTATCTTCTGTGTTTCAGGAGATTTTGAGCTGAGTGGAACTCACCCAAAACAATTTGTGAAAAAAATAGTTGTTATAGTTTAAGCTGGCAAAATGCCAACTTGCCTGGTACTCAGTCAAAAGGTCCACTCCTAGAGAAGGAGAGTGAGGGAAAAAAAACAGAAATGAGGCTTTGGACATGGTGAAGTTCTTATATTTATATAGAGAAGTGGAAAGCTCAACACCAAATATGAAATAGCACATAGTGACAGGAACCAACAACAGGCTCACCGAGGTCGCCCCAGCTAACAAGCAGAATTCTGAACCAACCAAACCTCCTCCCCAAAGGAAACCTCCCAGCAAGAGGGAAAAAGGAATTAACAGGAATATGCTCACTTCCCCAGGTAAACAGCCACGCAGACCAGCAGCAGCAGGGCCTGATATCAGCAGTCAGGGAGTAGGAACCCTCCTGCTCCGAAGCATGGACTGAAAAGACAGAAACTCTTTTCCCTTGGCTTGTTATACTCTTTGACACTTCTTAATGATGTCAGATGATATGAAATACCTCTTTGGCTGCTTAAGTCAGATGATACCTGTCCCCTCTAATCTGCATCACATCCTTTGAGGCCTGCTGAAAACTGAGGCCTAAATGGGGACCTATGCTGACTGGAGCCAAAACTACTACAATAGTTTAGCAAAGTATTCTCAGTCTTTGAACTGAACCATTTTTGCTGAGATGCATGAGCTTTGATAAAAGTTTTTGCCAGGGATTATTTGGATTCAGGTCACTTTGGTGTTAGAAAAAGGGGCAGAGACAGACTAGTCTGCATCCATGGTGTGAATTCAGATCAGAGCTGCTGCTCTGACAATATTCTTTGCCCAAGCAAATATTCTTTGCTTGGTGGCAAAGCCTGTGTGGAAGAGCACATGGACAGCCAGTCTTTCTTCTTTGTTTTATTTTCACAAAAATGTCCCGGAAATACTTAATTTAATCTTCTTCTAAATCTTAGACTTCAAACCTTCGTGGAGCTCTTGTGCTGAACTTACTGCACGGACCCTGTGAAGGCAGCCAGGTCTGAGAGTTGTTTACAGCCAATGCCTTGGCACTGGGTCAGCACAACGTCCCTCCCGGACTAGCACAGGACTGCCCCTTCCCACCCGGTGGGTGACGAGAAGAGCAGGGCTCTCAGGAACAGATATTTCCAATCCGTACAACAAAACACCATATTGCCTCAGTGGGAATTTAGCCTGTAGGATTAATCTTGTCCTTGATGACTCGTATTTCTTCTCCTTTTTTATCTTCTGCATTTCCTTAGACTTCACATCTCTTTTTCTTTCTCAGTCTCTCTGCCAAAACATAAGCAATGAAAATGAATAGCATAGCTTTTACATGGTTATGAGATTGCACGAAGTTAATGACCCAGAGGACTGATGGAACAGTCTCGGTCATGTTTTCAAGAGAGAGTTTCAGACTCAAGAAGATAGTAATATGTCAGCTGACACTTAGTTCAGATTTTTTCCTAGTATTTTTGCACTTCCGAGACCAGAAGATGATGCTCTTTTTTTCTGGTGGTTGCTTAGAGCCAGCAAAGTTTGGTTATTCCACAGGGATCATATAATGGCATCATAGGTGGATGTTCGGTTCCAGTTTGGGAGGTTTGCAGCTGGTACTTCCCATCCAAAATGGAAACAGCTGGCTGGGGTGCTTGGAGCAGGTACTTTGGGTCTGCAGAGGACCAGCTGTATTTCCAAAGTCGGTTAGGGAACTGGCACCTTGCACATGCTATGAACACTTCCAGAAGCTTGTCCCAACAAGTGAAGATGCTCTTTACTTTCCTAGCATCTCATTTAACTCAGAACCCTCTGCATGGGTATTTCCCCTGTGGATTTCATTATTTCTTTAGGATGGCCTGCACTCTGCTCCTGCCCATAAAGGTCTAGCACCCTGCATTATGGTGAACAGCAAACACATACAAACTGGTTTCTCCAAACATAGATAGAGGGGCTTCTGCAGATGAGGAAGCAGCCTTCTAGAGGAAGGAAATTGGCTGAAGGTTTAAAGGCTGTGGTAGAGTGGCAGGTCTTGATCTTGAGTCTCATGACCATCCTTCAATCAAACTTGGCAGAAAAATAGTTCCAGGCCTGGAGTGTCTGGAAAGCTGCAGTGCAAAATGATTGGAGGTGTCAATCTCCAGGACATTTGGTGGGAATAGTTGGCTGTCCCAACAGCTTCTGTCTTATTCTGTGTTATATCTTTGTCTATTTCCACTTGTGCTCTCATTTGTCAAATAAAAAGATACAGTTAAAGCTCTGAAAGTTGCATTTAGGACTAAGTCTGTCATGCAGAGAGTTCATTAGGTGCCTGGGTAAAGCTGCTGGGAGAAGCTGAGCTGATACTCCTCCACTTTTCTCATTAAGAATCTGGCTTTGAAAAAATCTATCACCTTCTTACTCCTTAAACACTATCTGGTCCACAGTTACTGACTGAGTACATTCATCTCTATCCATCTCCCTTCTGGAGGCTGAGCCTCCTTCTCTGGTGCAGGAAAGGACCACCTATTTGACTTAACTGCCCACTGGGAATATTTCCTAGGCTACCAGCTCCTCAAAGAGTTGCAAGATCACTTCAACTGCTGTTTTAGCAGATCTGGATTGAGTATTAGTCCCTCCTTGCTGTGCCTGTCCTCCCAGATCCTGGACTGCAGCACACTGTCAGGGACGCAATACAGGTCTCTGCCTCAGGTTCTTCTGTGATGCACAGGGATATTTCCAGGAAAAAGGCAAAAACTCATCAGCAGAGAATTTCAAATGATTTCTTTAAAAAGATAAAACAAACTACCAACAAGCAAGCCACAAGACAGACACCCAGCTAGTTCTGAAGATATTTAAATATATGCACAGCACAAAAAATATTGCATGTACCTGCAGCTCCACTGGGTGTCCTTGACTGTAGCTGTGCCCTGCAGAAGCTGGGAGAGCTCAGGGGTCTGCCCCTGCCCAGTGCCCTCTCCACAGGGTGCCACAGAGGAGTCGTGGGCAGGAGGGGAATGTCAGAGCAGCTTTAGATTCAAGGAAATGAGACTTTCACCGAGTTACCAAAAGGTTCCTCTCTCAGCAGCGGCAGCACGGGCCAGTCCCAGGACAAGGAGCCCCACATACACCTTCATCAAGAGATGTCTGAAGGATCTAACAAAAAACCCCACTGTTTTGAATCTCTTGTGAGAATCTCCAGTTACTTCTACTAAGGGATTCAGTAGTTGTGTAAATAACCACCTTTTGTATCTGCTCTGAACCAAGACAACAAAGACAACCCAAAAAGTAAGGGTATTCTGGTAATATTGAACTGTCCATGTGGCATCTACTGTAGACAGAAGACTTTATATCTTCATTTCATTACATTGATTTTTATCCCTGAACCTAATGACCGATTTGTCTTTCTGCTTTCACAGACCACATCCTTGGCCTGATGAAGCCAGGCTTTGCTCCAGAGTTTTCTAACAGGATAAGCAAAGACTGAAGTTTGGAGATTATTTATGATTCATGGTAATAGTTAGGGATTACTGTCTCTTGTCCTGGTCCTCTGTGAGCTGGGTCAGAAAAGTGTATGGCCAGGGCTGACCAGGGAGTCTCACTTTGGCAGCAACTGCTCTATTTCCTTTGGGTCAGGACAGATGGTTGAGGTAGGAAACCTTCCCCATTCAAGTCACTGTCCCGTGTAACACATAGCAAATGTGTTGTGGGCTTTCCTCTCCCTGTACTCGGCAGGAGGGTGGGTGCAAAGCCAATGACTATGCAGCACAGGTATCTCATTAACACCCCGTGTGCCTCTCTACTCTGTAGAAGTTGAAGGTACCTGCTGATTTCCTTCTTTGGGATTCTCCCCCAGGCCATGTTTGAGCTGGTTACTTCTGAAGCATCATATTACAAGAGTCTGAACCTGCTGGTGTCTCACTTCATGGAGAATGAACGTCTGAAAAAGATCTTACACCCCTCTGAGGCACACATCCTCTTCTCCAACGTCCTGGATGTCATGGCTGTCAGCGAGCGGTAAGGCAGCTGCTGAATGGCAGTGGAAGCAGTGGCTTTAGCTAACCTCAGCTGCAGAGGGATAGAGGAGCTGTCATCTGGAATTGCCTGGGGCAGACAGCCACAGTTAATATGGGTGCTGGCTTTCTCATCTAGCTTCCTGTTGGACCTCGAGCAGCGAGTGGAGGAGAATATCGTGATCTCGGACGTGTGTGACATTGTGTACCAGCACACAATTAACCACTTCTCCGTGTACATCACCTATGTCTCCAACCAGACCTACCAGGAGAGAGCTTACAAGCAGCTTCTGTGAGTTCTAGTCCTTGTTGCTAAATTACTGTCCAAAATTGTACAGTCCGTGGATTTAGCTGTAATTTTGATATTTATGAGACAGGGTTGGATAGCATGGAAACAGGATTTCCCACTTCACTGATTTCTCACTACAGCTATAAAAAGAAAACACAATTAAAGGCTTTATAGTAAAGATGGGATTATATAGTATGCAGGTAACATGGCAAGTAAATTCAGAACTAGCAGTTCCCAACTGTGGGAAATACTATGGTGTACACAGGCCCATGTGCTTGTGAAATGCACATATTTTTAAACTACAAGTAGAGGCAAGAGATGAAAGACCAAGAATATAATATAGATCTCTGATGACAAAAACCAGCCACTGCTTTCCCCATGGTTTTCAGTCAGGCATTTGACCCTCCCAAATCTGATAATTAATTATCTTTCAGAGCAACAGATTTTTCTCTAGAAGAGGAAAAAAAAGAAAAAAAGCTATTTTCTTCATATGCTGGTGTTACACACATGGATTTAGGCCTGAGTATAATCTAAGATATTTTTCAAGTTTAGCAAGTCTTTTGGTCCAATAGGAATTCTCTGATACCAACTCAAAACAAGTGCCCTACAAGCTTGTCTTTGAGCAGAAGAATTAGTTTTCTTTAGTTAAAATGTCCTGAATTCTTTCAGGACAGCCCATTGCACATGCTGCAATGTATTTTCTCCTGTAGCAGCAGCTGGTTCCGGGGAGCGTAACAATCCCTAATCCTTTCCTTTCCCTGCTCTCCAGCCTTTGAGGTAAAAAAACCACTCTAAGGGGCCTCTGTTGAGGTTGGCCAGCTGTCCTCTCCAAACAGTGGGTACAGCAGGGTTTCCTCCAGCCAGAGGCAAACAGTGAAGCTGCAGAATAGAAGCAGTTTGCCTACAGCCATTAAACTAAATGCTGACAAGCAAAGCAGCCAAGGGCTGGATTACTTCAGGTTGAAAAGGACCTGTTGGAGATCGAGGTATTCCCAAGTGTGAATTCAGGGGGCGGCACTTTTTTGTCTGTGAGAATACATGAAGCAAATTGAAAAGAGCAGACTCCCTTTTCCAGGCTCCCAGCTAGCACAGGAATTCTGCAGCTCTGGGCTGAACTCGAAGCCTGAGGTGTGTCACAGTTCCCCCACTGAGCTGTTCCTCAGACACAGGCAGGTGAGTCACACCATTACAGAGTACCTGCTGCAGCAGGGAGAAGCACTGCCAATGGCTTCCCTTGGATGTTGTGAGGAACACGCAGGACAGGCAGGTTTTGCACCGTTAGCAACCTTGTTGCCTCCAGGCTGTTTCTGCCAGCTGGGGCTCCAGCAGTGCAAGCTGGGGCGCTGTGATTGCCAGGAAGCTTTGCCTTTGGCTGTGGCAGCTGGGCCCTCCGAGACTGCTCTGTGGGGCCACGTCCTCATCTCCTGGGAACACCATCAGCGGAGGCCCAGGCATGGTCCCTGCCCTTCTCAGGCCAGATAATGATTTCCATTCTTTAGCTAAACAGCAAGGAATATCCAAGCCTGAGCTATTTTGTAGCTTGTCTTGTTCTTATGACTATGTGAATTTCACCTTGTCACAGAGTTCCAACTGTGTAAAAATATATAATTATGCCTCTGACTCATTTTACTTGGACACACACCCCATTCACACACACCTACGCATGCAGCATATGCTGCTGAGCTAGATATGAACACATGTGAACACTACCATGGCTTGTACATTAGAAGTCTATTTTTTCCCTCCCCCATTGCTATAAATAGGTTTAGATTCAAACTAAAATACATCTAGAGGCATTCAGTCCTCTCCTCTCTTCTCTCCTATGGCAGATGCTGTCTCTTGAGTCCAAGCTGCTTTTGGGTCACCATCCGGATAGGAGAGTCCCAGGCAGAGTAGCACTCAAAGTCCTCACCTTCTCTGTCTCTCCCCTTAGCCAAGACAAACCAGCTTTCCGGGAAGTGATCTCACAGCTGGAGCTGGATCCCAAGTGCAAAGGCCTGTCCTTTTCTTCCTTCCTGATTCTGCCATTTCAAAGGATCACTCGGCTCAAGCTGCTGGTGCAGGTAGAGTTTTGCTCTTATCTCTATCACAAAGGTCTTCTGGATCACTCCTGGAATTTTCGTTTCCAGCAGCTGTGAATGGGGCTTAGATACAGCCACAATCAGTCCTACTGCTGGGTAAAGCCTTTCCACAGAGTTAGACATTCTCCATGAATACAGAAAAAATATTTCAGTCTCTCAGAGACCATACCCAAATTAGTGTTGAATTTCCCAGTCAGCTTCTACTGAGTGAGAGAGCTGAGGAGGAACTTTGTTGAGCTGCTAGAAAGGGTAACAACAGTCCATTAACTCCACTGCCTGATGGTTAGGATGGGGACACAGATGCAGAATAGCTGGAGGACATGGGGATGCTGTGTCATGGCAGCTTGGACCAGACTGCCAGCCCTTTTCCTCCTGTGCTTTGCCAGCTCATCTCAACACTGCTGGAAAACATGTTTGTAGGGATGAGGAAAGAGCTCAGACCAAAATGGTCTTATCCCACTGGCATTACCCACAACATTATCTGTTAGTGTTAGGTCTAGCTATATTCATTTCTTAGTTTATTTTGTAAAATAAGAGTCTGCCTGTTACATTTCCCTTAGATATAAGGTCAGATGGAAACACGTTTTAATGAGAAAGAGAAACCAAGAGGTGATAGTCACTGTGCTCTGTCATCTCTCCTGTAATTCAGCTGATGGCCAGAAGTAGCTCATGGGTGAGCAAAGACATTTCTGTGCTCTCAGATTGGGATTAGCACTAACACAGCCTTTCCTCCCTTGCAGAATATTCTGAAGAAAGTGGAAGAGAAATCTGACAGGGAATCTACTGCCCTGGATGCACATAAAGAATTGGAAACAGTAAGTTTGAATAAGTTACCTGAAGACCATTAAGATTAAACCATTGCACTCATTTCATGCACATACACCCCTCAAAAAATTACCTCCCTACAAACTACATTGCACCTGGAGCAGGTTCTTTGAATCCTGTCACTACATTTCAAGACTAATTTTTTTTTCCTAAGTCTGAAAGATGGACTAATCTAGCAGCACTTAGATGTCAGTGACAAGGAATCCTGTGCTAACAACAGATGTGGATGTTTCTGCCACAGGAAAGGGCAGAGGGAAAGTTTTCCCATGTGGTCTCCAAGAAGACAAGCTGTTTTTGCAGATACCTGAAGGTGATGGATCCCACTGAGAGGTGTAATTAGGGGCAGCAGGCAGCGGAGTACAACTGTGTCAGGTTTCCTCCAACACAACACACTTCTTCCTCTGACCTAGAATAACTCAGTTTCCTAATGAAGCACCCAAGCCTGCTTTTAGCCCTCTTCCCTGAAGCTGTGGTGTTCAGCTGTGCTACTTACTGCTGTGTACAAAACACCAGGAAGGCAGTGGGATGTTTTCCATCTGGGCTGTTCCTCACGTGCTCAGACAGGATGATTCCATACCTGCATGGTCTGGACATAGCCAGTTGCTGTGTGTGCTGGGACAGCGTGCTTGGAACATCTCCTGACTCCTGCAGTTCAACAAAAGTATTTGAAGTTGAAAACTCTACTAGAACATTACCTGAGCACGGGTTTGAGCTTCTGACTGAAGCACTAGGGCTCTTGGATTTGCCCTGAGTTAGTCTGGGAGGGTATGCTTGGAGATTGCTTGGGATGAAGACAGGGACCTTAGCAGTGAAGGATGTGCAGTGTTAGTGTTTGCAGAATCCCTCTGGATGTGTCTGACAGCCAATTGTTTTTCCAGTGGTCAGTAGCCTGAGGAAGGCAGGTGGTGATGGAAAAATGCTGGGTTTATATTCAGTCATCATTGACTCACCTGATCTGTTTGCTAACTTCTTTGCATGGTTAAACACTGATCTGTAAGTGTTTAGGCTTAGATACCTCATATCCAGCTAGGTACAAGCATCAAAACAGAGATCATCTAGTGCTTATTTTCTCTGTAGGTATCCTATTTGAGAGGCAAGAGATGGTCACAGTTTCAGTTACTGATATTCGGGTGGATTTTGAGTAGCAGAAACAGAGCACAAAGTGGAGCTTGTTCTGCAATATAGTTTTTCTACCAAGCCAGTTCTCCAGAGAGTTGGTCCTTATGAAACAGGCAGTGGCATCTAGGTTAAGGTCCCTGTGACAGGGTAGTGTCTGCAGTTGCTTGTGGTTTTTCAGTTGAAAGTTTGTAATTAGAACACAGTTGGGCTTTGTATGATGAACTTCTCTTTTCCTGGGACATTTCATAGCCTTGGCATCTGGTGCTGCTTGGCAGAACCACAGCATTTGCATTTTTGAAATGAAGATGCTTGGCTTCATTCTCTTCTTGAAGATGATACTGAACATGTTCCTTGTTTCAAGTATTGGGAGCAGGAAAGATGAGATATATGATGTGTCAGGATCTGGAAAATGAAATGTTCTTTTTGCTGTGCAGCCAGGAACATTGTTTTACGCTGTCTGGTTCAGGAACTGAATGTAGCCACCTAACATGTCCTCTGGTAGTCAGTTCCATCTGTAACATCTTCTGCGCGTTTGGGGGTTTTTGGTGGTTTGGGTTCTGAGGGTTTTTCCCCTTCTCTTTTTCATGCAAATACAGTATTGATAGAAGAGCTTGGCTTGGACAATTCCTATTACAACAGGACACTCACCTGATCATGGTCAGGACTTTCCATACTGTCCATCAACACTCCCCTGGTTCAGGCCAGTGGAGGCAAACCTTTTCTGCTCTCTTTTCCCAGGTGGTGAAAGCATGCAATGAAGGTGTCCGGAAGATGAGCCGTACAGAGCAGATGATCAGCATCCAGAAGAAGCTGGAATTCAAGATCAAGGTATAAGCACAGCCTGGTAATGATGTTAAAGGCAGATGAAAGCTACAAAGCAAAACACTTGAAAGCTGAAAAATACCCAGATGAAAACTCTCATGGCATTTTAATTCATCACTGCATTTATGCATTATGTACAGTCTCTAATTAGCTGGTGCTGATCTATTTTGGCTCCACTCAGGGAATGACTAAATCAATATTTAGAAGTGTCTGACCAGATTTTATTTAATATATACCATGAAACTCTAGTGATGAGTATAAAGTTGTTAATCCTTTTCTTGAGTACCATGGAGATGCTTTTTGAGTCTGTTTACTTCGTGAACTTTAAGGATCATATTTAGCTTCCCAGAAACCTTTTCAGGCACCTGCACAACCAAAACAAAAAATTTTGATTTTTACAGAGCACTTTACCAGTGTGTCGGGGCTAGACCACAGTTCTCAGGATAGCAGTGTCTTGGGGTGGCTACAAAGCTGCCTCCACTTCTGGTAAAGCTGAGGTTGCAATGACAGGCAGGAGCCGGTACATCCCTGGAGCAGGTCTGCCTTGGGCACTGGCACAGGCAGGACCACTGGGGAGAAGAGTGCAAGGGAGTGAAAAGAAAGACTGTGCCACCATGCATGTGGGGAACACCGGAAGGGAGCAAGGGTGGAAAGAGCAGCAATTATACAGATACTTTCCAATATTTCAGTTGATTGGAAGTGTAGTGTTCTTCTAGTACTAGATGTGTTTGTCCTTGCCTTGTTTTTAATACAATGTATATTAAAACTGTAGCAGAAGTGCTATAGTGGCTCATCGACAGTACCTCCTCCTAGCTGGGACAGACCCAACGAGTTAAAACTCATTTAACCTGGGGGGGTTTGTAGCCAAGAGGCCAAACACATGTTTTTGAAAGTCAGTCTCTCTGGCCAGAAAATCTCAGCCCAGGTGATGAGACATGGGATCTCCCTGAGAAAGATTAGGGTGTAGGTGGTTGTTTCAATCCAGTACTTGGCACTCCAGCATTGCTGTCCTTAAGCATCTGTCCATTCTCCAGCCCCTGATGTGCCCCTGTCTGAGTCCTGTCACACTGTGGTGTGGATGGCAGAGTGCACTGCCCTCTCCTCAAAGCTCTGCTGCAGCCTCTGCAGTGCAGGTTGCGGTGATGGGAGCTCACTATCCTTTCTTTTGCATCTCTTGTTGCTTTTAGCATCCTGACCGCTTGAATCCATGGGGTTTTGCTCCTCTCCTGAACTTTGCCATCTTTTCCTCCCTTCTAGTCTGTGCCTATCATCTCCCACTCCCGCTGGCTGCTGAAGCAGGGGGAGCTGCAGCAAATGAATGGTCCAAAGACATCACGAACGCTTCGCACCAAGAAACTCTTCAGAGAGATCTACCTGTTTCTGTTCAATGATCTGCTGGTGATTTGCCGGCAAATTCCTGGGTGAGTGCAAAATTCAGGTAGTACATAGGACACTTTATTAGTCCTGTTTACCCCTGGGTTTATCCAAGCTGTGGTGCTGTGACCCCATCCTGCAGTCCAGCACAGGGCATCCTGGCCTGACCTGTACACCTCCCTCCAGTAGTCATCTTGCCTGTAAGCACAGCTGACTCTTCATGGGTGGCACAGCTCTCTCTGTCTGAAAATTTATGGTAAACAGGAGTTAAACAGATCGTAGGCCAGGTCTTCCAGCAGGGTAAATGAGCATGTATCCAGCAGTTTCTACAGGGTGGTAATGAGTTGCATTGACTGGTGGGCTGACCCAAGAGGCCTGCCTTCCTGTCAAGAAGTGATTTTTGACTCATCACTGCCTGAAGAACAGCTCAGATTTAGTCAGTTAAACCTCTAAGAAAGCCGACTAGAAAATCTGAGCAGCAGGGAGGGGTATAAATTTAGGCCTGAGGCCAGCAGTTATGTTTGACATGGTGTAACCTGCCTCAGGAGGAGGAGGATGCCCTCATACTGAGAACTGAGCCTTGTGCAAGCAGACACTGACGAAACATTGCAGCAGAGAACAGCAGGCTCTTTGTGGCCTGAACCAGACCCACTGGTAGGGAGCATCTCACCCATCCAACATTCCTAATAAACGAGTCGCCACAGTGTCTGTGTGCAGGGAAATATTTTGCTTCTGTGGCAACTTGTATCCAGAAAACACAGAGGCATTCTACAAATGGGAATGAGTTAAGCCTCACAGTCCCCTTTTGAGGGAGGACCATCTCTGTTTTGTACATGGGGAGCTCAGAGCAAACAGCTTGTTCAAGGCCATGCAGGAGGCCTAGGGGGTTTCTTGCTCTGCAGTGGGTTTTCATCCCTTCCCATAGCACGACATCATTTTCTCTCCTGCCATGCAGAGGTTCCTGGTCTGTGTCCTCAGTACAGTTCTGGGTGGCTGAAGCCAAAGTCTCCCGGGATAACTGCATTTTTTCCTAATCTCCTCCCTAACCTCTCCCAGGGACAAATACCAAGTGTTTGACTCTGCTCCCCGAGGGCTGCTTCGGGTAGAGGAGTTGGAAGATCAGGGGCAGAGCTTGGCCAATGTCTTCATCTTGAGGCTGCTGGAGAATGCAGATGACCGGGAGGCCAGCTACATGCTGAAGGCTTCGTCCCAGTGAGTACCAATCACCCTGCTCTCTCCCTACACCCTTCCTGCATGGGGACCAGCTCTCTGGGATTTGCAGGGGCAGGCAGGGAAGGATCCCACTGCTGCAGCTGGGCTGGCCCCACCAACCTCTCTGTCCAGCATCACTCTCCCAGGGCTGCCTTTGTCCTCTCCTACTGAAAGGCAGGTTTCTCTCTCCTGTATAGTGTATTTGTGGCATCTGGGATGGAGGACAGACAGACAGTTCCTGTTCTGGGACAGAGAGGTCAGAAGTCAGCCCAGGCACAGGGGCCCCGCTGATTTACAGCCTGCAGCATATTCAGGAAGTTAAAACAAGCAGGATGTGCACTGGCACACTCCAACAGTTCCACTGGCTCACAAGGATCATGGCTGTGCCAGACCAGCCCTGTGAGGCAAACTGTCTCCTGCTTGTAGGAGAAGGTGGGACAAGAGGCTGCTTCCTCTGCGTCTCCACAGGCAGCGCCAATCTTGTGCAGCCCTTCTGCTGCTCAGGGCCTCCTTGTCTCCCTGGATACAGGTTTTTTGGCTCACTGATTTTTCACTTCAGGCTCTGACAAGCTCAGACTGTGCAAAAGATTCAGCTGCATTAGCACAGAGCAGATCGGTTTCGAGTGTAGGGCACAGCTTTCTCACTGACCTGAGTACTACCAGGCACACAATTTCTAGGCACAGCATCCGTGCCACCAGCTAAACAGCTCCCAGGGAGGATGCCCAACCCCAGCTTGATGTTGTCTGCTGTCAGTAGGCTGGTATGCATCATTCACTTTCCTAAATGAGCACCAGCCTTGGGGCTACACCCTGGCCCCCTGAGCACAGCGCAGCACTGGCGTCAGGAAGACGAGCCCCCAGCATAGTGAGCAGCTGCACCTGTTCCCCAGACACGTGGCTGCAGCTCTGCTGCACTGAAAATAGAGGTGTCAGTCACGTTATGCAGGGCAAGAGCACGTCTGACGTCTGTGAGGCTTGGCTGTGCAGAGACCGATAAACCAGGCCAGGGTTTGCCTCAGCCCAGGGAAGGCAGGTGCAGGCCTGTGCTCTGCATCCTGTCCCGTCTTCTAGGGGGCCACATGAGTATATGATCCAGAACATGGCTTGCCAATAGGTCTTGAGCACTGAAATGTGATATAGCAACTGCTGAAGGCTGCTGATGCAGAGCTGCTGGGATGAGGGGGGGCAGTGCCAGGCAAAGACTGGAAGACTAAAGCATTAGAAGGGATAAGTGTATGCTACACAGAGACTTCTGCATCTGCTCCATAGCTTGCAGTTCTGAATGTGTATGGCAACAATGGCCTGCTCAGTGACAGCTCACAGCTAACACCCTGGGTGGGCTCTTCCAGGAGCTGGCAGCTTGTTTGGACACAGCTGGTTGCAGGGATAAGACTGGAGCACAGGTGTGCTCCTTGCAGGGTGACAGGAACTGGGCACTGCAGGCAGGATCCTAAGAGCTGTGTGCAAGGCCAGCCTGCAGACAGACACAAGCATGGCAAGCCCCTGTGTTTGGTCTCTACATGGCAGCTCCTCCATGCCCAAGGCCTTCATCCTGCATATCTTTATCACACCATGAAGGTGTTTCCACTGGTCCTTGGCATCATGCTTCAGCCCTGAAGAACAAGGTATCCTCAGACCCACAGATCAGCCTGCCAGCATTTGTCCTCTATACCTCCCTTTCAGGCCCCTCTCCTCCCAGAACACACTCTGGTGGCTTTAGATCTGTGTCAAATTCAGGCTTTAAAACCATCTGAGGAGATAGAGAGTTCTGGCTCCCTCAGAGCCAGGAGCACAGCTGGACCTCTAGGCAGGAGCTGAAGCCCGTGAAGACAAAGTGCCCTATTTCCAAGTGGGGCTGGGGGAAGCCACAAGGTGCTTTTCTAGCACCTGTGAGATCTTACCCTCCTGCTGCAGGCCCAGGTTTTGCAGTGTGCTGGGTCTGTCTCATCCTTTGCAAGCAGTACCCTCGGTATTCTTGCGTGGAATTATTCAGTTCTGCCCTTTACATGTTCCTGCACAGCAGCTGTGAGAATAAATGGTTCCTGTCCTGCTTATCTCCAGGAATAACTGCCCTGTTGACCAGCCCAGCCAGGAGCTGCCTTTGCTTGTTAGATCTCAGAGAACACCAGGTCCCCATCACACTCTGCTGCCTGTGGGGACAACCAGGGCTGTGCAGCAGGGCCCAGAGCACTATGTCACTTGTGACATCCCAGCCAGGGTGTGCAGAAGTGCAGCTCAGCATCATGCTGAGTCCAGGACTCCTGAGGGCCAAGCAGGAAAAGGCTGGGAGGAGGAATTCAGAGCCCAGGGCTGGCTGGGCAGAAGAGCTGGAGTCCCTACAGGTGTCTCATGCTCACAGCCTTGGTTTTTCTACCCTGTCCAGGAGTGAAATGAAGCGCTGGATGATTTCACTAGCCCCAAACCGGAGAACCAAGTTTGTTTCATTTACATCCAGACTTGTTGGTAAGAGACACAGCATGGGGGGAGCCAGGAGCTCTTCACCCGTACCCCAGAGTGCCTTATTCTCCCTGATCTCAGTCCAGCCATGTACATGGGGCCTCTGCCAAAGCTGAAGTCTCTCCCTGGGCTCCCTTTGTGTTTCCACCATCCATACCTGCTTGTCTCTGTGTCTGGCCCTGACCTTGCTCCCCTCCAGCCCAGGCTGTGCTACACCAGCACCCTCCCTCCCACCCAGGCTGCTCATGGCTGGCACTGTGGTGGTGATGTGCTCCCTTCCCACGGAGCTGCTCCCCTGGTCCCTGTGGCTGGGGCACCCTTTGACCTCCATGGGGTTCTTTACCAGATCAGAGGGACCATGCGCAGAGCTCGCGGTGCTGTCCCCACCCGAGCCACGTCATCCTGCCGTGGGCTTCACCTCAGCCCATCCCTCACACTGCCCTGTTCCCTGGCAGACTGCCCACAGATCCAGTGTGTCCATCCATATGTGGCCCAGCAGCCTGACGAGTTGTCCCTAGAACTGGCTGATGTCCTCAACATCCTGGACAAGACAGACGATGGTATGGGGGACAGGGTGGGCATGGGCTGGGAGTCCCTGTGGAAGGGTGGGCTCTGCTCTGGGCTGGCAGCTGTGAGTCTCTCCCTCTAGCCAGAGAGCGACCCTGACACTGGTGAAGCTGAGGGAGGTCACACCAGGAGAAGGGAGTTACTGCCTTCCCCTAACACTCAGACAATCCAGGCTTGCCCTAAGCTGTAGCAATATGGGAACAGCCACCCTGAAAACAGCTGTGGGCCATAGTACGGCTGGCACAGCCACCCCAGATGTATCCTAGAGCTGTTTTTAGCTTTATGATGCTTCACAGCCACCCAGTCCTGCTCTCTGGGACACCCTTGTAGCCAGTGGCCTCGGTCACATGTGATCTCTGCTGGGAACCACTCCTGTGGTTCTGGGGGCAGTGGAGGACACTCAGTGGCAGCAGTGCCTGCGTTCTGCTGACATCCCTTGAGCCAGTTGTCCACACGCAGTTCTGCTCAGATGAACAGGCTTCCTTGCTGGATGGACAAACTGGGTCTGCTCCAGCAGGCTTCTGAGCAGCTACCAGAAAGCTCTGTCAGCTCCATAGGCTCTTTCCAGTACAACTGTCCCAGTGCAGAAGCAAGGACCTTTCTCACTTATGCCTGTCTCTGTCTCTGCTCAGGCTGGATATTTGGAGAGCGTCTTCATGACCAGGAGAGGGGCTGGTTCCCCAGTTCTATGGGGGAAGAGATCCTGAACCCCAAAATCCGAGCCCAGAACCTGAAGGAGTGTTTCCGGGTGCACAAGTCAGATGACAGTCAGAGAAGGAAACTGGGCAGCAGAAACCGCCAGTGACCGCCAGCATCCCCGAGCGTCTGGAGTGCCTCTGGGAGAGGGGCAGGAGACAGAGGTTGCCAGCTGGGAAGAGGTGGCAGCTGTGGGACATGGTGGGAGACCTGCTGCACCAGACCAGGCACACGCACCCATGAACAACCCAACTGTCGTTCCTGGGCCCCCCCCGTCAGCACTGATCCTTTCCTAGAGATCAGTGCTTTAAACTGTAAAATAACCCTTTTCCAGGTGTTCTGTAAAGCCCCAAAGAGCACGAGCCCAAGGGACACTGCCCGATGGCCACCGGGGGCAGCCAGCTGAGCCCCATATTTGCACGTGTGTTGGCTGGGGCTGGCTCGGGCCGTTTGGGGGAGGCCAAATGCCACTGAGCAATTAATGTTGTGCAGCGTGAGCACTCACAGCCCACCGCTCCCTTCTGAGTCAGAGTCCCGGGGGCTCTGGACACAGCCTCTCTCAGGGGCAGGGACAGAAGCACAGGAGCTGTCTCGCTGCCGCTCAGAGCCCGTTGGCAATAGGCTGGGATGAGCCCCAGGACCTCCACCTCCCCAGTCCTGCTGGGGAGCTGCTGGGCCTATTTCCACAGGCAGACTCTCACTCCGCTTCCACACCCAGCCCTGCTCCACCAGCAGCCCAGCCTCACCAGCCCTGACCTACATCTCTACCTGCCTGATGGCCTGGAAGCACACCTGGGCCCTGCCCCAGGGCTCAGCCCCTCTTCCCCAGCCCGCCTCCGTCTGCAGGGCCACGGCAGTGTCCTTCGCAGGCTGACCTGCACTCGTGGTCTTTGCTGTTCCTGCCGCCAAGGCCAGCGCGGGTGGCCGTGCCAGCATCTGCAGCACACACCACGACCCGCGGGAGCAGAGGCGAGCCGAGCCAGGCTGCCCCGCGGCAGGGAGTGCCCTTCCCCGGAGCTGCTGTCCCAGCGATCGCTGCCTGCATGCTTGTAACCCCCAGCGCCTACACAGCTCCCCTCCGTGTATATACACCAACCCCGTCGCCAGCAGAGCTGGAGCACCACTCCTGCAGCTGTGGCACTGAGCACCGCATGAAGCCCAGGGCACAGCACTGAGGGCAGCCAGGGCACGGGACAGACTCGCAGCACCTGCCTGTTGTTCCACAGCCCCACACATGGCTGCAGCGAGGGCCTCTGGGCAGCAGACTGGTCCTGAGCCTCAGCCAGCATCCACCAGGAATACCACGTATTGGGCACCGCTCTGACCCTGCAAAGGATTGTGTTCCATGCACCTTGGCCTCCAACAGCACCACAGTGAGTGCACAGAGGGGATGCAGAGCAGCCGCCTGCCCATGGAGCCACACACCAGCCACGTGCACGGAGGGGAGCGGCACAGCCAGGCAGAGGCAGCATGAGGAGAAAGCAGGACACTGGGAAGCTGCTGAAGGAGGATCCTGAGCTGGTCTTTGGACATGGGGCCCAGATGGCACATGGGGTGTGCAGCATGAGGCCAGATACAGCTGAGAGGGGGCCCAGGGCTGTGCTTGGGGCTGCCCCTACTGTCACCATAGCCAGCTTAGAGCCAGCCCAAGGGATAACTGGTCACAGCAGTGAAGAGGGAGCTCAGTGCCACCGCATTAGCATGTGATGACAGCCAGCAGGGCTGTGCTGCCCAGGCACCTGTGGCACCCCTGGCAGAGGGCCTCTGGGCAGCTCGCACTAGCCAGAGGCTCCAGGCCACCACCCAGTGCCCAGCCCAGAGCTGAGCCCAGGAAGGACCTGCAGCCTCCAGTTTGGTGTGTGGGGCTGATTTAATGGGGACACCCCAAGCCAGGCCCCCCAGCAGCACCCCACAGTCAGCTTTCTGAGACAACCAAACCTGCTCAGGGTCCAGACCTTGCAGCAGCCACAAATTTATTAGTGCAAACCCCTGAGGAGTTCCAGCTCTAAGAAGCTGTTAAAATTACCTAAGAAATTAGCACATCTCAGATCCTCCAGCTTTGCAGCCCAGCAGCCAGCCCAGCCTAGGCACTGCAGCCCAACATGTCCACCTGGGGTTTCTCACAGCACAGAAATGCTCAGTGACCCATCAGAAACGGCTGTTTCACTAGTTCACCAGGACAGTGGGTCCTCACCGGATTTCTCCAGGGAGGGGGCTGCTGTGCCCTGGCCCCTGACCCACTGCCAAGCCCTGGGATGGTTATGGCCCCTCCTCCTCTGCTGTGACTCTGTCGGACTCCAGGCCCCAGGCCCCAGCCCCCAGCTGTGCCACTTCCAGGCACCCAGTGGCATCCAGTGTTATTTCCTCAGCCCCAGCCCTGCACGCCCCCATTTCAGTGGTCTCCAGTGTTGTACAGGTCCAGGCATGGGGCCCACGGTCACAGGCTGGAGCCCCCAGCCCCTGCCAGCCTGCCTCAGCGAACTGAGGGGAACTTCTTGTTGTCTCGTTCTTCCGTGTGATGAAATGTAGCTGAGCAAGCCAGTGCCAAAACAACTTGTGTGTGTCTCCTTCCTCCCAACCACTGATCACTCACCTGCTCTCCAGTCTCTAGCAGTGTTAGGGAGCAACAGTGGGTGGAATCGGGGTTGAACACATGAACATGGGGTGGTTCCTGCCAATGAACCTTTCCTGAGGAAAGCTGTGCAGGCGGATGCCTGACACTGTTACCATCACCCTGACACAGAAGGAGCCCTTTAAGCTCCCAGCTCAAAGCCACACACTTCCACAAATCCCTTCAGACCAGGGATGACAGAGCCTGGGGTAGTGAAGCCCACCAGGCCTGGGTGCACCCAGGAGATACACACACTGAGAACACAAAGAGCATACAGGTGCAGCCTGGTTGCTCAGCACAGGGTCTGCAGTGGTCCCTGCTGTACCGATGGCAGCATTTCTCCCAGGGCCCCAGGCACACAGGGAGCAGGAGCAATCGAGGGCTGGAGACAGGCTGGTTATGTAACAGAAAAAACTTTTATTGAGTTCAGGAAGCTGAGAACTTTCTCAGTGTTATGATGACCAAGGCCACAAGCACAGATGTCCCCAGGAGGGAGGCAATGACAATGGCACCGATAGCTCCAGGCCCCAGTGAACCTGCAGGGACAGAGAACAAAGTGTGAGGTCAGCAGAGCCAGTGAGGCCCAGACAGGAAGGGCTGCAGGGATCACCCCACATCCAGCAAGTCACACACCTGCCCTGGAGCTTCCTGCACCGGCCATGGTGGGTAGCCCTGTCCCATGTCTGCATGCAGCGGAGGTGTGGTCCTGTGCCCCAGCAACATAGCACCTTTGGGCAGGGGCTGTAGCCAGCCACTGCCACCTCAGCCAGGTCCCAGTGACAAGGACAGCTGCCACAAAGCAGGTCTGTGGCACTAGGCTTTCCTGTTAACCCCCATGAGAGCTCCTTTGCCTGTGGCAAAACCGCATCCCAACAGACTTTTGCTGCCGGTCAGGAGCCAGAAAAGGCACTTACAGTCCCTTGTTTAGGGAGCTCCAGGCACATTCTGCCCTAGAGAGCCCTGCCCGTGCTCAGACCACTTTTTTTCAGGTGCCTGCCACAACAGGTCAGACCTAGGGCAAGAGGAAAGGTCTTCAAGCTGCTCTGGGGCTGGCCAGTGCTCCAAGTGGAGGCTTTTCAGCAGTGAAGTTGCCCTGAGACGAGATATAGGCAACCCCTCCCCACCAGTGTGGCTGGGGACAGGCCACCTCTGGTGGCTTCAACACCTGGAAGGTGACAGGCCTCCAGTGACATCCTGTGCCCCATGGCAGTGAGCCGTGGGTACCCCACGTACCGTCCCTGGCATCCAGGTGGTGCAGGTGGGTGGTGTCCTCGGGCTCCGTCTCGGGGGTGTGCGGGGGGTGCGTGGTGGTGTCCGACAGCCACGCCGTGGCGGTGGCAGCATCGAAGGCACCGGCTCCGGAGGGCAGCTCGGGTGGCTCATTCCAGAAGGTGGGGACTGGGCCCTGTGGATACTCTGCTGGCAGACAAGCACCCATGGGTATAGGGGCTCAGGCTGGCTGCTGGTGACAACCACAGCTCAGCAAGTCCCTGGGCTCCAGCTGCCTGCACAGCGCTGCCCTGGCAGGGCACCACCTCCACTCAACACCCACACTCAGAGCAGCCGAAGGCAATGCCTGTGCCCTGGCATGATACCACTGCCACAGGCTTTTTGGGCAATCTGGTGTACACACAGGACAACAGGGAGCTCCCTGGACTGTGCAACCTCTGCTCACGTACAAACAGGCCCCACATGCAACATCCACAGCTTGTTGGCTCGTGGATACCCATAGGACTGGGTTGGGAGGGGCTGCCACATGCCTGCAACAGGTAGAGGCCACCTGGCTGCTATGCTGGCTAAATTCACAGCATGTCACAGCCTTTCTGTCCTGCACCCTCAGCCTGTGCAGTGCAGGACACCGGAGGTGCGGGCACAGCGCAGGACACAGCTCCCCCAGACAGGACCCCAGAGCCTCAACCTCCCTCTCCCACACCTTCCCCCTGTGCCAGGGAGATGAAAGCTGGGCCAGGCTATGTTTGATGTTACCACTTGTGTCCTGTTACTCCTCCCCGCCATGGGTCAGGGCCCAAAGCAGAGAGCCCTCCCTGTCTGTGTGTGGCTCAGCCAAGTGCTCCCTGTCAATGCCCAGCTTGTTCGGGTGGGCCCTGGCAGGAGTGGGAGACATTCCACAGCTCCCTGCTGAAACCACCGGGAATGTCGCACTGGCATAGCAAAAAAAAGCTGGAGGAGAGGAAAACCAAGATCCAGAGCCCAGGCCCACCTGAACTGACACAATGGTTATCACGACTAGCAAAGAGGGAGTTGGAGGAGCCAGAGCAGGCAGCCTGCACTCCCTGGGGCAAGGCACCCCAACTCTGGCATGTGAGCCCAGGGGAACCTGGAGACTTGCACCAGGCTCTCCGTGGCCCAGGAAGAGAGGTGGCAGCAGCACATCTTGGCAGCACCAGCCCCAGCTTTAAGTATCCAGGAGCCCTCCTTTCCTCCTGCAGAGTGCCAAGAACCCTCACAAATGGGCTCCACCACACTGTTCTCCCATAGGAGCCCTGCATCCAAAGAACAGGAGTACCAAAACACCCCTCCTGCCCACACAAACCCACTGGGAACTTACTGAAGGGCTTGCATCAAAGAGCAGTTCCCACCCTCCACAGAGCTATTCCAGGTTGCCCCCAGTCTTGGGGACACAAGAAGATTCTAAACTAGTTTTGAAAGCCCTTTCTACAGCCAGAAAAGCTATGGGATGTTCAGTGAGGCAGCTACCAGGGTTAACTCTGGCCCAACGAGCATGGACAGAGACAAGTAAGTGTCCAGCGTGTGGCCTGTGCCAGGTAGGCCAGGCAGGGACCCCAGCACATGTTGGCTGTGCCTCCCTCGAGTGAGTACCATGTCCGTACACACCAGGTACATCCCTGCTCGCTGTTCCCCTGTACAAGCACACAGAGGTTTGTATACCATGAGGGTTCCCCAGTAACACCTGAGCTCTTCGCAGGGCCCTTCAAAACCAGTGCTGCAAAACCAAACAGCAGAGCTGAAGACTCACATGCCATCCAGAGGCTCTTCCAGAAAGTGTCATTTCCAGAGGACTCCTTCTACAAATCCTGTGGTTTCACTACCAGAGGATGGAGCAGGAGGAAATTCAGCATTCAGTGAGTAAATTAGTTAAAACAACAGGCAGAACTGAGAAGAGCTGGGCTAATTAGCTGGCAACAGTGGCATGGAGAAGCTGTTGGTTTAGGAACAGGCCAAAGATAAGGAACGGTTTGGAAGTCCTAGTTCTCTGGTTTCAGGCTGCTTTTGCAAGGCGAGAAGCCCCATACGGAAGAGCCACACTCCAGCTATGACCTTGCTGACTGTGTGAACAACCCTGGGTCAGCACCAGCACTGCTGCTGTCCCCACTTGGCAGAGGAACACTGTGCTGGGAGGACAGCACTGCTGCCTTTCCCAAGAGTGTTGTTTCTCTTCAGAGCTGGGCATGCCCCTCACATCTCACCAGACATAGACATGAGCTCTCATGATCTGCAACAGATGCAGCATCATCCAGGGGGGCTGTAGGACCTGGACAGGGTCGTCCCAACTCTCAAAAGGGTGAGGAGGCAACACTACCCCTTCCAGCCACAGTGCAAAGGTTCTTTATCTCATCAGACTAAGCTAACCGGACCTCATCTATCCAGACAGACCCACAGATCGTAGAAAATCTCTCCTGCCCCCTCTTAGGATGCATCTAATTCCCAAAAAATTTATTGCAGCTCTCTTTAGGCAGGTCAGAGAGTTGATTTTTGATAGCCAAGTACAGAGGAAACAGTCTAATTTGTTTATGATCTGGTTTTTTCCAAGACCTTGATGCCGCTGGATATGCATTTGATTAATTCCCCTGATTTAATCCTTTCAGTTCACCCACACAGAAAGAGGCAGAGTGTGCTAACCATGTGTTTTCTGTCCGAGTTCTTGTGGTTTTACCTTAATGGCACTTCATCTGAGGGAAACACAACCCCTTTCACTCAGCTCTGGTGCCTCACAAACAGGGCTGTCAGCTCAGAAGCAGAAGCAGAGTCATGCACAGGCATAAAGTGAAATACCTGCCACTGAATGTCACCAGGAGCCAGGCTTGCTGCTGGTTCCCTCCTCAGTTCCTGCTCCTTGATGCTGCTGCTGCAGCAAGGCCCAGAGCCCTGCCCCAGGCACACGGGTGGGGGAACACAAAACCCACCCCAGAGAAGGCTGCCAGCAGGCAGGCCCCTCCAGAGCCAACTGCTGCAGCCTGGGAGAGCACCAGCTCGGTGCCAGCACTTTTCTGTCCATGGCTCACCTTTCATTTTCCCTTCTAAACCAACAGCTTGTGTCCTCATGTGCCTCCATGCCTGTGTGGCTGAAAAGTTCAAGCACTCATCCAATCACCCTCACAGGTGATCCAACAGGTTTCTTTAGCAATCAGAGTGTCACACCTGCACCCCTGACAGTCCCAGTGAGTGTCAACCCCACTGGCATTAAATGACACACTCCCACATCAGTCCTCTGGGAAAAGAAAGGCAAGGGGAAAGGACAGAACTTGTGTCAGGTGTCCAAACCCAACACATACACTATTCATAAGGTCTCACAGGTCTCCAAGTAAGCCACAAGGGTCTCTTCCAGTTGCCTGTTGGATGGAGGCTGGACAGGCTCTAAATCCATGTGTGGGACCCGAGTCAGGAGCTTCAGTTCTCTGCTCTGGTGCCTGTGTTCTGGGGGACCACCACATGTCCCACTCTCCCTCCTGGGCTCAGTTTCTCTGCACGAGCAGGACATCAGGACTCTAAATACCCTCTCCAGGGAAAGCAGCACCAGCTGCCAGGCCTGAACACCCACACAGTTACTGTGACCCTGAGGGCAACCAGGGGAACGTGGTCTGTGACTGAGGAAACTCCTCAGGGCCAGCTCCAGACCCAGCAGAAGCCCTTCGTGGGCAAAGGGGAAGTTACAGGGCAGCTCCATAGCCCTGGGGCAGAGAACAGTATTTCTCACTTGTGAAAACACCCAAGCATGTTGCCATCTCCAGTGAGGAGTGAGGAGAAGGCTGGAAACCAGCTATCAAAGGCAAGGTAGCACATGGTTTTCCTGTACACCCAAGAACTTTCTAAAAATAAAGAACTAGCAAGAAACATGCTCAAAATACATCCTCCCTCACAAGACCAGATGTTTAACATCTGGGTGAGAGCCATGCATCAGCTGTGCTGTCATCAGTCTATCAGTCCTATCTCTAGAAAAACCCACCTGGCACAGTCACATGGTTTGTCTGCCCCAGAGTGACTGAGCAGGGGCAGCAGGTGGGCATTAGCAGGCTGCTGAGGCACACAGGGAACCCATGACTGCCCAGGCTTTGTGCCTCAGTGCTGGGTGCTCTGAGGGAGGGAAACCTCGAGTCTAGGCACAGAGTTCTTCCCCAGCATTAGCCCAGTCTCGGTACCAGAGCACAGGCTGAGGGCAACTGCCGCTCCACAGACAGTGAAATCCTCTTTGTGAAAAATAGAGTTGGAGAACACTTAGGGGAAAGACATGCAATAATCTTACTAGGGCCTTACTGGGCAGAGATGAAAGTGGACAAAATGGACTAGAAGTGTTCCAGTGCTTTCCAAAGTTCTTCCTTCCCATACACTGACACTACAAATGATATTATTTTAGCGAGATCTCTCTGTTGCACTGTGTCTTCTCTCTCCAACACAGGATAGTTACAACTGAGGCCAAGAAAAGGGAAGAAAATATCAGACTTTCTGCAAAGAAATCCGCCATAGGTTTTCTGGGCAATGCAGGGACCCAGGGGGACTCTAGCCATATGGGCTGTAGAGAGATCCAGAAGGGATACCACCAAGGGCAACTTAACCAACCTGCTGTTTCTGTGCTCAGAGAGAAGGTGGGGTGAGAGCTGCCAGCACAGTGACATGGTGGCCAGTGCCTCAGGTACACAGTAACAAAGGTAAGACTGGAAGAGCTTCCACAAGTGACAGCTCTTGAGGAAGCCAACCAAATCTGAGGCAGCCAGACCCTTCCAGAAAGGCAGACTGCAAGACCTCAAGGCTGACAGATGTGGCCAATTCACATCTTCATCCCTGAAATTGCTTGCCATTCCCCTTGTCATCCTCACTCCCCACCTCCACCCCACCAACTCTTGTCAGGAGTCAATACCAGTGTCAGTAATTTACAAAGAGTGAAGGTGGAGAGCAAGGCTGAGTAATGACCTACAAAGTCCTGCTGCAAGACTGGACAGGCTTGCTGGAACAACCACATCTCTTCCAGAAATTTGCCTGACAAAACCTATTTACTGCTACTCATATTCCAGTACCTGAGCTTTAAGAACTTGCTAATAGTCTTTTCATCTCCTATAGCTGAGAATGAGGACACAAGAGCTGAAATAGAGAGGTGGGTGGTCTCCTGTATGTTTTCCTTTAGCTCACCTGCCCTGCTGCTTTTGCCCCCAAACTCATTCTGATGTGCCACTACAGCGCAATGTATTTCCACGTTACCTCAAACCACAGGAACTCATGAGCCCGCATGTGAGTTCAGATAGAAAATACATACACGATTCAGAAGCCCACACCTTGCAAAGGCTTTTTACTAACTTCCACTTCACTTGGAGCTCTGGATCTATTACGGGAACTGAAATTTGGTTTGCGGATAGAAAAATCAGTTACTCCCAATCCTCTTGTGCTCTAGGCCTGGGTGCCACTCCAGTTTGGAGGAAGCAGAGGTTTGGGTCTGTAAAATGTCCTTGAGGGGGCTCTTTCCTGTTGCACCCACATGATGGGGACAAATGATGTGGTCTGTTGTTTCCCCATCTTTGACAAATGGGATGTTGGAAAGAGCTTGGTAACCTGGAGAAGTTCAGGCTTTCCACAGTCACAGAGCCCTCACCACACTGTCCAGGAAAGCAGCTGGGCTGGGCAAGTGGCCGCATGGAAGGGCACAACTTGCCAGCTCCCCAGGAGTGCCCTGACTGCTACATTCACATGGGAACCTCAGCTGCCAGCGAGGTCCCTCACACCTCTCTGGCTTGCTGAGCACTCCCCAAGGCTCCTGGTACTAGCCAACTCTGAGTCTCCACTGTGATGTAACTCATCCAGGGAGAAAGGGAGGACTTATCCCAGAGCCAGGGTCTGCATGGCCAGCACCAGCTGCAGCCTGCACAGGGCAGCCCCACTCCTGCCCCCATGGAGGGCTCTGCTGTGCAGTCAGAGGTGCTGAGAGGAGAGGGCAGGGGCTGCTGAACTCTGAGGCCAGCACGGGCTGTCCAGCCCCAGGTGGCCACAGCGGGCACGGAGCCAGGGCAGGGATGAAAAGAGGCCTTCAGCGGGAGCACAAAGGGCATCTGTGACGGGTGAGCCCCAGAGCTCTGGTGGGGAGAGACGCGCAGCAACACAGAGCACTGCGGTCCCAGGAATGGTTAGCAGACTTGTTTACAGCAGCAGGGCTGCATGTGAATGTGCTCAGACCAGAGGGCTGTCTGTGTGCCCTTCCCTTCCTTGTCTGCACCAGGCAGGAAATTTCCTTTTCTAATGGAGTAAAAGGCAGAAAAAACTCCACTGTGTGCTGAAAGCACCTGTACTGGGGACAGGAACTCTCCATGTCTAATGCAGCACAGTCACTTTGCTCCTGGGATGCCTTAGTTTACAGGCTGGTTCCCTCCTGTCCTCTTTGAGGGAGCAGGGCACAGCTTGGTAGAGGCCTTGAACAGAGAAATGTCTCTCCTGCACCCCAGGTTCTGAATGTTGCATTCACCAGCACAAAGCACTTCAAGAGCTACCAGCCCTGCTGCACGAGCACAACTCACCCAGTAAAGGAAACAAGTAAACTTGGGAGTGGCTCACAGCAGCAAAGTGACACAGGAAGGCAGTGACAGCACAATGCCAGAGCAGACAGATGGGAAGGCTGGCAAAGAGGATGCAAATACCCACCAAATACTGGAAATTTAAACAGCACAGAAGAAAGCCCAGCTCAGAGAGGAAGCAGATTGAATTCTCACTGGAAATGAATCACTTCTTGCAGAGTGAAATTCTGTTAATGATGAAGGGAAGATCTTACCTGATGCAGGGCAAGAGCACGGTCACTGCTTCTGGGAGCAAGAGTAAGGCACAAACTCAAACTGTGCTAAAGTGATTCATGTTCCACTGTACAAAAACGCTGAGGGCTTGAGAAGGAAAGTATCCACTTTTTAATGCTCATTTCTTATTTCCTTTAAAGGTTTCCCAGCAAGAAGGTGTCCTCCATGGGGAGGATACCAGCTGCAGTAATTCTGTTCCTGCACCCACAGCTGTTCCAGCCAGACACCACAATGAATTCCCCTATCCCTAAGAAAGCTCCCTTAAAAAGTAGTGATTTCACAATTTCATCTGCTAGACAGCTGGCCAGGAGCTCCCTCCTGGGCAAAAGGCTTGGAATAAACTGGGAGGGAACTGCAAACCAGCATTGCTCTAGGCCATGTGAGGCTGGAAAAGAATTCCCAAGACCAAACGCTGTGCTTCTACCTGTCATCCTAGCCCCAGCCACCCCTTTAGCCTCATCTGCACTGCAAAAAAGGATTTGAGGGAAGCAGTTCCCACCTGTACACTCAGAGCCCATCAATACAGTGGGTTTGGAAGTGGGTTTTCCCTCCCTTGTAAAACCAGCTGTGCTCCCCACAGCCAGCACAGCAGGGCCAAGGCAGCAACAGGTAAGGCAGGAACTATTAATGAGCCCCTTAAAAATGGTGCCTTACAGAACAGGCATCTCATCTGGTCTTATGCCCATCGCCTCACTGAGCACAGCACTGCCTCAGGACCCCCAGCTCTACACAGACCCTGAGGATGCAGAGCTTGGTTTTGGAGGGAGGTTTTCATGGGCACTTCCCTATTTCTGCCAACAGCAACTACTGCAGTTCTCGCTGTAGCAGAGTACAGAAGGAACCAGGAATGGCCACACATGCTTTAGCCAGAGAAAAACATTTCTTTTCGAAACTGAACTTCTTCCTACCATGAAAAGCTGACAGACAGCCTGTGCCCTCAGCTGCTGAGAGGTTTTCCATCTCCTGTGACTGATGTGACCACTGATCTCCAGCCACCAACAATCAGGTAGGTACAACTGCTGTTCTACTTAGGAAAAGTTACAAAGAATCTTCTCCATTTGCCCCAACAGAAACCTGGTCTTGGGATCAAAAATGTATTCTTACCACCAGCCACTGACTGCAAAGCTGATTTCCATTAATCAGTTGTAATTCAACACATACTTATGGATGTTTCCAGGGAAGGAAGAGGAGAAAAAGGCAGCAAAGGATCTTCCACCCTTTGGGGCTTTAAATGCAAACAAAGCTCCTTACCTGCCAGCATAGCAGGCACCAGAATGCCACACAGCATCAGCAGGACCAGACGAAGGGGTCTGTCGCAGGGCATGGCTTCCCTCAGGAACCGTGTCGGCAGGAATCCTTAAAACTTCAGCGTATGCAACAACGTGGAGCCTTTGCTGCTATAATAGAAATTTTGTCCAGACAGGTAAAAAGAAATAATTTGCTTCACAACAGCAAGTGTGTAGAGTGCACAGCCCAGCAGAGCCTCCCTTGCTCTGGCTCAGGAGCACAGCTCCTCCCCAAGGCAGCTCCACCCTCCCAAACCTGTGCCTAAACCCACAGGCAGCCCAGCCCTAGGCAGCGTCACCCTGCCCGGCTGCTGCACACAGGGCAGTTGTTGGTGAGCCCTAGCCCTTCCCAGAGGCCACAGGGATGCTCCTGGAATGCCTTCCCTTGGGCCATCTCGCGGCACGGGGTAACACAGGAGCCATTGGGGCAGCTCACCCCAAGCCCAACAGCCTGAGGGCTCCGCTCTGCCCTCGCTGTGCAGGCAGAGAGGCACTCCAGGGTGGGCACAGCAAAGAACAAGGGCCTCAATCAGAGCTAAAACGCTCTGACAGAGCCACAGCAGCTCCGTGGCATCCGTTTCTGGGTGGAATACTTACAGAAGGAGCACAGGGAGCCCTGGGTGGTCTCACTGCCCGTTAAACTCCAGGAAGTCTTGCAGGAGAGGTGGCTCTGGAGGGCAGGGCCAGCATCCTCCTGGGATCCCAAGGGCACAGACACCACCACTCCTGCCAGGCTCTGCCGTCGCCCTGCCCACCTGGGGGCTTGTGGGAAGGTCAGCACAGAAAACAAGCTGGTTTCAAATCACATTTGCACCAACAGAGACTGGGGAAAGGATGAGGTGTATAAAACAGGGAACACTCCAGCTTACTGTCACAGGAGAATTTCATTAGCATTTTTAAGCTGTTGAGGATTAAATACTTCATGTTTTCCCTTCATGTAACAAACATCCTCCAATGTCAGTACTTTATGCTCTGAAAATATGTCACAAGTATTTTTGTGCTAAATTTCAAATGCAGATTTTTCTGCTAGGAGATCTCTGCTTTTTGGCTTTCTCTGACAGACAGCCACACACAGTTCAGGTGTCCCTTTAAATCACTGTTTGCTGCAGGCCTTTGCAGAAGTGCCTGGCTGAGAGGGGCAGCAGCAACAGAGCAAAGAGCACTGTCCCTGCAGTAAAGCAAAGAGTGAGGCCGTTACCTGGGGGGTTGTGCTCAAAAAAAACCTCACACAGCTCCAGCATCAATTCAACATCATCTGCCAGACCTGGACCAAAGTCCCATCAGCTTCCCAGGTTCACATTGTCTGCAAAGGAGCTCAAAGCACAGAAACACATCCAGCAGCAGGTAAAATGCTATAGCTCCTATTTTTCCAACTCCTACTCATCCAAACAACTCCTATTACAGAAACAGGCCCTGTTTGTCACAGGAGGTGACAAGGCAGACACCTGAGCAGACAATCTGCACATGCCAGCACCTCACCTTTGTACTAAACACAGAAACCAACATATTTCAGCACTAAGAACAAGATCTTTCCCATTGGTCTGTTATCTACAAACCCTGAGAAGTCGAGTGAGATCCTCAGAGTCTGACAAATCATTGCACGTTTTCCCTGCTGGCACTTCTGCATTTTCACATAGCAATCGAGGAGCTGTTCCTTCCCTGCTCCCCATCTGAGCTGGAAATTAATGGGCTTCTGTGTATTTGTTACATGGTAGAGAGCAGTCCAAAATGAGCTTGTAGAAATTAGATGCCACTAAAAAACAGAAAGCACCTTTGAACCCAATGCCTCACATGATTATAAAAAGATACTACAACAAAGTCAGCTTATCAGCCTGAACACATCCAGTTCTCTCCGAGACATCAGCTAAACATCATGCAAGGCACTGTGTTAAGTAGGGCCTTACCATACTTACTTTTTGTGGTCACGTGAATGGCAGGAGGACATGTATCATTACTTTTTACTGGGATTTTCCACACAAAAAAATAAGCAGCAAGTAGGAAAAAAGGAAAGTAAGTCTAAAAAAGGAAACCTATAAGGTGTCTGTATGGACTTCAGGCTGAGGAGAGAAATCAAACCTCTCATTGAGGGCAGTGAACCGGAGTGGGTGGGGTGGTCACTGACTTCAAAGGAGGGAGAGAGAACCAGCCATGGCTTGATTTCCCTTGCACAAACAACACAACTGTGAATGAACATGTTTCTGTGCAGAGTGGGGGAGAAATTACAGCTTTCTTGTTTCCAATCTCAACTTATTGGTGTTTATTTGAACTCTAAAATTATCAAGCAGAAATACCCACCAATATTCCTCACCAGGGGAGAAATAAAGCAGCAGTTGTAGTTCCATATCCTGTGTATTTGCTTGTTGTTTCTTGATGAAAACTGACGCAAATCAAGTTTTGGGTGAATTTTAGCACCAGGAATTATCTCAAAACTCAGCTTTGACAAAAGCAATCAGAAAGTTTTCTCTCAGATATAATACAACCAGGTTTTATTTAAGTTCTCTCTTTTTTTCCCCCAACACTGGCAAAAGTTCAGAGGGAGTTTAAAGTTTTGTAAACATTTTAACTACCCCTCTTCCCCCTTTTATGAATTTACAAAGCAAAGGAGACAGGGAGACCAGATTTGCAACAGTTCCAAGTCTCTCCATGCTATTGGATCCAAAAACTATATACAAGTCTGCAGCAGTCTCTGTATAGTTACTGTACATGTTTGGGGGCAGGGGGAAGAGAGAGGAGGAGGAGGGGAAGGTGACCCCAAAAAAATGAATAAACAAAATGAAATAAAATCCAAAGCCAAACTGCTCTTGAACAACTCGAACTGTTTTCTTTAGGCAGTGATGACAGAACAACAGACACCTTTATACAACTCCACCAAAACTGCAGCGGATCTCCCTCGCAGGTTATAACCCTCTGGGGATGGGAGATGGGACCAGGGGGTTCAAATTTAGTGCATTTGGCAGTTTTCCTTCTCTTTCTTTGTGGTGTGTGCACGTGGGTGGGAGGGCAGGTGGAGCAGGGAAGGTGGCGTTAATCTTTCAGTGAGAGAAGAAGGTTATGATTCCATAAATACTTGGAGATTATGGATCCCAGTGAAGGTGCATGAAGTAGTTTAAGGTGTAGAAGATAAGCAGGGCCGTCATTGCACAAAGCTTCATCCTCCAGGGTCTCTCTTCACGATGAAAGGGCATCTCTGCTCTAAGCACTGAGAAGACACCCAGCTGAGACTGCCAGGGCAGGTGTCTGAGAGCCAGTGTCCACCCTCTGCAAAGACTACAGATCCACACGTAAAGATCCCACTGTCTCTTAAACGAGACAAATTTGCAGGAAAGAGCTCAAAATAAACTGGTCCTAACCCTCTGAAGGTAGCATTTATGGGGTAAACTCAACCCAAAAGAAGAGATGCCACCCCCTTTTCTCCCAGAGCAGAAGTCCCCACTTGTCCAGGAAGGCTGGAGTATGTCAACGGGCAACTTCACCAGCTCCGGCATCACCACCTAACGAAGACAGACTCGAGCTTTCCCTCCAAAAATAATGTGCTGAGAAGGGCTGGCAGGGGGGTGTGCAACTTCCAACCAACCCAAGCTAAACTGCGCCCGCCACCGCCCCTCTCGTGCTGTTGCCAGTTCTAAGTTAGCTTATGAATGCAGCTCCTGGCCTGGGAGAGCACCTCGCCCTGATGGAGTGCCCAGGCAGAACCTGCGTGGCATTTTGGGTTTGACCAACATCTGTTAACCACAAACTCTCGCTCTCGCTCTCACTCTCTCTCTCTCTCTTCATATGACTGCACGTGTTGGATGTGGTAAGAGTAACCAGGAGAGGGAAGCAACGGTTTGCAGAATCCCAATTGATTTTTTTTTTCCAGGTATGCCAGCAGAAGGAATCACAGCACAGTGAAAGCTTGCTGCCCAAATCAGCCGTGTTGTGAACGGATCCGAACTCCCACCCTCCCAGGACTCTGAACAATGTACACGTGGCTCTGGGCTGACAGCAGGAATAGTGCCTGTGCAGTCCTGGGCACAAAGGGTTTGCTGGGGCCAGAGGAAGCAGCCTGAGATGATTGATCCTGTGATTCACTGCAAGGTGAAGGACAACACACGGTGGAGAGCACTGTGTCCAAACGGAGAATCCATGGTTAACAGATGCAGGAAAAGCCAGTTGATTTGCACATGCTCAGTAGTCTTCCAAAGTCTCTATTTCTCCCATATTGAGTCGCTCTGATGAGGCATTCACTGAGAACCCTGTGAACCAAACAGGACTGGTGTTACAAACCTGGCTGTGGGACACTGTATTTAGTGGGATAAATAAATCTGGGGTGTGCAGTAGCAAGTGCAAGACCAAGTGCACCAGAGGCACCAGTGGTGACGTGGCTCTGCAACACCTTGGAAGGGACCACGTTTAAGTTAAGTGGTACTTGGAAGTGGCTCTCAACACCCTCCCTACATGGTCCAAGCAGCAGAAATTGACCTTTGGAGAACTTGGAATCTAAATGTGGAATCATGCCAAACACTTTGGGGACTGTGAGCAATTTTATCCCTTATTTTAAAGTCTAAATACATGTACCTATGAAACGTGTGAAATGCTTTTTTTTTTTTTTACAATTCTGTCTTAGGAGTACAACATGAAAATGTACAGTTACACAGGGCCATGCAGGTGGCTCAAATGCACCCACACTTCTACCCAACCTTTTAGCCATGAAGTGCTGAGGACATAATACATGTTAGAAAGTATAAGAAAAAATGAACACACTTTCAACAAGGAAAAAAAATCCAATGGTGTGCAACTTTCTTCCTGAAATCCCATTTTCATGGCTGTACCAACCCCATAGGGAGTATGAGAAAAGGGAAAGTTTTCCGGTGTATTTACTAAACCCAGAGTTGATATTTCACTGCCGTATAGGCTGCTCTGTGCTAGAGAACCAACTGCTTCCCACAGTCCTATCTTCAAGCGGCAGGAAACACTCTGTTCAATAGATAGGAAAATCATTCTAGCTCCCTCTCGTGGCACTGTGTTACCTACAAGGACTGGAAATTACTTTGTAAAAGTGTACTCATTTTTAAGAAGTTGCATGTGCCACTTCTCTTACAGTTGCAACTTCTAAAATTGTATTTAGTGACTTCTCCACACTACATGAGTTGGGTTTTTTTAATGAATTCAACTGAGTCCCCAGATCAGACTCACTGGGGTGGTGTATGTAAGGATTGCACTGAAAATGGCAATCTCTGGTTTGGGTGAAGAGTATTGGTTTTGGTGAGAACAAAAGACAAAAACAAAGGCAGGGCTCTGTCAGCAGGGACTTCAGGGGGGTAATGCCAGGCTCCTTTACATGAATGTGGGCTAAGAAGCCCCAGCACAACAAGCACTGGCCCAGTGCAGTTATCCTGGTTTCCTTCTGTCCCACAGAGCACAAACGTGGACATGTATATTGTACACAAATTACACCCCTAGTGCTCATGGACCTACATGATGCCCTTAGGTATAAAGAAACCTTTCCATCAATGCTACAGGAGCTGGTCAATACCATCCTCACACAAAAACTAAGACAGAGAACATACTAAATAAAGGACTGCTAATGATTTCAACATCTGCCTCCAACTGCAAACCTGTGACCACTTCCACCCTTGCTGTCTTTTCTGCCTAGGGTGGTTGGCTCCTGTAAAAGGCTGGGAAGGCATGAAGGCAGCCTCAGGAAGCTGCTCCTCATGCAGGAACAGACGATGTGCTTGTCTTCAGAGACTGAATTAGCATTAAATCAATAAAATAGGCACAAGCCAACTCACAAGAGGAAAGGCAATTTAACTGACATCCCTGAACTACTTAAAGGTTTCCAGGTAATAATCAAAGAGGCCTTTACACTAGGGAAAGTTTGACAAAAGCTTTCCATGAGGCTTGTATGGAATTTTTCAAATTATTAAATAACAACAGCATTGAAACAAACTCTAAAGGCATGTCAGCTTTCCTCAAATTCAGTATTACCATTTAAGGTCAGTTCCACACTCCACCAGGCACACTCCCACCATCAAAGTGAACACCAATTTCTGACAATGAGGACTGACCTAACAAGCTCGGATCTGCCCGAACCATCTTCTGTTTCTTCTTTTTCTTCCCGCTCTGCACAGCCTCGAAATTCGATTGCTGGTTGTTGCTCTGGTTGGTCTGAAAGACCGAATGTAGCGAAGTGTGGTTCATCCCCCACACTGAATCCTACAAAACAAATTCAGGACAAGACTGTAAAGCGCAACTAAGTTTGGTTTATTTATGCAGATTATGCCGAAGGGGTTTTTGATTTTTGATTTTCACATTTTATAGATTTTAGGAGCACAGTAACTTTAGCAAAAGTAGATTTAATGTGCTAGTATTCTGGCAGCCTAAGTTGTTTGTGTATCCTAACCCTTAGCATTTAACAGTAGCTCAAATTCTCTTAGTGGTTTAGACTCTTTTCAAGGTAAAGAGCTGGAGGATATCAGAAAGGCCTACAGAACGAAACAACACAGGTCAGAGTGTCCCAGAAGTCAGAACTGGAAGAATGCCAAGAGATCTGTGTGCCCGAAGAAGAGGAGCTGATGAAGATAGAGCATCTCATCGACCCCCCAGACTCAATTCCTGGGGGTGGGACCAGGGGCAGGACTGAGGCTGGACTGAGAAATGTGTAAAGTAATAACTGGATAGATCATATTATAAAAGCCATGGAAACTAGAACTGGGGGGCACGTGCATGTCATCATGTATTCCTATGGGCCGTAGGCCTAATATTAAAAGGACTTTATTTTTTATCTTATCCCACACTAAATTGGCTTGGAGTCCTGCTTTGTTGGGGGGGCTCTCACGGCATCATAGAAAACATTCAAAGAGCCCAACGTGCCTCCTACATCATGTGTGGCAGCACTGGCCACGGCTGCATCCAGCCCACAGCTCCAAGGCATCTCCTGGATCAGCAAGCAGAGATGCTGTTTGATCCACAGCTTTTACAAAGGAAAAATCTGAGATCCGCTTTACTCTCTGCATTGCACAGGACCTGTTAAGCACTGCTCATTAATGCAGCACAGGAAACAGAACGCAGCCTCTCCAGACTCCAAGAGTCTCCATGCACTCCTGGACTGCAGTGAACAGGATTTACCTGCTGTTGCTGTTGTTGCCTCTGCTGACTGGCTTTCTGTTTGGCACGGCGCTCAAGAAACTGCTTGGCAAACTCCTTGGCCTCAGGAGTGTCTCCAAGGTAGGCTCTGATGTAGTCGTGGACCTCATAGGGAGACTCCACTTCCTTCAGGAAAGAAACAAACGTGGGAACTGCAAGAAGAAGGCAGAGCATGAGAGAACGCATGCTGATCTGCAAACACACACATGCAATGAACACCAGCTCTGGATTTCTGTGTCACAGAATCTCTGATCTAGCAGCCATAGCAAACAGCTTGCCCTTCCAAGTTCCCTATTGATAGGGCAGTAGGCCCTGTCATGCAATCCATGATAAAATTGGATCCTTATCTCTTCCTGATAATGCTTCCATGACCACCAGAAACCCTCAGCAGGCTCTGGGTGACACTTTAAAACTGGCTCCAGTTTTACTTGGCTGTAGTTGGGACAACCAAAACCATGGAGATGATGACACAGCTTCAGGTCACTATTTAATGAAACCATTTTGCACTGAAAACAGTCCTTCGATGTCATTATAGTCCCCCAGAACTACCTGGTTAGGAAACAAGCTGGGTATTGCTCCTTCCATTCCTGCCCACCTCTTACCATCTAAGTTGTTGGCTGTGTTGAGTGCATGAAGCATCTGTTCACACCACTGAGTGAATCCATCCTGGGCTTTATTAACCCCCTGGAACAATTTCAACAGCTTCTCCTCTTCTTCTACCTTCTTGTTTTGTCTACTTGTAATACCTACAGATTTACTGAGGTAAAGAAAACGCACATATTAGGTTATTAACTACCACACTTGCCCACAGTACAGTGTTAAAAACCTCCCTATTTTACAAGACGCACACACTTTTTAAGAACCAAATAATTTTCCAAGGAGATGACAAAACAAGACTGTGAGTGATCACCTACTAACTATTTTTGTTTTTAAAACAGATCCTGAGCGACACAGAAAAAAAAGGACACACACAGATGTTCTGACTGCTAAGTGATCATCCCATGAATGGCAGCCTTTCTTTGCAACAGCTCCTTCCCCAGTTCCTACCTGAGGCTGGCATTGCTTTTGTTTTTGTTGGTCGAGTTACGAGGTCCCACTTCCTTCACTGCATCATCCCAGAAACCCATGTTGGAGTTTTTGGTATCAGCATTGCTCCAGATGCTACTGACTAGGTCAGATGCCCACTGGTTGCTGGGATTAGTGTTTAGGGAGCCCCACACTGAATTCCCAATGCTGGTGTGCAGGTTAGAGTGCTGTGAAACATAACAAAGAGATCCTGGTTATTATCGCCTGCCCTGGCAGAGCAGGAATGACCCGACACAGCGAACTGGCTGTTCGCACATGGACGGACACACAGCGCACGTACCGTCGTGTTTCTGACTCTGTTGGGCTGCTGGTGCTGCTGTTGCTGCTGTTTCTGCATCTGCCTCGCCTCCTCCTGTTGGATCTCCAGCAGGGACTTGGCAGTGCCTGTTGGTTTGGTGACATTCCCCCAGCCTGACAACTTTTGCTGCTGTTGCTGCTGCTGCTGCTGGAGGGCCTTCATTAGTTCCCGTTGCTGACGCCTTTGCTGTTGCACGCAAGACAAAAGTGCTTGTCCATACTTACAGAAGCTCACTACTATTTAGCACTCTAACTTGGAAACTGGTTTTAAACTGACTTCATTTCCTTTCTGGAGAAGTCTGGCTACCTATTATTTTTCGGGCCATTGCAGTTCTCCCAAAAAGAGGGTCACTAATTAAGTAACCAGGAAACAAATTATTTGCTAACTTAAGAAAGACTAAATTTATCAAATCCTGACTGCAGTCAGCTAAACATTTGGGGTCTTGGAAGAATACTTTTTCTACTACCATCACTTGTTCCCCTCCCAGCCCACCCTTCCTTAAACTGCCCTGGTCTTGTGCATATCCGCAGATATATTATAGATGTGAAATAATTTTATACTGTTTTGTGAACATATTTTACTCCTGGGATTAAAAGGGTGCAGTTTTCCGTCCTTTCAGATACTTGTACTAGAAAGTTATAGAAACTTTCACGTAAGTCCTTACTGAACCTATGCCTGAAAGAGAGGATTTTATTCAAGCTATGCTATTGCAAAAAAACAATTCCTCATACTCACTATTCCAGCAAACAATTTCAGTGGCAGCTAAGCAGCCATGTGGCTGAGGCCACTGTAACCACACAGACTCTGCTCCTGTTAGCGTTTACCTCTTCTCGAAGCTGTCGCTCTCGTTCTTCTTCTAACTTTTGGATTTCTGCCAATGACAGTGTGGTCTGGGATTGACAAGCTCCTGAATTTGATTGCTGACCCCACGTTGAAGATGAAGGAAGCTGGGGCAAAACAGACATCAGGAATTACAAAACATTTTAGAGAATACTGCTGGAGTATAGTCATGAAAAAATAGTTTAAGTGCAGGGCAAAAGAAAGGTCACCTTCGAAGTTTAACAAAAGCCTGGAAAGTATAAAATGGCATAATTAAGTATGAAAAGGTACCAAGTATAAACTGCACATTTCTTTGAATTGCCTTCTGATGTATCATAGTGTATCAAGAAAAATGCAATGCATCATTCCCTGAAAAACAGCAATCAATTTAGATTTCAAATACTTGAGGAACTTGCACTGGCCCTTGCTCATTGTGGCAGAATAAACATCTGTACCCACCTGTGAGTCCCTCTTAGTGTGCTTCTACTGACAGAACCTTTCTCTTTAAATTTGTAACTTACCTTCCTCTTCCCATCACTTTCATACTCAACTATTGGCCCTCCTCCCTTTCCAGACAGTTCATCCACCTGTGTCCAAGCTACTACAGACAGCCCTGAGCCCAGCTGTGGAACCACAGGAGGACGCCAAACTGCAGGAACACGTTACCTTCATTTGTGCAAGTTGTTGCTGTTGCTGCTGCTGCTGTAGCCTCCGTAGAGCCTCCTGCTGCTGCTGCCTCTGCCTCATGATCTCCTTCTGGCGCTGGAGTTCCAGCTCCTTGCGCTTCCGCTCCTCCTCTTCCAGCCGCTGCCGCGCCGCCTCCTCTTCCATGCGCAGCCGACTCTCCTCCAGCCGCCGCTGCGCCTCCTCCTCCTCACGAGCCCACTTGGCAGCCTCCTCTTCCTTCCAGGACACACAGAGGGATAAAGGCTAAGTAGACTTAGCAAAATTTAAAATACTCCTACTCTGAGGTACTGATACTCTGAGAGAACAGAGAGAGGCCTTTGTACTGTAATCTGGTTGTTCATTTACCTTTATATTTCTCAGGCAGGAAAGCCCTGTAATGTAGCCTATATTCCCCAAAAATACAAGCTTCCCACTGTCCTACTAAGGAATTTGGAAGAGATTGACATCTCCCAAGTTCAGACGAGCTCCTTGCATACTATTTTCTTTCTAAGAGTCATGCACCTTTCAGTCTGAGCTTCTACCTGCTTATCCTGCTCACAGTGCTGCCACACATTCAGTGGAATAGAACTCAGCAGAAATAACACAAAAGAAGAAACAGGTGACAAAGAAGGAGATGTTTACTGGAGTTACTCAACACTAGAGTTGCAGTGAAGATGCTTCTGCAAACAAAGGAGACAACTGTGCAGTGGGACAGAAACAGGGATGAACATCTTACAAGGGAGGATCCTGAAATGGAATTTTTAAATACTAACTGGGATTTCTGAAATGGACCTGGAAGTTAATGTGAAGCCAATTATGTTTCAAGATTAGTATGAGTGAGGGACTGTGACAGTATCAGTTAGGGGGCTGAAAGCTGAAGTTCCCCTATATGGAACCCCCATATGAGTCTAAAGCTGACCTCAAGGAATAAAAATGTGTAAGACAGACAGAAAAAGGGATGAAAAAAAGCTGAAACTCTGGTAGCAGATACAATCTTGGCATTGTACAGAAAGAATGGCAGGTGACATAATTCTATAGTAGAAGATAACAATTCTGTAGTAAAGGCCCAGTGTGGTAACTCAAACTTTGGTTTGTACTCTGGTAGTGTACCCTGCCTTTCCTTTGAAGAAAGGAGCAGAAATACCATGTTGCAAAGCCATTCTTAAGGCTCAGACATGAAGGAAAATATGCACTTAAACCCAAATCTCCTTTCCAAAGGACAGATCGGATCCTGATTATTTTGTCTGAAATCCAGATACAGGTGAACAACCCTTCTGTCATTCTCCTGATACTGTCTAGAAGCTCTGCTTTCTTTCACCAAAACTGATGGTCTCCCAGGCAGGGATGCAAGTACCAGAGCCTGTTTGTTCTGGCAGGCCCCAGAATTTAAATACAAGAAGTCCTTTTTGCCATTTTCACCTGTTTCCGAATTAACTCCTCTCGCTGCCGTCTCTCCTCCTCTTCTCTTCTCCTTTCTTCCAATCTCCTAAGTGCTTCCTCCTGCTGTTGCCTCTCCTCTTCCTCCCGCTGCCGCCTTAGTGCAATTTCCTGCTCTCGTTGTCGCCTCAGGGCTTCCTCCTGGAGTTGGGAACAAAATGTCAGTCTATAAATGCCACTTTATTGACAAACCACATCAGAACACAGATTACAGCATTGTTTGACCAAATGAATGGCCTCAAGGAAAGCTCCCTGGCTCCAAGCTAAGCTCTACCAAAACACTGCATTGAACACTATAGACCCACATGGCAACAAGTTATTTTGATGCAATGTGCATCTCATACATAATTATTTTAATGAAAAAAGAAACACATCACATCATTGCCCATCTTTCGTTTAGGAGGAATGGTGTTGAGAAAGACAAAGGGTGAGAGTCCTCTTTCCACTAAGCACTCAGTACTTGAACCTTAGATATAAATATTTTAGTGTGGGGATATCATTAATTTCTCCTTTTTTTCGGGGGGGTGGGGGAAGGGGAGGGGAGGGGATGTCAGCTGTAAGTTGGAAGTTTTTCCTGCTTACAGGAGTATCTTAACACTGACTACTCAAGAGCACTACAACACTCAACCCAAATGTCCAGAGAGCAGAAAGAAGCTGAAGCAGCCCAGTGCTCTCATGGACACTGCAGCTGTGGAAGTCTCAGAGATGTGACTCTGTGACAGGGCTTGGATTGGACTGTCCCTATACTATCTAAATATTATGGCCAACAAAAGCCCTCTTGAGGGGTTTGATTTTGGGCTATCCCTAAACTATTAAGGAGCTTCCAAGGAATTACGTTTTGTTTTCCAAGTAGCAAAGCTATTTACTTAACACAGAAAGCAGCACCCTTCCCCACTGCTCTAAGACCAATATAGGTGCTTTTCCATCCCGCTCCTTCTGTTTGGAGGAATAGGGCACAAGCAGACTTTGGCTGGATATTGTTACATGGGAGCACACCTGAGGAACTCTTCCCCCAGTTCCAACTTTCCCTTGCATTAAAAAGCCTTAGTTTTTGCAGCCTTTTCTGACTTCTGCATCAAGCAACGGAGCTAAGGCCCCACTGCTTTTCTTCCCTTCTGTTTCCTCTCCACTTTCTGACTTATTCTACTTTTTGGACAAGAACTTTTTTAAGCTCTTATAAATGCATTTTCCTTTTAAAATGACCTCTACTGTGCAACTGTACTCTTCCATGCTTTCTGTAAGTAATACATTATTCACAGGATGATGGTGGACTAGTTGTGCAGCATGGATGTAAACTCTGGTAAAGCAGGGAATTGGGAAAACTAAGACCCTTTGTATTTAATCTGGTACCAAACCTTCATGTCCACACAGCAGAGATAAACTGCACTACAGTTCCCTGAACAACTGGCCTGGGTTTTCCTCTGACAATGAAATTCAGATGTCTGCACAGAGCTGTCAGTAGACAGAGCATCTCTGATAAGCAATCCTGTGGCACTGAAGAACTGCTGGCTGCAAGCTGACATTTCATCTGTATTCCTGGGTATCACTGAAGTGGTTTAGAGCTAAATGGAAGTGCAATGTTTTAGTGCAATGTTTTTATTTCCACTAACTGCACATAAACCAATAGCCTGTGATTCATTTTCTCATTAATCAAGCCCTTGATTTGTCACAGTCACAAAAACTTAAATGCACAACACACACCTCCTGAACCACTGTTGTAACTTGGGCCTGTATAACTGTATTAACTGGACATTGCAGTCAAGTCACAGGAATGAAGTGTCCCCAATACAAGTGCTGGAAAACTTCTGCTCATTGTTTCTTTTTTTGAGAAGTCTCCTGAGGAGGCTGGGGGTGTGCCAGGCTCCTTTGTCTGGCTGGAGACCACAGAGCAGGATCTGAGCTGGGGAGGCATAGCTCACCCAGGTCGGGGGGCTGTCACTGACTGAACACGTGGTACCCGAGATGAACCAAGACACCAGTGAACAGCAGTTCATTGGCAGGCCTGCCCTACTTTGCCTTTGGGAATGAGGCTAGGATTGTCATTAGGAAACCTGCAGGGATCTCTCTCTTGTTCAGACATGCCAGGAGAGACACTGCTGAACGACAGCAATTAAAAGACCTCTCTCCCCTACAGAGCTGAAGACCAACAGTGTTGCATCAACACGAGAAAAAAAAACATCTGTAAGATTCTGAAAAGCTGGAAACCACATGGCTGACAAAATTTTTTCCCACTCTTCACAGCTATAACAATATTTACATCTGTAGCTTCTTATGTTTTTATTTGAGTATGTGACCAAAAACATTCAAAGCTTTCCAGCTTCCTCCCACTGACTTGTATGGGAAACACTCAATCCTTTGGCTCTTGCTGTTCCCATGTTCGTGTCTTCCTGCTCCAAGTGAATCCCAGTGTTATTTAGCACCTTTATTAATCATTGTTTTCAAGTACACACACCTTGCTGTACAGACAGCTGATTTCAGACCTTTTAAAATATCTGTAGTATTACGGAAAAACCTTAAGCAGCAATCCCCAGTTGAACAGACTCTGAATTCTCAAATAAAACAGGGAATTTTTTGCACTTGGTAACACCTGCAATTCTGCTTGTCCATATTACTGGGGCTTACGAATCTTTTTGCTCTCATCTTTGAAATAGGTATTTTAAAGAGAGCACTAAAGACATAATTCAGAGAAAATAATCATTAGCTAGTTAATAAACCTCCAATTTTGTTCCTGAAAGCAATCAATCATGACAAAATAGAAGATATCAGACCAGAGACAAAGAAGAAATACAGGAGCTACACAAGCTGGGCATTACTGTTTGCAATTCCACAGTGCAAAGTAATTGAAGACAACTATGAACAGAACCGAATTCAACATTTGGTATGACATTTCATCCTACAGAATTGAATTTCTATTAGTTATTTTTTTTGTTATTTAGAATTCACCATCAACAGCACATTTACTAACCTTATATACTAGTCTTTTATGCAGTATTACATCAAAAGCCTTCCTGAAGTCCAGGCAGATTAAGTCTACTGCTTCACCCCTCTCAGCTCTCACTGTCATCTCCTCAAAAGAAGTTAATCAAATTTGTTAAGCATCATCTCCTCTGTATAAATCCATGCTAATAAATCAGTTCATCCCTGATTCTACAATGCCTTCCAGTACAGAAGTCAGATTCAAATATTAGACCAGTTTCTTTTTTTTTAAAATACAAAATACAATGTTAATTTCTCTTTCCAGAGAAGTGCTTAAACTCTTTGTTACCTTTTCAAGACATTATTGCTCAGCATTCAGCATTGTGGCAATTATTGCATTGGTAATGAACTAAGATACTTGCAGTTACTGCTTTTCAACCCCGTCCTGCTTCCTCCTTGTAAAAAGTTACTTCTCATGGCATCTCAGAAAGGGAGAGTCAGACTGTTTACTGTACAAATCCAAAGTGGACAACAAAACTTTGGAATTTAATACACATGAAGTTATACACAGGAGCAAAACTGTTAGACTGAAAAGAAACAACCCAAGTCTACTTGAAGCCACCATGGATGACACATTGAGTTACCAGGTGATCAGCTGAAAAATGAGTTGTTATTAAACCAGATCTAAAGCAATCTAACTCAAAAGTTAAACTTTGGAGTATATTATTGCTTCAATGCCACAGTTTGACCTCAAACAAAGGTCACCATAATGACTTCCTGTACACAAAGCAGAGAGATTAAAGCAAGGAGCCATTTGTAGACTTGATTCCAAAAGATTCCACGACAGTTACCTACATGTCATACTGTGTCAATTAAAACCGACTGTCAGTGACAGAACCCAAACCCTGAGTCAACTGAGGTCTGCAACTAACTTGCAAATAAAACTAGAGGTTCTAGAGGCTTCCTCTGAAGTGTCTGATCCTTGAACCAGAACATGTTTTACAACTGCCCATCCAAACACACAGGAAATATTATAGAGGACACAATTACTTATTACTTTTGCCTATAATTGTTGTGGTGCTTTTCAGGGCATTGAAACTCCTTAGTGAATAAGCTCAGCCATGTGCTTGCCCTTATTCTTCACATGCAGTGAAAACTTTAACTTGCACTGTCTTTCCCTCTTACAACACTTAAGGAACAATAAATTTTCTTCCATGCAGAATTCAGAAGTAAATGCTAAAAAAGCCAAACTAGTAATGCCTCTATTTTGTATTCTTGGAAGATTAAGAACATACTACAACTCCCACATTCATTCTCCTACTGCAACACTGATCACATAATTCTTTTTAATAGATCTGCTTGACCAAACTGCATCCCTTCCTTTCCCAAATATCAACTCAGGAAAAAAGGCTGACAGACTCTATTACCAAGATAATAATTCATTAAAAAATTATTTACTAAGTCAAAAAAAAATTAACGGGGAAAAATAAGCTCAATGTCACATCACTTTTTTCCCCACTGTAGCTTTCTATCTCTTAATCATTTGAAACAGCTCCTCAAGCTCCATCTACTCCAGAACGAGCCCAGATAAAACACTAGACTGCATAAACGACAAATAAAGATTAAACACACAAAAAAACAGGCAACTAACTAAAGTCTAATGTTGGCACTAACAAGTTGGGAAGAAATATTCCACAAGGAATAAAGCCCCTCAGCTCCCAGACAGGAACCTATCAAAGTGAAGCATCAAAGCCCATTTCTCAGATTGCAATTTGGGCTCTTAAAAATCAAGTACAGGAGACTCATAATTTTATATACTCACACGAAAAAATATTAAAACTGTCTTCACACACACCTAGCAAAGATTAATTAGACCCCACAGGATTCTTAAAGTGAGTTTTATAAAGTATTATAATTAATTAGAGATTAACTACATTGAGGAAACTCACTTGCTTCCTGCGGGCCAGTTCTTCTTCTTCCCGTCGTTTCCTCTCATCTTCCTGCTGCCTCCTAAGTAGCTCTTCTTGTTGCCTCCGAAGCTCCTCCTGCCTTTTCCTCTCCTCTTCCTCTCGTTTGGCCCTCATTTCCACTTCTCTCCTCTCTTGCTCTAGCTACAATTCACATAAAACTATACTCAGATGCAGGTAACGTATTCCTACACCATTTCTTAGGGCAACTGCTGATTTCGAGTAACGGCTTAACAGATGAAGCCTCTGACAGATACTGTCCCTTGACTGGCATTTGACCTATCAGCTGGCTGCCTACTGGGGTCAGAGTCCTCCAACAGTCTAGAACAATTCCGGACAATTTCTGTTCAGTCACAAACACCAGTTCTCTGGGCAGTCTTTCTACATCAGCTCCTCAAAATACCCTCTGACTTCAGAAGCTTGTAGAGAGCTCTTTGCAGTCATCATTAAATAATCATTTTCAGGTAACGTACGGAATCAAACAGGTTCAAACTCACAAAAATAATTTAATACCAGAGTATGTGTGAAATAACCCTGGCAAACAAGACTCTTACGATTTCCCAAATAGATGCTGGTGAAAAATGCACGGATTAAGAGAATGAGTACCTGCTCCCAACTCAGGGTTTGGCATGACAGCTGATGATGATCTCAGTTTAGAACAGAAGTGGCTAATGATGTTTTAATCACAAATGTAGAACAAGCACTATTTCAGAGATCAGTGGTGCCTCCACAGCAATGGTTTTCACAAGCAGTCCAAAAGGGTTTCATAACTGGTTTTTATAACCCCTCTTTATGGTGCTTTCCACAAAAATATACTCAAAATCATACAGATTGAAGAGCTTGGTCTTCCTATGGCTCAAGAACCAGTTACATTACATTACAGCAATCCCAACTTCTTACAGTACAAAACAGTTTCTGACCTTTGCAGCTTTGGCCTTCTCGAGCTGCTGAAGTTGTTCTAGAGCTGGTCCCTGAGCTGCAGTATCAATGGGCAGATCCCAGACACTGCTTCCTTCCCAGACTGGACAGTGAAGAAAACAAACATTGACAAGCAAAAATAAGCACATCAAAACCACAACTGAAAGGGGAAAATGCTCTAACTATGTTTTATGAACTAAAATCATGATGTTAGTCTTAGTCAGTAGAGGGCCACCTTATGTTTCTGCAGAACAAATGCTTGTCTATGACTGAAGCAAGGCTGGGTTTCCCACCAAATTTCTACAGAAATAACAGCTATTCAAACTCCTCCCATCAGAACAGAACACTCTTAGAATAGAACAATCTCTTCAGATCAAGGCTTCCCATAACCATCAAAAAATTACCATATTCTTCACAGCTGCTCTCAAATGGAACCTACACTGCAAAGCAAAGTAGGCTGACTCAATTAAAAATAATGATGCAGAACTAATTTCCCCTGGTGTCAAAAAGGGAGTGATCATCTCAAAGATGCTGACTCTTACTGCATGGGCCATTCTCAAAGCCTCTTACCTGTAGGCTGTGAAGCTGACTGAAGTTCCCATATTGAGCCAGTGTCCGGCACTGACATAGACCTTGTGACAGGTGGCATCATGTTCTGTTCAGATATTCTGTAATACCAACAGGGAGAGTCAGCATGCCACTTCCAGGAAGAGGAGTGCTCTAAGCATGCATGAGATTCAGTAATTTGTAACAGACTCCTTTCCTTGCACACCTCTATTTAAAACAAAAATACCACACAGACAACACTAATTGCTTGTAGAGTTCTTGCTGCTCTCAGCCCTGCTGCCAAGCCCAGGCCTAGACCAGCTACTGTTACAGCTTTGCATCTGCTTCTCAGAGGCCAGTTTGAGGCACCAGCATCCAGCACTGCAGAACTTAACTGGAAAGCCATTCTGCACCAGCATATCTGTCAAATAGGAAAGATTTCAACTCTATGATTTTTCCTCCTCATTTCCACAAACATCTTGGAGGCAAAGACTGCATCTACAAAGAAGTATTCAACATCCTGAACTGTTTCATATTCTTATATGTATTCATGTTCCCATTGCAATCTTTAAAATATGTAAATGCTCAACTCTGAGCAAACTTGACTAGGACAGACTGCTGACAAGACATAATTACCATTATACACAAACTAGAACACAGGAAGAATGGAATTCAGTTCAAGTCTGGGTTAACTCACCTCATCTTCAGGGCCTGGAACTGTTGCAAGAGGATAGCGAGCTGCTGCTGCTGCTGGGATGAGAGGGCTGCCTTCTGCTGCTGAGCCAGCATCTGTGCATACTGCTGCCTTCAGAAGAGAAGCAGAGTCACTGGTGTTTGTTCACTTGTGCCCAGTGACAGATCCATGCTCTAGGACTAATACTCACTGACCTGTATGATGTACATGCTAAACACTAGAGAATGGGTGCTGGGAAAGAATCAAAATACAAGGATACAACCAACGGGCCCACACAAGCAGAACCAAATTGCTCTTCACCCTTGACTAAGTCACCTAGGTATTACTGCCCAATGTCCCTCTTGTAAGCTTGTGCAACACTGCTTCCTTTTTTCTATTAATTCCATAAAGTTATCTCAAATTAATCTGGCTTTGCTCCCTGCCCACCTACCATCAGTCTCTTCCCCAGTATGCCAAGGCAGTGCCTAGTACAGGGCCAGGCTCTTGCCTCACCAAATCATAAGCCAACAATCAGTATTAAAAAACTATAATCATGACACATGCTTTGAGGACCCCTTGAACAAGCAGTCTCATTGTTTCCTTTCCTTCAAGCTCCTAGGAAACAAGTTGTCAGGAACTTGCCAGAACTGAACAACTGAGAGCTCTGACAAAATGGATGACAAACTGCTTTGCCAAGCAGTTACCTTCCACTCATCTTCAGAGAGCTGAGCAAGCAGACCAAAAGGAAGTGCCACCTTCTCCACCTCCAGTTCAAAAAACTGGTAGCCTTGCCAAAACATCTGGTGTGCATTACCAGGACAGCTGGGATTGAGTCTGACCATAATAGGTACTATACAGCAGGTCTCACCCAAGTAGGTACGTGTGACACAAAATTACTCTGACAGATGTGCCTGAGGCAGCCACACTGTCCTACTCCTGCAGACTGGCAATCTCTGGTGTTTGAGGAAGCAGCTATTGCTGTGGGAGGTGGAGCACTCCCAGCCCCATTGCCCAAGGAAACAAGGACAAGAAGCTGAATCCAAATGACCAAAAATGCAGAGCAGAACACAGCCACTGGAACATCTCTGGTAGTCTGATAAGTCTTACTGTATTAAAAGATGCTGATACTGGAGGTGCTGCATTTGGATCAGAGCCAGCTCCTGTTGCCTAGTCAGTCGCTCTTGGTCCAGCTCGCCCTATGTTCAGGAATAAAACATTTCACTATAATACATATATAGTAAGAGCAGTATATTGCAAAGGCAAGCAATGTAAGAGTTGTATTTTGAACAGAAAATTCAATAAAAATGGAAAAATCCCAAGAGACTGACAAAGTCTGTAGCACGGGTAGTAAAATACTGAGCACTCGTGCATATTACAGGACCAAGCCTCCCAGCCACAGACAGGACAAAACAAACATTTTTTAACTGTCTTCTTTTACAAAGGCTATTTAAAACCGAGCTCAGCCTTGGTGCTTAGAACACTTGCAATTCCAAAACGGAGCAGCTGACACCTAAATAATGCATTCCCATTTGTTCCAGGACTATTTGAATACTGTAACTGTCTCACAATTACCAGATGTGGGAGTGGTGCTGGGCCTGGAGTGAAGGGGACCCGGCCCCACATTTTCATGATGTCTCCAAGTGGCTGGAACGTCTCATCACAGGCTCTCTTAACCAACAGTGACATGGTGAAGTATCCAGCCTGGAACCACTCTGCCATCTCCTGATTACTGAATGGACCTGAAAGAACACCGACCAACACATGTTGCAGGGAAGGAGAAGCAAGGCCAAGTCACATATGTTTGGAAACAAAGAGCACAGTGCTTGTTAAAGTCACACAGTACCCAGCACCAGGTGGTCCTGTCTGTCTCACCTCTTATCTGGACACACTGTGCACCCAAGGCTGGAGAGCCAATGCACAGCCCTGCCCCAGAATGTCTCATGGAAGTGTGTGGCTGCTTTCACCCTGCACTGGAGGGGACAGGCCAGCTCTGAGATGGAAGCCCAGCAACCAGGGTGGTGTGATGCTTGGTCCAGCTAATACCAGTGCTGCCTTCCAGCAAAGCTCATCTCTGCTCCAGGCTCAGCACCAGGCTGGCAACAGCCACAGCTCCCAGCCTGGCCCTTGGCAATATCCATGAGCTGACAGTGCCAGAACCACAAGTGCTGCTTTCCCCACATGCACTGCACAGGTAATTAAACAATCTTAGCCTGGTTCAACTCTTGCCTTCAAATCAGAGCAATTCCTATATTCTGTATAAGTTTTCCTTCTGGAACTCAGCAGATGAGCAGATCCATCTTTGGATGGACAAGTACATTTTTTAAGGTACGAAGGATCCAGTTTCTTCCCTTTCTCAAAAAGCTACACTTTTCCTTCCATTCCTGTTTTTCCTGAGACTTCAGTAATTCCCTTCACAGGAGGGCTCCTATACTAATTTTACATATCCAAATGGATACAAAGCCAGTATAAAAAAATATTATTTAACTGAGTAAGAGCCACATAAAGAAGTTTTGTAAAAATGTCTTCTGAAAACCAAGAACATCGAGTAACTCTTGCCTTCTCTGTAAGGACTATCTCTAGATTGCAATTCCTCCCGGAGAATATGAAACTACCAGAGGTTATTCCAAGAAAAAAAATAATTAGGTGGGAGTGTTCACTTCTGAAGGTCACATGCAAGGAAGTACACCCAGCAGTGCCTGACACAGTATAAAGCACACTGAGCAAATACAAACACTTTATGGTTAACATCCTTTAAACTCAAAGGAGTGAGAAGAAAACTCTAAGGATGTGCAATACCTGCAGATAAGAGATTGGCAGAGATCCCACATATAACACTCCTACCAATCCTATCAGGAGCTCACAGCTGAGAAGTCCTTCACACCAAACAGCAGGAAGCACAGCAAGGGAGGAGTTCACTACTTAACTGCATTTTTGGGAGGCAGATAAGCAGCTGCTAAAACAGAGACCTGAGACACCCAACAGAGAAGCACCTTCTGAAAGCAAAGATGCAAATATCTACATGAAAGGCTCGCTCCAACTTTGATGGCAAAAAAACCCCAAAATTTCTCCAGTGAAAACTGCAAGCATGGAACAGTTTGTACGTATTTTATGAACGAAAAATGCACTGGCTGCAAGTGCAATTGAAATTGAGATTCTGCATGAGCACTGGCTTGTGGAAACTTGTTTCCTCTTTGCCCTAGATTCTAAACCAATCACCCTTCCCTGAATACTCAGTATCTTGAGGCTGAGCCTAGAAAACTCATTTCACCATTTCTCATGGATTCTTCAACAAGATACTTGAATAGTCACGTTCTTGGTTTGTTTCCATTGTTATCTGGAAATGTGAGTAACTCCTGGCATGAAAAACAGGTTTGAGTCTAACCTCAATTTACAGAACAATGAGTTATGGCAAACCTCAGCCACCATAAACCCCAGCTCTGGACATGAGGCCTGCTGAGCCCAGGGGGACACTGAGGGGATGAAGATATTTTCAAAACCCAATTCTAGAGTGGAATTCCTTGTGCTGCTTTTGTAAAAACAAGCCCAGTATCTGCTGGTGGTAATTCTGTGAAGAACTCTAACAATTCTGTGAAACAAAAGAGGAAGTGTAAAGGGCACAGACCTACCCTGAATTTCTCCTTGTGGATCTTTGTAGTACCACTTCTGCATGGCTTCATGGAACAGTGGCATAGAGGAACCCTTTGCTCTGTGCTCTTGAATTTTTGCCGCTAGTCTTTCATCATCAAGGGCACTATCCTGCAGGTATGCCACCATCTTCTCTGCTTGCTGCAGGAGACATCAAAACCAGCAAGGAATACAAGAGTTAGATGTGTGCTTCCAGATTTCACAATGAGGGTGCCAAACAACCACCTTGTGCTTGCTACTCAGTGCTCCAGGGCGAGCCAGGAGTGACAACAGTGACTGCAGCAACACAAACCTTGAGCTCTGCCTACCACACTGTCAGAACCCTGAACAAGCACAGTTCACCTCCTTAAGCAAAGTTTTAAAATAACTTGCCAAGAAGGTCCCACGGAGTATCATGGTGAAAAATACACATTATAAACATATTGAACATACACCATTTCTCAAGGCAAATCATAATGCTACTTAACAGTGGTGATAAGCAATAGGGCCTCTACCTCTTTAACATGGGGTATGGCACCCTGATCCATACTACATAAAATACTACAAACGTGAAATATTCTGCAAAAAAAATAATGGAGAGAAGCAACTTTCAGAACACACTGTGGAGTGTAAAGTCTCAGCTCCATTTTGGATTTTATGGGCTACAAATCTTTATTGCATTCCACATTGCTCCAGTCTCAGGATTGTCAATATCAAAGGAATTTGAGAGATTTTACCTGCTCTAGGTGTTTGAGGCCCTCTTCATCATCAGGATCAGTGGGAATGTTGCCCATGCCTGGAGCAGCTGTGACAGGTGTTTGAACTGGCCGCAGAGCAGGATTTGAATTGGAAACAGGAGGAGAAAGATGAGCAGAAGAAGCTGTGTCTGCAGAAATCTGTGGCAAAGGTTGAGCAAGAGAAGCCAAATCTAAAGAAAAATGCTCAAGTTAGTTCACTGTCTTTAACATAAATTAAAATTACTTAAGAACTTACTGTAGAGAATGTTCAACAGCTCAAATTTAGCACCAAAGCACAAGTATTTTCAGATGTCCCTGAATGTACTGTTTACAGCACAGGCACCCAACGTAACTTCAAGGAACAAAGTTTAGTTTAACAGCGCAGAACTCAGCACATCTCAGCATATCCCACCCCATGGCCACACCATTTGTCCAGACTGGTCTTCTCTCTCACAATGGTGCACATTCACAACTAGCTCGTGTTTCTCTGGACTGCACTGCGATGTGAAGTACCAGTGCACTTGCAAGCACTTGGGATGGCATATCCAACAAATCTCGTATTTATAGACCAGTGAAAAATTCCAGCTTTCCACCACCATAATCCAGTCCTTCCCTCTTTTAAGAGGTCAAGACTAACCAACCAGTGATGGGAACTTACTGAATTTATCTGTCAAGTTTCTTACCTTCCCCTCTGTTGGACATTTTGGCTGGTGGAGTATTCTCCGGTCGATTCTCTTTATCTTCTGTTTTTTCTGTTCTTTCTGGCACACACTCCTCCTTCCTTTCAAAAAGGCTTGCCTGCAGGGGGTCTGGAGGCTGGGATTTTGGTGGGGTGTCTGACCTTGCAGCTGGAGATGATGCCTGGACTGCTTCTTCCACTGCTTCTGTAACACGGCACAGTTCTACGTAACCGAATCAACAGAAGCTCCACACCGACAGCTGCACCTGCCAGTCCCCCTTACCTGCCACTACTCTGTCCGTTTTCTCCCCCTCCTTCTTGGTCTTTTCATGATCTTTGGCTTCTTCATTGTGGCTCCCTTCAGAATCAGATCTTTCCTCCCCTTCCTCCACGGGTCGGAAGTCCATCTCCTGCTCCTCAGGTATTGGCTCCTTCTGCACCTTCTACAAAGCCAACACAACATCCATAACCCACCCAGCACCCCACGGGGTGTCTGCTCACATAGACCAAGGGGCCCAGACAGCTTTTCACCTTTAAAGAGAGAAACGCCCCAGAGGAGTCGAACGTTCCCATCTCTTCTTCAGCGTCTTCCAAGCACCACTCCGGGAGACTGTCCCTGTCGTCGTCCATGCTGCCGCTGCCGCAGCGCACGCGCCGGTACCCACGCTCGTCGTCGCGCTCCCGGAAATCGAACTCGAACCGGCGCCGCCGCTCCATGTGCTCCCGCCAGCCTGCAGAACGACACCGGCTCAGGGGGCGGCCCCTGCACACACAGCCCGGGGCACAGCTCCCCTGGCACAGCCCCGCGGGGACAGGAGCTGAGAATGCCCCTCCAGGACATGGAAAGCCCCCACGAACAGGCAACTTCAGGGACAAGCGAGAGAAAAGGACAATCCTGCCGACAAGCCAGAGACTTTCAAATATTGTCCACATTATAAACTGTATTAGGGGCATTAAAAACCACATAAGGGTAAGAAAGCTGGGCTACATCATCTAAAACATGCACCAAAATACAACAAGGAGCACTAGTTGCTGACTGAATTTAGCAGCCACCACTGACAATCTTTTCTGGCACCTTTCTGTGTATAAGATTTTGAGTTTGTACTTTCTTTTAGGCAATCTTTAGAAGCCACATCCTGAACAAAACACCCATGCTTTTTGCCTCTTGCCCTCAGAGATGTTTTTGTGCATATATATGAAAAATGGAGTGACAACTGTTCAAATACTGACTGGAAAGTCTCTTGAATGGTCATTTTTTAGCCAGGGAATACCAAAACTTGGAACAATAAAAAGAGGGAGAACTTTACAAATTCAAGTATAAATTTTCTATTCAGAAGACACCGTCATTCAGCCAAGCTTCAAAACCCCTGAGTGCAATAATGCAACTTCAACTGTAAAGAACTTACAGAAAAGGAAACAAATTGGGAGTGAAAGGATTATGCACAGCTTCCCAGGCCACAGAAGGTATATTTACCAGAAAGGTGCAAGGGAAAAAATGAAAGCACCTTAATTTTAGTGCTTTTAGTGGTGGCTGTTCTTTTCTGGAGAAAAAAATAAAAACCTCTCTTCTGGTCTCAATCTGTGCAATCAGTGCAGTCTGACTGTATCAAACGGCTCCCAAAAAATCACAGTAAAGGGAAGAAATACTGTCCTGTTTCATATGACTGAGGAATGTTTCCACACTGACCTTAATACCTTAAGTATTAATACTGGCCATGCAAAAAATCCACCTTTGTCTCACAAATACAGGAAATGGAAAATAAACTCATAGAAACATTATGAGCTTCAATGTTACATTTTATCAAGGGAACACAAAGGGTTAGGCTTTAACAAGGCCTTCACTATAACATATGTGCCTATTTTCAAATAATTCCACTGGATAAAAATCTATGCTTCCAGTTATGCCTTGGGAAGAAAGAAGTATTAACCCAGCAATGCAATTTTCTGAGGCAACCTTTTTTAATGTCATTAAGGAAGGAGACTGAAGTGTGAGAGGTCGTTGACAACCACCTGCATTTCTGATTAAAGCCATGGCCAGACATCTCACCACAACCAGCAGCATCTGGGTCAGGTTTCCCAACACTTGGAAAATCACAGCCAGAGCCTGGCACTGCTGTGGCACATGGATTAACCTCTCTGCCTGTTTGCTACACTGATGCTCACAAAACGATGAGCATCAATTCTCCTCCTCCCTTCTGTGTGGAGTAGGAAAATCCAGTATTAGCGATCTCCTACAGAGCAATAAATGGGCCACATAAAGCAACTGCATTAGAGAAAACCTCTATTTTTCCACTGTTCACACCCCCACACCACAGCACAGGCTCTTTACAGTGAGACCCAGAAACAAGGCTTTGAAGGTGAATATTGAGCATTTCATTAATTCCAGGTATCTTCAAAGTTCAAACTAATAACCATTTGCTCGCTTGCAAAGATTTGGTCACAGCACCTTTTATAGCCCCTAAAGTTTTTAGCCAATAGTTAGGACAAAAATATAACTTCAAATTCAGTTCTATGGTATCACCAGGCACCAGTTACATGACCCAGATTTCAAGTTACAATTTTAAGCTTAATTTATCCCTTGCAATTTATGGTGCCATTGTAGGTAAAAGACAGGGCTACCAGCTGCGTCAGGAAATCCAAGTACATACAAGCCTCAATTACTAATAGCTATTTATCTCTCAAAAGTTATAATCTCTACCTCAGCAATGGAATTTTCAATGTATACTAAACCGAACAACACTAAATACTCAACTAAAGAATAGTACACATATTTTATATATGTTGTATATGAACCTAATTCTGATTTTGCTCAATTTTAGAGAAAGAATCTCCAATGTCCTTTAGCTGCTGCAAGATACTTAATATACACAAGGAACAGTGCCCAAAAATTCAACTCTACTTGAATCACATCAACAGATTCTGAAAATGGAGTGACCAAGACAATTTGAAAAGCCTTTGAAAAAAAGCAGCAACCAAAAAGCCTGTATAGGAAACTGCAGCCTAAGGACTGCCCCAGTTGCTTTTCAGAAAAAAGACCTTAATAGAGCTATTTCAGTAAAGACACAGAATTTAACAGAGAGAGATTTGAGGCAAGAAGAACTGCTTCCTACTCCTTAAGGACAACTCGGTAACTGAAACATAAACATCTACATACATACCATTCACTAGTTTCGAGACCAAAACATGTTTGTGCTTGTACATGACAAAAAGGACTTGCCTTGCAAATTTAAAGGGCAATCCTTGTATGAATGCAAGGATTGGAACAACGGAAAGAAGGACTTTCTAGGTATTAAAAGATGACTAAAAACTAAAACTAAAAAAAGAACTTGGAAGCAGTCAGTGAATCTACATCTTTGGTCATGCTCTTCTTGCAGACAGCTAACCCAGTCTAAAGATCCCAGCAGGGGGACACAGAGCCAAGCCAAAGGAAGGTCCAGGTGAACAAATGACAACAATCCTCTGAAGACATTTCTCTTCTTTTAGCAGGACACAAAATTAGTACTATTACCTAACACCAGAATAAACACAAAGCAGCAGTTTAAGCCACACCAATTTGAGTTAAACTCATTGTTTAAAGCAAAAATGGGAATAAAACAATTTTGATGGTCCTGTGGCTACTCCCCACAGGAAAATTCAAATACAGCTCTGACCAAAGCAGATACAGGGCAACACAGCTGTCAGTTCAGGCTATCTCAAAATCAGCAACTTCTCTGCACAGTCACAGAACTCTCAGAGAAGGCTTTCAGTGATACCTGCTAGAACTAACTTGTAAGTGAAGTTCAGTTAGCTGTCTACTTACTACTGGAAATTCAAATAAGCAGCAACATTTTCCGTCACAGACCTAAGATGAATTTTAAAAACCTTCCTCAGAAAATCTTTCAACAAAAATCAAGACATGAATGAACTTCTGAACTTTGAGGTCTATGCCTCCTTTCAAGCTGAAGAATGTGGGCTTGTACTTGCACAACACTGTATTCCCAGTATGATGGTGCATCTGACCATCATGAGGTACTGAACTAGGTCTGAACAAGGTAACAGAGCCACAGTGTCTAATGGACAACAGTGACCACACTGAGGAAAGAAAACAACACTCTTCAAAATTCGCCCACCAGCCTTGCTCTAAAGAGAAATAACTGATGATAAATCAAGCTTTGGGTTCACTGATGAATTTTAGAACAAACAGCTGTTTGCAGGCAGAGCGATACACGGCTGTGGACAGGACTCAGAATAGAGGGGATGGTCCCAAGAATTATGGTAGTGAAAGTCCTCCAGGATGTTGTAAACAGCAATAGACTCATTGTTAAGAGCAACCCTTTGCTTTCCTATCAAGTTTAGCCTACAGAACAGAAGGCTTAGGGGGGACCTTATCACCCTCTACAACTACTTGAGAGAAGGCTTAGGCTGGCTATTAGGAGCAATGTCTTCACTCAAAGGGCTGTCTAGCATTGGAAGAGGCTGCCCAAGGAAGCAGTGGAGTCCCCAGCCCTGGAGGGGACTTAAAAGTCATGCAGATGGGGCCCTTGGGGACATGGGTTGGTGGTGGTCTTGGCTGGGGGTACAGTTGGACTCAGCAATCTTAAGGGTCTTTTTCAAACAAAGTAATTCTATAGTTTTATGAAGATGTAACAGTAGAAGAGCCAAATCCTCCCCTGGTAACCCAGAAGCTTTCTGTAGCCAAAGACATCCAAACCCAGGATCCCACGACAGGTATGACTGAATATTTTACAAACAGAAGGAAAAAATTAATATATAAATGTGTATGTGTCTGTATATATATAAGTATATATGTCCTACTACTCAAATACCAAGTTCTGCTTTGCATGTCTGCTGCAACCGTGGCAATGCAATGCTGGAAACAAGTGAACAGACTTACCCTGTCAGGCCAGGGAAGGGAAGAGTGACACCAAACCAGTGCCTTACACTTATCAAGACATCCTGTAACTATCTACAAAATGCACAGAGCAACACATCTGGAGATTTTCCAAAGATGCCTCCTAGCATTGCAAACACATCTGGAAAACTAGAAGGAGGCTAATGACCAGAATGGTTTAGTGTCAGCATCACTCCACAGCCTCAGATATCCTGCCCAATGTGGGTCATTTCTCTCCCTTCATCGCCACAACCACAAAGAAATGGTATTATTAAAAAAATCCTGTTGTTACCAGGTACATACACACCTGGAGCACAACACAAATGAGCACACCTGCAAAATACTGTTGCCTTAAGTACATAAGGGTATTAAAGATGCTAAGAGGAAAATAAAAGGCACACAATTTTCTGCTAATCATTTTGTGACCAAGAGCCCCCTGGATGCCAGAGCAGTATTTAATGACCCAAACCACATGAACCTGACCTAGTTTTGTCCTGAACTTGGCATCTGTTTCCCCCAGCCCTCCCCCTCGAAGCAGGGCTGCCTGTGTGGCCACTGCCCTCTCACCTGGGCTGTGGGGACGCCACCTCTCGCCGTCCCGCCGGGACCCAGCCAGGCGCCAGCCGCCGTCATCGTCCTCCCCGTTCTGCTCCTCCCGGAAGATGCGCCAGTTCTCGCTCTCAGAGCGGATAAACTCGTGTTTCCTCCCTGCTGTCGCTGTCCCACCTTCCTCAAAGTTTGGTCTCACTGCAAAGCAAACACAGGCCAGTGAACATGAGTCCTGTCCTTAGGAACACAAAAGTGAAAGGGCTGAAGTCTTGCTCCCTTGGAGGCTAAACACACCAGAAGTGGTTATAGGAACCTAGAGAAAGAATGGAAGTTCCAGAACGAAACATGGCAGATTTAGGAAATCCAGGTACCTGGAAAGACTGAGGAAACATAAAACCCACCAGAAGCAGGCAAAGCATACAAGAAATCAGAACATGAATAAGAAACACAGAGGAGAAAAAGGAAGTCTGAGAGATGTAAGGAAGTGTAACAGGAAGAGAAGAGAAAGAGTGAAGTGCTTTATCATGGTAAGTCTCACACTAAAGGAAAATGGGAGAGCAGTACACTGTGAGCACTATATAAACCAAACATATTTGCTACTGCTGGAACAAAAAGAATGTGAGCTCTACTATTTAATCCAACACAACACACAGCATTCTTGCAATGTTTTAGGGAGCACTGAAAGCTTAAAGTAGGCTTGAGGAACAAGAGAAAATATAGCACTGTTAACAGTATGCTGTGAATCCATCTTCTGGAGAGCCAGAGTCAGTGTGGTAAGAGTTAGAAGCAATTATGCTCAAGGACAAGTCTAGCAGAAGTTCAGGAGATAGAACAGTCTTCTAGTTCCTGGTTTACAACATCTTATATCTGAACCAAAATCCTCAAGTGCTTAATGAAGTGCAAGACAGTCAGAAAAGGCTGATACACTCTTACAAAAAGGCTACCCATTATATACCAGTACATCCACCACACTCCAGCATGTCCAGGCTAAACATAGATGCTGCTTTCACTGCTGACTCACCCTGGCAAGATACAGCACCCCGAAATAACTGACAGCACCAGCCTGAGGACTTCTGGATTTTGTGTTTCTTTCAGTATGTTTAGCACCAACCTCTCACAGGAACACAGTGATGTCACTTTCCCACTGATACTATTACCCAGTGTTAGCCTGAAATTGTTATCTGTAGAAAAAATTATTCAAGTACTAGAGAAAGGTATACCGAATTTTCCTTCTTAAGAGCCTTAAAATCCAAAAACGTAAGATGGTATTTGGTGAAGACTGTCTACTATGCCTGCTTGCTTAGGATAAACTAAATAAAGCATGATTATGCTTTAAGATTCCTGGGGTGGAAAGGGACATTTTTAAGAATTCAGTTAAGGAAGGATAGCAGAATTTGTTTCCCTTTCTTTCCATCAGGCAGCTTTTTCAATAAATTAAGAAGCAGAGTATCTGAAATCCATGGCATATAAGACTTCTGTTTAGAACTTGAAAATTCTTCCCACCTAGAGATACTGCCCTCTGGAGACTGGAAACACACACTGGCTTTGGACTTGGCACATACATTGGAGAAAAACAAACACCCCTTCTCCACCAGCTCAAAACACTGAAGGAAAAAAGAAACTTTTTCTTTCTCCAACTCAATTTTTTGGAACACCTTTCCCTTCTGTGGTTCACATCTGAAGAGCTAACGCACACTGGCTAACTTATAGCACACACCAGTATCTCATTTAAGCACAGCCCCAGCACCACCAGCCCCACGTGACCCAGTCACACCTTTACTGTGCCACAGGGGACAGCAGCTGAAGATCCCTTCTGCACTGGCTGGGCTTTGAGAACAAAAGCCTTCCAACAGTATTTTGGGAAGTCTCTGGTGATACCGGCTCCAAAAAATTCAAAACTGCTGGAGGCACTCAACTCCCTCCATCTGGTAGGTGCAATGCTGGCAGGGTCTCTCATTTGGGGTAGATAAATCCTTGCAGATGAGGGTGAGCCACACTATTTTCCCACGCTCCACAGAAAATGCAGGAAGGCAACACGGCAGACAGAAAAACTAAGCCTGGGAAATACTGGGTTTTTTCACTTTGGGTATCTAAACAATGTGATGTTGACAAAAGTAATAGGAAATGCAGGGAAGCCTCTGACCACTGCTCCTTGGATGGGCTTCACATGGTAGAAAACCGAGACAGAGCTACAGAGCCAGGTCAACTGACAGGGAAACACAGGCAGGCCCAGGAGACAGCTGCAATTCCAGAGCCTGAGGCCCAGAGGAGGAGGAATATGCCTCCTCCTTTCTGAACTTATTTTTAAAATGCTGCAAGGAGGAAGAAAAATTAATTTTTTTTTATTCTCAGCACAGGACACTCATTTTATCTCACTAAAACCAGTTACCAAAAGATAAGTTATTCAAAGCACTATTTTGAGACAAGAAAAACAATTTTTTGGATTTATCTATAATTTTCATAAAAATTCACAGCTATTCCTTGATGCTTATTCAGTAACATTAATTTGAGAGATAGAAAAAGGGATGTTATTCCTTTCCATTGTTATCAAGTTCAATTCATTCTGGAGATTGCTCTTTGCCAACCTATCAGCTCACAGGCTCTGTTCTGCTCTTCAAAAGCTTTGAGGGGATAAAGTCACTTCAAGACTATTGTGGAGTATACTTTGCCACTGTATAGCCACATGATTTAGCCTCTCTGCACATATATTCATGTTACAGGGCATGACCATGGCAACTCAGCTTCTGCTAGTCCTTAAGACAGCTGATTCTGCCTCAAAACCTCAACCATCAAAGTCAGGTCTTGTATCCTGAACTGACAGAAATGGGGTTTGAAACACATCTCTGCAGAGATGCAGACAAAACATCAAATGCTGTTTGCCAAGATCAGACACAAGTGAGATCCTGCCCCCCTTTCATTTTAAATTATACATTATTAAAAATGTAGTAATGAAAAAAATTAATTAGAAGGGGTCAGTTTTATATTCATCTGAGCACGGGATTGCCTGTGATTCCAAACCCTTTTCAAACACAGCAGCACTCCAGTGTGCCACCTCAGAGACTGTTCTGATGTCACACTTGAGTGGAATTCAGAGACAAAATGAAGTGCATCATGACATACTTCAGTTTTCTGGTATCAGAACACCATAGCAAGCAACAAAGACAGCAAGGTATGTGTCCCAACAGGCCTGGCATGAGATGATCCTGCAGATGAGACAGACCAGCCAAGAAACTAGTTCTTTACAAACGCAAACTGGTCACAGGTTAAGGATCAGAAGAATCAAGCTACCCAAGTGACAGAAAGACTGACAAACTGAGTATAAGAACACTCTTACAGCTTACAGAAAAATTCCAGCTAAACTGACAACTTCCAAAGTTCCGGCATATTCTCTGCAAACTGCTCCTGGACTTGAGAACAATCGTTTCAGCTGAAATGACTCAGGTCAAAGAGTCAGTACTTGGCAACATTTTAAGGATGAAAAATCAAAATGCAATCTCTGGTTTTGCCTTGGACTAATTGCCTGGACTTCCTGAAGAGAAGGAGCAGTAAAAGGGCACCTCTGTTCAAACCTGTCCCGAAGCCAGCAGTGGTGTTTACAGCAAACTTCAGATACAGACTGGTGGTAATACAGCCAAAAAAGCCACAGCTGTGCAACACTGAGTGAAGGGATCCTGGCTGCAAGAACAGCACTGGGATTCTGGGATGTGGCCCCATGGCAATGCATTTAGGAGAGGACTTACTGACAGAATGGCAAATAATTCCTGCTCTCCAGGCTCAGTCCATGTTTCCTATGCCATGCTCACTGTCTGGAGAGAACAAACAGGAAAGCTATGACTGACAGCAAGACTGTTTACTCTGAAGAGGGGGCAAAACTAGGAGAGTCTATTAAGTGCTTTCACTTCTCTCCTCTTCATGCTACACACTTCAAGAGGAAGAGAAAAACCTTTGCAGTCAGTGGTTTTAAAAGAACTGAAAACACTTGGCCCAGATGTGTAATTTTGTAGCTCATTTTACAGAAAAAATAAATGGCCTTAAGATGATGTTTCTAAAGACAAACTACCTTCTCATTAGGACGCTACAGGAATACAAACATCAGGAAGGGACTCTACAGTGACAAGGATCAGAAGTTCTGAATCCCATTACTTGCTTCACATTCTCTTTGTCCATAAAATCTCAATCTCACCAGCAGGTCTCATAAGCCCACTATTCAAATATCACTCTGTATTTTTTCACTAAATTGACCATTATCCACTGTCATGAACGAATAGATTCAAAGGAATTAACAAGAGCTTTATTCTCTGACACACCTGGATATCACATACCGTACTTATTTCATGTGCTGCACAATCGTGTCAGATTTTCAATTCATTCACTTGAATGGCACTGGAAGACCTGTGGTCACACAGCTGTGCCTTCCCCAGTACAGAATAGAGTTTGTATGAAAATACTGTTTGCAAAACCAATCCTACCTGTGAATGAAAGAGGCTGGCTGCAGTGGAAGGTCAGCTTTGCTGGAGTGTATGGGAAGGGTGAAGGACAAGTGACATTATCCTGCTGGGCTGCCAGAGTGGTGGGAGCCCCCTTGCACTACATTATTCTAGTTCTGAAGGTCACACTGCTATGCCTATCACAACTTTTGGTGCTGTGCCTGAACATGTATTAAAATATTCCATACTAATGAAGCAAAGAATTAACATTTTGCAATTTAGGGCTGGGAGAAGGTTAAAGAAGTTAAAAAAAAATAAAATCGGGAGGATTTTGTTTCCTAAGCAGGAAAGTCTACATTAATAATTTTCCCAGCAGGCCTTCAGTAGTTTTACTGCAAACAACCACAGCCTTTGTTTCTCAGATCCTCTTACATGTGACGTTCGATCAAAGCCCTCACACCAGCAGCTTACCAAGGGGAAAAAAAAGAAGTGAGAACTACTCTTGGGTTCCAGAGCTGTCCTCAGAGCTGGTTTAGCAGTGCAGCTCTGCGGGGCCACTCAGCTAAAACACCACCCAGTAACTCTTCTCATCTAGTAAGCAAGAGCTGAAGTGGAAGCGGCTTTGTGTGCTGCACGCCATCAGCAAGCCACCTGATGTGCCCTGCTTTGTTCCCAGGCCTTTCCAAGCCCTGTGACCAACACCAGGGTCTCACAGAGTAGCAGCGTGGACAGCCTGCGGTCCCTGGCGGCAGAGGGTGCCCGGGCTGGTGCCGGCACTCCGGGACCAGCAGCAGGGGCACAAGTGGCACCACACGAGCAGCACTGACACACAGGAGTTTCTCTCCTCACCTAAACAAGCAGTTGACACTGGTTAGAGAAAAGTAGCAGAGAACAGTGTGTGGTTTTTCAGGCGCAACATGGGCACTTTTCCATTCAACTTTTCCAGGAGAACTTTGGCCTTTTCAACTTCCATGCAAAACTTTAAGATTATACAAACCTAAAAAGTGATCTTGATGAAGGAGGTGAGGGACAAGGCAGCCCTTCTCCAAGTAAGTGTTGGAGGATTTCTCCTTGGCTGCTAAGGGTTTGTGTTGGGTAAAGAAAGGCTCCTAACAAACCAGCATTCTTTTCCACATGATCAGAGCTAACCGGCCCCCCTGCAGGCAAAATGACCAATCAAATCAGCCTCAGATGAAAACCAACCCCCAGCACTATAAACACAGGAATGAGACATACAAACCCATTTTTAAAGGGGTTTGGTGGGGTTTTTTTAAATCTCTACCAACCACTTGTGGGAAGTTTCTTGCCAGAGCTGGGACCAACACACCAGAGCAGCCCAGTCCCTCTCCTGGAGCCCAGGCTACCCCTTCCTCCGGCACAAAGATCCTTCAAAGACTGGTAAGTACACAAAACCATCTCTTTTTTTTCCTCTCCTTTTTCTTATTGCACAATTTGAAATTGTTCTGTCATTCTTCAATCAAAGAAATAGAAGTTGTTTTTAAGATAGTTTTATTTCTAAAGTTTGCTAAATTAAGTATCACCTTAAAGAAAATTATTTGATTTCCCCCTGTCAAAAAGAAGAAAATGCTCTCTCAGGTGACCACAGTCCTAAGACCACACAGAACAAAATCAAAGGCATTATATAGTACTTTTTCAGAACATTTCTGAGGTAAGCAGTGCTGGAAAGACTCTGCAACCTCTGCAGACAGGGAGAACTTGCAAGCCTCCAGTTCAGGTAGCTGGGCATTGTAAGACTCGTCAAGTACTATGAAAACGTCCTCCTCACCTTGCTGAATTCATCATAACTCAGCATTTAACTTCGGTTCCCTCACAATTTAAAAGAAATGAGCTCCACCTGCTCAGGCCTGCTTTTATCATCTAATTGCATCCCAGCCTTCAACAGTTTTCAATCACTGCATCTGCTCATGGACACACTGTGAGCCAGCACAGGAAACCACACACAGACATCCAGGGAACTCCACCGGCCTGCAACACTCAGTCCCTTCCAGGCCGGCCATGGGGAGCTCTGCATCACACAGGGTAGGACTGCCCCCCAAAACCACCACACTCCACCAAGTATGGGTGGCAGCAGACTCCTACTGCAACAGCTTTACATCACATAAAATGCTTCCTTGAACTGTCAAATGACTCCTCCATTGACAGTATCTCATTCTGCATTTCAGTTTCTTTAGAAGGAATCAATACATACCAGCCTATTTTAGAACCTTTACCAAGGTTTCACTTAAATGTTAACTTTTCCTGATGCTCTAAAGGTGGCCAGACTAGTTGGTCCACTCAGATTCTACTTCATAATCAAGACTTAAGTGTTCTTCATATGGGTCCTCAGAGGACTCCTGTGAAAATACATTATACACAAAACGGAGCACTGCAAGTCTATAAGCAGCCTTGTATTCTGTACTGTGCAAGGAGACTCCTCTCCCACTTTTCTTTAAAGTGCATTCTGTAGAGAGCTGTCACAGAAAGTACGAGCTCTCACACCCTGGACTTTGTGGCAATTGCTTTGAAAAACGTGACTTGGGCTCAAGAAACTCAAGCTCCCATTTTCACAAATCTTACTTATAAAGGTAACAAATCCTGAAAACAGTCTAAAATTGGCAATAGCTCAGCAGTAACAGTTTTGTCACAAACTGCTCCCATTCATCTCAATGAGGCACTACCTACAAAACCTAAAGGACAAACATATTTGTAATGTTAATTGTCCTACTCACAACAGTAGCATAAGCTTTCAACCAAAACAATTACTCAAACTAAATTGCTTCCTACATTTCTAAAAGTGTCCCCTACTGTAAGATACACGATCCAGTCATGTCATCTATACTGAAAAAACCCTTCATTTTCTAATATTAATGTCAGAGCATCTCAAGGGCTGCCATTCTGTTTACAGATAACAATACACAATAATCTAAAAATTACACTACACAAATAACCATTCTAATAGCATGAAAGTGCCTTTAAAAAATTATAGTCTTAGTCTGTTCTCATTGCAAAGTGCAGAAGCAGCAACACATCTGAACCACCACAGCTCAGATCAGTGTTTAAGTGTGAACCTGTACGTGATTATGCAGACACAGGTCAAGCAGAGGGAATGTGCACATTATTCCCAGAGGGCCCTGCTGGCACCACCATCACCTGGCTCCCAGTAAATCATCCCACTATGGGGCAGTTGGGAGCAGTCCCTGCAGTCACCCCCAGCAAAGAGCAGATCCTCTTGACTACTCTGCTGGCAGCACAAACTGCCTCAAATTCCTTCTAAGGTTAGTTAGAACAGAGTTTGGTAGAAGCCAGGCAGGGAGGGCCATGGCTTAGGAGTGTCCCCTGAACACAGCTCCTCCTGAAGGCACTGAGGCTCCAGAAGAGCTGCAGGTGCATCCGTGTTATTGAGCTGAAAACAGGCTGGAAGCACCACTTCAAATGCCTTCAACTGAGAAGGCAAATGAAAAGAAAATGGAGACAGGGCTGAAAATTAATTCCTCTACAACCTTGAGTTATAACAGCTGAGCTTGTGCTGCCAAGAGAAAGGCCAAGCAAGAGGAGAGGAAAGCAATGTGGTGGCATGGAACAGGAATGTAATAAAAACTGTTACAACACAAGGAAGAAGATCTCAATCAAAAAGGCAAAGCATGGGAGATCAGTGTGCTGGATCATGAATTTCAGAAATTCATACCTACAGTCTAGAGCTGTAGGGCAAGGTTTCATTACACATAAATCATTCTGCTAGTCAGGTCAGTTTAGAACCTGTCCCACTGCAAGGAGTAGGAACACTAACCCTGTGACTTTTAATTCAGAAAGTCAGTGCTTACCATATCTTGACTGGTTTTAGCAAAGTGTATAAAGAAAGAAGCCAAGATGAGGAACAAGGTGGTAAAAAAACTGGCAAACAAAGTGAGCTAAGACTGGCCTTGGTGATAATTTAGTTTTCAACACACTGGCAACAGGAAGGATTAGAGACTGAATGCTTGCTAAAAGACTGGTCAATATGCCAGAAGAGGTCTAGAAAAGTAATTTCTGACAGTTCCTGTCTTTCCAGACAGGGGCTATCAGCTGGGAGATGGAGGGAAAAGGAACACCCCAAAGCTACAACAGTTGCACAAGTCAGGAACCAGGAAAAGCAGAACAAGACAAATAGCATAACACAGAGGCTATTAAGAGAGAACATGGGACCAATCTGGGTTAGAAACAGATTGTGTGTACCAGTGGAGACAAGTATTCTTCAACAAACAACACAGAATTGTTCTTTTCAAGTCAAAGTTGAATGTCTTTCCTAAAATACAGAGTTTGAGACTGGGATTTACCTGGGGACATCAGGGACCATGCCAGGCAGGGCATCAGATCAGGTGCTGGTTTGTTTTACTATGGTGGGCAAGGAAAGGAGCAGGCAGAACACAGTCATTCTTTTCAAATTCAGAGTCACATCTGTTTTTAAGTGCTCTGCTTTTGAGAACACAGAGGACCAATCCTACAGCCTGGAAAAATGATTTCTCACAGGGCAGAAGTTCTTTCACCTCTCACTCTCTGCATTGCTCTCAGAGATTATTCACAGTTTCTTACCCATTTTCTCACTCCAAGCTGAGACTGATGCCATCAATAGTGTTTGCAGAAAATTAGTTTTGGAACTCACATGTCCAATGCTATCACTGCCACTGAAACATATACATATTACTTTTCACAGTCCTAGACACTAAAAATCAGGTCTGTATCAAATAAATCAGTGCATAACCTCATTAGCCACAGCAGACAAATTCCCCTGCTGGGAGCCCCACGAGCAGACACAGGACTGTTCTGAGATGTGCTGCTGGGAGTTAGGGAGGTTCTCTTTCTCACACACCACTTTGGCATTGTGGAGATCTGCAGCACAGCCAACAAAACCATACCACATAAGCTTGTATGTGTGTGGAACACTGCAGGATCAGGCCCCAAAACATGGATGTGTGTGTGGAAACTGCAGGATCACACACCCATCAGTCAGTATTAAATTCATTCTCACATTTGTTTGTTTTGCAAACTTAAATTGCTTGGAAGCTACAAAGCAGATGCTGCCCTCCAAGTACCATGAGAATTTACAGAAACATATAAGTTTTGGGGTTTTGTTGTTGGGTTTTTTACCCCCAATAATGCATCATATTTACACCCACAAGCATTTTGTTCTCCAAGTGTTCTCCTCTGTGCTTCTTGTCAGTACTGCCTCATGTGAGATGGTAAACCCAAGGCACTGCTCACAGCTCACCATGAGCCTGGTCCCCAATCATTCCCATTCAGATACACTCATTTTCCAGCTCCTATAAGGCATCCAGAAGGGCTCCTCTACATGTCAGCATAAGGACTCTGCAGACCAGTCACTACTCATCTGATTCCTGAAGCCCTTCTAATTACATTCAGGTTGTTGTAACTCTGTAACACTGCTGCAAGAACTGTCATTTAGGGAGCTTTGCAGCAGATTAAAGAGCAAACGCAGTGAAGGTGGACAGACCCAGAACACCCAAGAAAAGTGGTCTGGCACCACACAGCAGGAGAATCTTGGTAAGCCCACTGTATTCTTTGGCATAGGGAGGAGCTTCAAAATATTCCTTCTAGGAGATGTGAACTGGAAAATAAAAAAGAGGGGGAAACCACCAAATTCCACTCAGGTCATCATCTACTCTCCCTCCTTTGACTACAGCATGGATAGAAGTAACCGCCGGGTGGTTTTGAGAACCTACAGAAGGAAAGCAAAATGAGAGTTTAGCTAAAATTCATTGTGATGTCAATACTCTTACCTCAGAAGGCATTAAGCACAAGATAAACCAAAAGAGAATGCTCTGTAACTACTAAAATTCGGTATGAAAATTAAGTAACAGTCATGGAAACTGCTGGCTTATGGGATCAAAGATCACGAGACAGATTTTTACCTTCCATAAAATTCTGAAGTTCAGAATCCTTACATATGTGTTTCAAGAGAAAACTAAGATGGCACTCTTGGAGGGGGGGAAATCCAATTCCTCTAGGCTGCTTGTAAACTTGCATTAAATACTGAAATAGCCTAATATGTCAAATACATACAGGTATTTGTATGTATTTGTATATCCATTCTGCTTCCCACATTTGCAATTCCACCTTAACTCCCATATGCCTGCTCTCCTATTTTCTTATTTGGTGACTAGTAAAAAGGGCACTGCTCAGGCACATTAGACTGCAAAATATGACACAGTATATTTTCTGTATTGGTCTCCTGCCCTCCTTTTACCTGATCCTTACAAATACAGCCTCAGACTCCCAAAAGCAGCTCTGCCCTGAATACTGTAGTTCTGTTTAAGTGGACATGGTAGGTGCAGACAGCAAACAATTCTAGAGCCAGAGAAGTCTGAAGGGCTACGAGCTAAACTACAGCATTCCTCTACAATGCATATATATATGTCAGAGAAATAAACATTATTTCAATAGTACTACTGTTAGTAGTATTCACAACAGTATTGGTAAATTATTATACTCTGCTGAAAAGTTACAAAACTTGATATGATCAGACAAAATCTAGTTTCTTTTCAGACACAATATGCTAAGCCCATCCCACTCACCCCTGAAGAATTAAACCATGTGACTTCAATGTACATTTAGGAAGGTAAAGTATGAAAGTTATATTTAAACAACTAAGCAGAGAAAATTTGAGAAGTAGTCAGATTTTTAAACTTAATCTTTTTTAGCAAAGTATTACCACAAACAGTGGTAAATTCCTCACCAGGCTCCTGACTTAATCTTCTCTGGATTGCAATGTATAAGCCCTCCTTTGTTGGCTGCAGTATTTCAACCCCTGCTGATGTGTCAAAAACTGTGAGCGTTAGGCAAAATACAAACAAGCTGCACTGTCTCACTTCTGCTCCTTTTTACTCCTTTCTAGACGATGACAACGGATATGACTGAGAGCAACAACAGCAAAGCCAGCGCTCCCCTGCTGACCCAGCGGCACCTGCGGATGGTGACCAAGGACGGGCACAGCACTCTGCAGATGGATGGTGCCCAAGGCAAAGGCCTGGCCTACCTCCGCGATGCCTGGGGAATACTCATGGACATGCGCTGGAGGTGGATGATGCTCGTCTTCTCTGCTTCTTTTGTCCTCCACTGGCTGGTCTTTGCAGTGCTCTGGTACCTGCTGGCTGAGATGAACGGGGACCTGGAGCTGGACCACGATGCTCCACCTGACAACCACACTATCTGTGTCAAGTACATCACTAGTTTTACAGCTGCCTTCTCCTTCTCCCTGGAGACACAACTCACGATTGGTTATGGCACCATGTTCCCGAGTGGCGACTGCCCCAGTGCCATTGCCCTGCTGGCAATCCAGATGGTCCTGGGGCTCATGCTGGAAGCCTTCATCACAGGTAAGCTTTCCCACTCCCCCTTTAAACAGAACAGGTGCAGCAACTGGATTTGAGAATCAAGCTAGAAATACTGATCATCTGGATATATGAAAGAACAACTAAGGCAGCCAGTGCAAGGATGATGAGATTTCAGCTATGTAGTCCTAAAAGTCAAACATCTTTTGTTAATGAAAGACATAAATTAGGTGATATCAAGATCTGGACTTGAGAGTTCCACTATTCACAGGACAATACTTGTGGCAGATCCCTGCTTATCGCCCTCAATCATTTATTCCTTATACCATTATCTCTCCAAGATTTTTCCATATAATTACAGTATTTAAAGTATATTTATTTTAAGGTATGCTTTTGTCTAGCTGAACTATTTTTGTTGTCTTTAACTCAGAGTTCAAGTATTCCTAAGTACCCTATGTAACAAAGTTTTTACAATGTCACAGCTATTTTGAGGTGTTTTCAGTTATTTTAAATAATTGTCAAGTTTAAAGTAATTGAAAATACTAAAAAAATACACAGGTTATTTTAGTGTGTATTAGAAACAGCATAACACACCAAAATCAGGTATAATTACCAATTACAGTAACTCGGGGCAAGCTGACAGCTCTTCTTACAGCTACAGTTCACTTCCAAATGTGAACCTGGCTTAGAAAAAGAAGCATTTTAAGCTACTACATTTTTTTTTAAACTCAAGTGGGTCAGTGCGATGACAGCCCAGCAGTTCTCCAACACAGTCTTTCCAGGCTGCATGCCCCCCGAGCCTGGCTCCTGCTCCCTCGGGCTGTCTGGAGGAGCTGGGAGCTGCAGGAAGCACTGCAGGCCCCGTGCTGGCTCTGAGTTTGCTCTCTCCCATGATGCAGGAGCCTTTGTGGCAAAGATCGCCCGCCCCAAGAACCGGGCGTTCTCCATCCGCTTCACGCGCTCCGCCGTGGTGACACACCCCGAGGGCAAGCCACACCTCATGTTCCAGGTGGCCAACACTCGCTCCAGCCCCCTGACCAGCGTCCAGATCTCTGCTATCCTTTACCAAGAGCAGGAAAACGGGCAGCTGCACCAAACGAGCATTGACTTCCACCTCGACAGCGTCACTGAGGCCGAGTGTCCTTTCTTCATCTTCCCACTGACCTACTATCATTCCATCTCTCCATCCAGCCCACTGGCTGCTCTCCTCCAGAGAGAAGCTACTCACCACTTTGAGCTGGTTGTCTTCCTGTCAGCTGTGCAGGAGGGCACGGGAGAAACGTGCCAAAGGAGAACCTCTTACCTGCCCTCCGAGATCATGCTGTACCACCGCTTCGCCCCTGTGCTGGCCCGCAGCGCCAAAGGAGAGTACCATGTCCAGATGGAGAACTTTGACAAGACCATTCCTGAGCTCCCGGCTGCAGCCGACCCCAAGAGCCCCAGGAGGACTGACAAGGAGATCCGCATCAACGGGCAGCACGGCGACAGCTTCCAGCTCTGCGAGACTGGCCTCACAGAATAGAGAGAACAGACGTCGAACTTGGGGCTTTTTTTAATTATTATTACATTAAACCTTCAGGTTCCATTTACAACCTTCCCTCCTTGCCTGCCCTGCCATCTTCTAGTGATCCTTCTCTTGTACTTCCATCCTTTTGGTTACAACATGACACAGAGTGAAGAGAACTTGAGTGCCCCTGAGAGGCTCAATGAACCACCCAGGGCAACGCCAGGTACAAGAGTCACAGCACTAACTCCTGGAAATCAGAAGAGCTACCTGCTGAATTCCCCTGACTGCAGTTAAAGCTGCACTGACCCTGAAAGGAGAGATTGTCAAATCTCCAAAGGTGATCATAGTCATACTTAAGCAGCCTGTGACAAAAATGGACAATGCAAAGGCAGAAAATTATATGAGGTCACTCAGAAAATACATTAGTTCTGATACAAGTAACTAACTCTGTTCATCCAAGATTCCAGTTTTTCAGTTCTCTTAACTATTTGGGAATACAGTTACATCACTTCTCAGAGGGCTGAATTCACTCTTAGAAAGTCCTGCCAATCTCTCACGGCAGTGAAAAGCACTCCTGCTGTGCTTGTTAAACAAAATTGTAAATACTAAGTATAGTTCTTCAGTCTGCCAAATAAGAGAACAAGTCATTTCCAGACACATCTATGAAGACACTATCAAAAAATCTTGATGTATATGGCAAATGCTGCAGTGGAAATTTTTTCCTATTTGGAAAAACTGAATAAATTATTTAGCAGTGGTAAACAGACTATTTTTAATGAATGTACCTTTTTTTTAAAGGCCCATACATTCCATATGTTGTCACCTTTGTGCTGCGTGTCTCCAGTATCTGACCCAGAGGGATGCACTGTATATATGAGAAGTAGAACCACATCCATTTCCATTTTATGCTTTTTAACATCAATATTTGCCTGTACACACAGCACAAAAATGTTTAGAGACATCTGGATCAATTTTGAAATAAATTAAAAGAAACTATACAAGAACGTTTTGTATTTAAGCGCCTCACAAACCTACTGCAAATAAGACACTGTTCTGAAGCTCCTAAATAATGGAGGACACCAAAGCTAAAACAGAATGACGGATGATTATTACTAAGCTCTCGACAAAAGCAGTGCCTATTAGGTGTTTATACTTGGTCAGTCAAGTATTAAAGTTATCTTTCAAAGGTAGAAGACTTTTCCCAGAAACCCAGATGGCATAAATAGCAACCTTCACTGAGAAGAGCAAAATGCACTACCCCCTTTGAACTTGCCCAAGTGGTTAGCAGCAGGAAAAACAGTCACAAGCTGCCTGGGGAAGTTCTGTTCACCTGAGCTCTTCTCAAGTCCCACAGCTGCTCCCTGAGGTGTGCCCACAGCCAAGAGCAGTGAGCAGAAAGCTCCTCTGGCGCAGGGTCTGTGGGAGCAGCCCCACCCCACACAGGGCAGGGCAGGGCAGGGCAGCGGGGCACAAGGGCCACTCTGCTGCTGCTGCAACTGAGCTCTCTTTCCAAAATTGTTATATTGCTCCCCCCTTCAGACCTCAGACAGACCTGGTTTATCACACACACACTCAAAGTCTCTTTCAAACTTAAATTTATGGACAAGGATTCATGAATACTGTGGAGCTTAGAGACCAGCACACCATCAAGTTACCCTGACCTCATCCCTGCTTCTCTGGGCTGTTGACCCACATACAATTTAAAGATGCAGCCTCGTGTCAGCACCAATAACTTCTAAGTATTTCTTGCAAGTTTTTTTCCACATTCACCACCAATACAAGACATTGACAAGAGTCCTACAAATTAACAACCAGTGCAAGAGCAGTAGAACAGATCCCTGGGGGAAATCTGAACTAACCACTTACGAAAACGAGCAGCATTCTGTGTGAGGTCCTGAGTATTCTGTCTGACAGCATTCTGGGTGAGGGACTGTTTTTCCCATATATCACATATCTGATCTCAGACAAACCAACTGTTCTCAAATTCACATGTATAATCCCAACAGGACAGGATTATAATCTCATGATTTAGAGCCAAAGCCATAAAAAGCTATTTCTAACTCCAGTTAACATCTAATCAAAGTGTGGGCTGCTTCATTTGATTTCTAAATTATGTGATACTTTAAAGTTGTCCTGTTTTTAAAATTATTTTCTATTTACAGATTTGGTTTAAAAGTAAGAATACAGAAAAAATACGTTTAGTATATGCTGAGTGCAATCTCCTAATATTCCATTTTGGAACGTAAAGCCAAATAATACTAAGGAAGCAAATGAGACAAAGAACTGTGTAGTTTCTTCAGAGCAGCTGCAGAACAAGGGGTAGAAAAAGCATTGATATTGCTTTTACAGTTCCAGAGAACTGGTGAACCATGGATGTCTGAAAGCACTGGAAACATGCCATGGCCCAAACTGGAAGAGAAGCCCAGGGAAACTGCTGATGGGCTGCAGTGCAACAACACAGCACTCTGTGCTTTAGCACAGCAAGGGCAAAGTGGTGCCCAACCTTCATGGATGCACTTCCTGCCACAAGCCACAGGAGGAAAAAACGAGCCAGGCAGCACAAAGGCAAGTGCAATCCAAAGAAATTCAACAGCCTTTTTTTACTGCCACTTCTACACACTTCTGATATTCAAGTCTTCTTAACCTAACCAGACCCCACACATTAAACAGAACTCTATCAGGTCCCACAACTGACTTGCCAGCAGTTTTGTTTAATTTACAATTATTTATTACCAGTGTGTAACTGCTGGTAACTAACCAAATCCCCTCCAGCTACTAAGCTGGTATTAGTCAAGAGGCTGCACAGAAAATTAAGTAGCTTTTGTGCAGAGAGACATGCTCAAGAAAACAACTTGCTCATTTTCCTTGCTAATGGCCTCAGCCTTCCAGAAACCATTTGGATTCTCCATGAAGTCTGTCAGAACGGTGACAATCTGCAAGAGAAACTCCCAAATATTTTGTGCATCTTAAATTTGCATACTGAAACCAGGCACAGATATTGTTTACACTGAGAATCAGTCAAACGTGACCTTGCAAGCTGCTGTGAGCACTGAAAAAGCAATCACTAATTTTTAAGAACAGCATATTGATCATTTTTGAGAAGTAATTCTTTGTTGAAAGTCTATTACTTTTTTAATCCCATGATTTTTAATTGAGGGGTTCTTGCACTGTCATCCATCGTGAATGCCCAGAAGAGTTTAATATGTGATCTCCTGTTCATTCCGAAGTGTGATCATCCAGAACAAAGAACATGAAAGAGCTGGCAACTCAGTAAATTACGTAATCTGAAGGTAATCCAAGGCCCTGTGAAGGAGCAACAAAAGTACAGTAAAAGTAGAGAATAAAATCCTCAACTAAGGCGTTGAACCAGGGTAACAGATACCAAGGCCCATTAGCCTGAACTCCAGGCTGCAGTTCAGTGTCCTCCCTGACTCTCCTGCTTCCATAGCTTGCTGTGGACACCAGTGCTTGGCATTAACTGGGACTTATGTTGACACATCTGTAACCCTACTCACACTCAAAGTACTGTGTCACTGAAAAGCCTTTACAGAACAGTCACTATTTGTAATCAATCAAGGCTTGAGTCAAAACAGACCAACACTTTCTTAGTATTTCTGTGCTCTCCACCTTATTTCTCTTGGAAGGTAAAAGGTCTTCCCACCTATGGAGACATTAACCTTTAACATATCAATACAGAAACATGAATTACTGTTGCGAAAACAGTGTTCTTATAATAAAACTTCAGAAAGATTGCAGATCTCCTGCCTGTATTATACTGTGCTACAAAGCTTTTAGCCACATAAATCAAAGTAGAAGAGAAACAATACATGACTTAAGAGGAGCAATCAGGTACTACAAAAAGCTTGCTAATTAAGAACCAGCATGTCATCCCTCACAACCAATTTCCAACAAATCACACTGGGACACCATCTCCTCTAGGAAATGGTTCCTGGCAGATGCACTGCACAGTCCAGACCAGTAGGAGTTGCTACCACTGCAGACAACCACTGGCAGAACTCTATTTCAGTAAGGGCAGGGCATTGTGCACACTGTAAATTCTTCCCAATTTCAACTGAGAGACGCCCCATCCTATACTGACATGCAATACTTTCATCAGTCTTCATCAGAAATGTGGTAGGTTCTATAGTCTGGAACTGGAAGTGCTGTAATTTTAATCACAAGAACAGGAAGGTGGGTACTACTTTTACATCCATTTGTCTTCTGTAAAAATTGCAGTCCTGAAATCTCAGTGCTCAGCTTCTCCTGTTTGTTTCCCAAAAGATCTCCAAATACAAAGACACACACATAATGAGGCCAAAGTTTCACTACTGGCATTTCAAAATGGACAGTCTCAGACTAATCTCAACTTACTTTTTGGAAGTATCCTCCTTTTAAAGTAAATACTGAGGAAAACACAAAAAAATCTTAAGTTTTGTGTTAACAATCAACTTAACAAGCAGAAAAATAAAAGCACTCTTTAAAAATCTATGAACATCAATTCCTACATGGAGATAGGACTGGGAGGGCTTTGAAAGCAAACACCATAATTTCAGACTCCTATGGCATGTGCCACCATGCTAACCTGGAAAACTATCAATATGACAATTCACACTACTCTCACTGAGAATACTGACAGCTAAGCAGGGATTAAAATACATTCCTGTCAACTTTTCATCACAACTAAATCTCTTTGGTTGGTCTGTCTTTACATTCAACCTGCAGTTGTCTCTCCTGCCCTCTGCTTTATCAGCATGTTCACCAAAGTGAGGATCAGCCTTCAGCAAAGACCAGGAGATTCTCTGGGTCCCAAACAGACCAGGCTCTCACTGTACAAAACCTGTCCCCAGGCCCAGCTGTGCCCATGCTCATGGAGACACCCATGGAGAACGTGCACAGTCCTACCAGAGAACATCCAATGCACAAGTCACTGCAGTGACCAGAGAGCCACAACTTCCTGCAGAGCCCTCCCCACTCGCAGAACACAGATTTTACACAAATGTCTGTGTTCCACCCCCAAGATGACAAACTCCCTCCAACTCAAGCTGAACACTCAAACAAAAGCACAGGCCACAATTAAGGATCCAGCATTCTGCCTGACCAGGGCCAGTGTGCAGCACTTCAGAAGCAGGAGAGGAGAGAACAGGAGACAGGGGACCAGATGACATCGGGAATGGACGGACAGGAGGTTCAGTGGATGACTTACACTAATCTGATCCACAGTAAATCCATCGGCATGGGAACCTCAGGACACTGGGATCTATCTCACACTAGCAAGCATTCAAAAAAATTAACAGTTCACAGGGTCAAGAATTCCTGGGTGCCAAAAGAGCCCACCACAGGCATTTTTCAAAGCTGACTTGAAAAGCGTTGCTGCCACAGCACATTGTGCACCAGCACAGGCTCCTTTCCCAGAGGTACAGGAGTTTATTTCCAGCTGCAGACATCACATCCCCACTGAACATACAGAACCTACTTACTGCAGATTTTTCTTATCTACCACATTCAAATGCCCAATAATGCAAACACCACAAAATAAGAGAACCAACACTTTGAGAACACATTTAGGCAACCTGGCACAGTATCATCAATCTTGTATCAACAACATACTTGAAGTAGTAAGAAAGGTTTATGTATGTACAGATCCCTTCCCAACACACACCCTGCTCCTCCCTCCCACTTTTTGCCCACACAGTAACAAAACCATACCTGGATCTTTTCGCCCTGGTTTTTCAAAGCGTCTGTCTCCCCTAGAAAGGCAGAATAGAAGTTTCAAATAAGGTTTTGGAACTACTCCACTCATTTTAGGTATGGGTCTTGTTGGGTTGTTTTTTTGGAGGGGACTTTCTTTAAAATCAGAGCTTGATGGACTGTATCTTTAGAGGTCCAAGTGACAAGCGACATTTTCAGCAACACTGATACACACACAGCCTTTGGCACCTGGGTATGTTTTGAAATGTGTCCCTAAATACTGCCAGCAATGCCAAGACTAAGACTGAAGCGAACACTTCAGCAATCCATAGTTTCACCCATTATTTCCACTGCAACTGTTATCATTTATGTTCCCTTAAAGTAGTTCCTTCTTCCCAGGAACTCTGCAGAAAAAGTCTTTGCAAAAAATGCTCTTTTACCTGCTCCTGTGCCTCTAGAAACATTACTGTGCTGACTCCATCCGATAAATTCCGACACTCCACTCACAGATAAAACTAATCACCTTTCCTAAAGTGTTTTTATGAAGTCAAAAGGCACAAATGAAAGCTGAACAGTTGTGTATAAAAAACTTTAAGGGCTAGAGTTCTGTTACCTTTCCTCCCAACTCTGTGATCTGTGCATTTCCCTGCCCCCTCCTCGCCCAAATCCACCCTCCACTTCATCAAAACTTCTTTGGTAGAAACCGCTTTCTCCTCGGCCTCTGCCTGAAAAGACAAAAAACACAAGTGTTTATATGAATATTAATAGAACTTGAAAGAATCAGGTAGGTTTCCCTTTCCTGGTGTCCCTGTGAACTAACCTTGCACTCTTAAGCCCCAGAGAAACTATGTGAGGCAAAGGCAGAAAGGACAGAGACTGAAGAAAGTCTTGTGTAAAAATTCTTATCAAGAAATGCAAGACCAGACAGAATAGGCAAGCAGTTCTACAATAAATACTACGCAGAAGAACAGAGAAAGTGGATACTTACCCAAGAGAAAGCACCAAATGAGGCTGCATTGTTCACACAACACATGTGTACTTCACACTTAAAAACCAGATTCCTTTTTACAGCAAACCCCAGTGCCATGGCTCTGCACTGCAGGTGTACTCCTGGTTACCGATGTGAAGGGTCGTAAAGGAGAAGGAAGGTTCACCACTAGTAAGTTCTAGTGATTGCCAGCAGAAATCTCCCCCAGCAGCAGTGGGGAGAAAAGAAGGATTACAGGATGGATACAGGTAGGTCAGAATGAAGAATCCCACCAGCTACAGCTTAAAAATTACCATAGTAACTTTCTCAACAAACCATTCTCCACAGGCAGCTACCAAGTACCAAGCCTCAAGCCAAAAAGTTACAGACACATCCTCAAGCAAAGCACCTCAAAGCACACCTTCAGTGTTTGAGGAGGTGTGGGATGTTTGGGTAAAAAAAAAAAACCAAAATCCCACACAACAGAAAAACACCCATGCACGTGCTCAGATCTTCAAGACAGCTCTGAGCACTGGTTAGATTAATGTCTGGCGAGAGGACTGCAGATCTACAAAAGATAAACACTGCTTCACACAGTGCTACAGCACAAGAACCAGCTAAGTTACCATTTCAAGGATCTCAGGGCAGGAAGACAAACAAGTGAACTATCAATCAGCTGGTTGTCAGGACGAGGCCTTTCCTACATACACAGTCTCCAGCTTACATAGTGTCTATAGTCAAGTTCTAGAACCTAAAAAGCACCTACTAACAGGAGCTCTTGGCTGTGAAAGTATCTCAAACATCAGTTCTTTCGTGTTTCTCTCTTTCTGGCTTCCAGGATAAAAACCAGCGCAGAGCACAAGGTGCGAACCTGCACAGGGATCCGGAGGAATAGGACAGAATGACCAAAGGAAACAGGAAACAAACACCTTGAGAATGGACTGTAGTCCCTGAAGTCTTCTGAAGAAAGTAATAATAAAAAGCTCCTACCTGTAAAATGTAAAAGACACGTGGATGCATCAAGGAATCATAACATATTTCAGTGTGCAACAGTTTATCTACTATTCTACACCAAATCTCTGGGGGGAAATAAAAGTTGCTTTCCAGGCACAGAAAAAGGGATACACAGATAATCCAGTTTGGCTCTTCAAATACAGATCTGACTTTGTCTCAGGCAGAACAGGTTGCAGAGTGTGTAAGTAACCATTTAAACATCCTCTTTGGACAACACCATCCTATTCTAGGCCCAAAGTCACTGAGTGGCAGATGCCATGTCAGAGATCTGGACTTTCTTACCACAGAGTTCTGGCTATGCTTAAGTTCAGATGTAGACTGGACAAATTCACTAAAGATAAACAAAACCAATATTTATTAACATAGAGGCCACATCTGGTTCAGGAAATACACTGGGCTGCAAACATCTGGAAAGCTGAGCCTCTTCACCTTTGTATTTTTACTCAGTCCTTAGGCTTTTGCCAAGGCGCCTTCTTTTGGCTGTTGCCAGACTATGGAGCTGAGCCAGCCCTTGCCAGGTTTAATGCAGCTGTTCTTACAAGAACTCAGGGGGAGGCAGAGGAGCTGACTGAGCACCCAAAGCAAGAAGGAGAGATTAGATTACTATCAGAAGCATGACTGTACTAGAAACATGAATACCTTCACTACAGCAAATCTGATACCACAAGGCTGACCCAGCCATGAGTGTGAAACAAGCTGCAAATGCAAGAAACAGAAAGATGGGAACTAACATCAAAAACAGCACAAAGTTTATCCACTGAAGGCATCATGGATCCCCTAAAACCCTGGAAAAGGACTCTGAGCTGTTCCTCTTCACAAATAAAGCCCAGGAAAGTTTAAGCAATAGCAATCTTTTGCCTAGTCTCTTCACTACAGGAAAGCTCTCTTCCTTCCCCTCACAAGAGATAATAAAGCAAGAACAGTTAATAGAGTCAACACAGCAAAGGCACTGACTCATCTCCTGCCTCGGAGGTAGCAGAGGTGGAAAGTTGCATACACTTTTCCAACAGAAACAAAACAGGTTGCCCTTTTCTGGGGCTCACAGCGAGTGGCAGCAACGTTTGCAGTGTGAGCAGGCAGGAGTTGCACACCGACTGCTGACAGCCACACACCAGCAGAGCCAGAATGCCGGTGACAGTGCAGATCTCACCAGCAAATAGAGCAGGAGTCCCATGTAAGAGCAAGAACAGAATCAGCTGGTTTAAGCACACCATGGCTTATGGCTACTTTAAAAGTATATTACACAACAGCCTGAGAAACCTCTCCCCACCTGCGACCCTGGTATCACAGTTCATCTGCATTTCAGTTGTGCTCAGCCATCTAAATCGTCTAAAATAAAAGATAACCTTGCAAAATGTTCTAACAATTGATCTCAGCCATTCAGTTTATGGCTCCCCATGAGGCCACAGGACTCAGCTCCCAGCTGCAGTTACAGCCCACAGCACCGGACAGGCTCTGTCGAGGCCACCTGTGCCCTGGCTGTGCTACCACCCTCCTCCACTGCCCCCAGGGCACCCCTTCTCCTGCGTGGGAATGGGCCTCTCTGCAGTGCCCACAGAAACCCAGCACACACCGTGGAGGACACATCACACACCCCACCAGGCTACCCACCAGCACAGCCTGTCATGGATCACACCGTGGTGTGCAAAGGCAGTAATTCAGCAAGTATTACACAGATGGGTCTGACCTAAAGTGCACCCCAGGACACAGCTCACAGTGCTAACAGAAGGCACAGAAAATGCTTGCAGAGAGGACAAAAATGCACATATAAGCACTGACATTCTGTTTCTGCACTTCTTGGCTTATTTTACACAGAATGCCACTTCTGAATAAAAAATCCCTGGCATATGAGCAGAAGGCTTTTTAAGTGTACATGTTGCACCAAGTACTGAATGCACTACCAATAGATGTCAATAAACCCTTCAATTTAAGAACCAAGTGAAGCAACTGTGTCATTTGGATTTCAGTAATTCCTTAAAAACCTTGGAATGAGGATGTCACTGCATTGGATACTGTAATAATAGCCAAAAGTCTCTAACCAGAAAAACACCAGTTTGAATTTAAGTAAAAAAGTAACACACAAGCAAGAGGGCAAGCAAGATGCAGCACAAGCCGTCATTCTATTGTCATGACTAACCCCCAAAACCACAACTAGCTAATTGTTTAAATTACAGCATAACTGGAGTTTAGGGTCTAGGATCACGCATCATACTGTGTGGGAAAGACAGAATAACTGTAGTTCAACTACTGCTATTTAGATATGAGAACACTCTACTTTCACACCATTTACACACTTTCCAACGGCAGCAAAGGCAGACTACAAAGGGCAAAGGGGGTGGGAGGGGACAGAGTTCTAACGGGAAGCAAAGGACCCTTCATAAGAGTATTAAACAAAAAGGAGAACAGCTACAAAACAAGGTGTCTGCAAGCTTACAGCCCATTCCAGGGACTACTTAAATCTCTCCTCATCTGAGGCTCTTATTCATGAATGTTGACATTCCAGTCCTGCCAGCACAAAGCACGGGGCTTAACTGCACACCACAGGGAGCTCCCGGGAAAACAAGTCAATTAGGAAAGAGTCACGTGCAAGTACTTGGTTTCTTTAGAGACTACAGCTTCATTTTTTTAAAACGAAAATCAAAGCAGCGTTCACATAGTGATCATTTTCACATCATCTGAACGCAATAGCTGTCAGTCAAAGCTGGGGCGAACACCCAGAAAACATGTGCTGTTATGCTGTGGTTTTAAATCCTGGTAAGTGAATCCCATTCAGAATTCTAACAACAACCCTCCTTTACGAGCAGTTCTTCCCGTTGCCAGCCTGTCACAGGTTACCTCTTCTGCTCTCAAACGCAGGAACGCAATTCTGTGATTTGTGCCTCAGCGAGGGAACTTAATTACAAATCGAATCATACATGCAAATTCTGCTCCCAAGTTGCTGTGGTGTGAGTTCCTTCCACACACCAGCCCTGTCTGGGGAAGCTGAGGCCCACCCTGATGGGCAGGCAGCAGCTTTGCTGCACACAGTGATGGAAAGTCCACAAGAACCACCAGATAACCTTTCCAACCCAGGCAACTGTGCAGCGCAGGAAAAACGTTTTCAGACTGTTAAGTGAAGCAATTCACTCAGTGAACAAACTCCAAAGAAATTCCAAGTTCTTTTCACTATAACTTGACAAAAAAGAACTGCATTTAAAGCCTGCCACTTGCAAGCAACATGTTCTTCTTTTAAGTCAGATGTCAACAGCCCTATACTGAGCTTTCCATAAATAACTATGAAAACAAAGTCCTCAGTTACAAGAACGTAATTTGTATAATTATGAAAACTGTAAAATTTTGTCCTGGCAAACTTTAATTTCTTTGCTAAGACACAGAAACTTTGGGAGACTCATCATGCCTAGAGCCCAAAGACTAATTGCTCACGGGGAAGAAAAGGGGAAGAGGGGAAGAAACAAGCAGCAACCAGGACCAAGGAAAGAAGGCAAGCTCAGGAAACTGAGGAGATTTACTGGAGAAATGTATCCTTTACAGCTTAGCAGAAGAATGTCAGAGCAGCCTAACAAGCACAGTATATAGCAATTCCAACAAATTTAAAGATCAAATGAGAATGAAACAAAAAAAAAAGTTAAAAATAATTAACTTTGCAAAGTTCTTGCTAGTATTTCCTAACAGATCTTAAAAACGAACTCTGAAAAACCAGGAATACATGCAGCAGCTTCCAGTCATAATACTGCATACATTTTCAGTTCTGCCCACTATAGTGTAAGGAGTCAAACTTTACTGCCCAACACAACTATCACACATACAAATAGATTCAGTAACAATTACTGGATTAGAAGCCATATTCTGCAACATTTAACCCTATACCCTCACCGAAACTAGTGGGGGCAATTAAAAAGCAACCCACTGCTCACTGCAGAAAGATGACATTCACTGTTAATGGTGTAGCAAGAAAACAAAGGGAAATTTGATAAGAGAAAGTAAAATAAAGGGTTTGCAAATTAGCAATGGTCAAAGGATCTCACTATTGAAACCAGAGAGCACACTGGCAGTCACAGGACCTCAAATCGCCACATTTTAAAGCAGCATCCATTTAATTTGCAGAATTAAACCTTGATGCATCTACGAAAAGAGGTAATACTTGTATTCCTGGCAAAAGCAAAACAGATGGTAGCAATACACACATTAAAAGACACAGCAAAAAAGCAACAACTTTCAAACGAGTAACAGAAATGTAACAAGGCACATGTAAGTAAGAATGTCACCCCACTTTTATGTACATGCACACGCTTTTTTTTTTAAATTAAACCCTGCGCATTTGTGCAAATACCATGACAAAGAAAGAAGGGGAAACAACAGGAAAATTCAGTCTCATGAAAGTTTAAATTCATATGTCTTAGCTGGGAAGCAACCACAAGAAAACGGACAACAATCTACAAATATCTGAAAGATGTAAGCCAAAAATAAAGCAGGATTAATGTATGAGAACAGGAATAGGAAAACACATTAAGTCAGAGCAAAATTCTGGTCAAGCATTTAATTATGTATGCAAGTGATTTCTAAAGACTACTGAAAGTATCACCAGTTTAGGACATTCAGAATTAAATTAGAAAGGGCTCTAAGACAAACCTCACCTAAGCACCTGCAAAGACAGAGGTTACAAGATTAATTACTCCCGATGGTATTTTCAAGTTATTAGCTTCTCACTCTTCTAAATCCAACCTACCATATTTATATATAAAGCCCAAAAAAAGTGTTAACAAAAGTATGCACATTGAAAGGGAACTGCTGAGACAAACTCTGGATTTAACAATTGGGTTTAAACTAGTGACATGTCTTGAGGACATTTTCTCTATTCATTAGCAAATGAATGAAGTGATCCTGGATGAGACATTAACTACACTGAGGAACTAAACCTGCCACCACTCAAATTTCTACCAAATTCAATTGTGTCTTTCCATTAACCTTTTCCTGTTTATGTTCAGGATGTTAATAAATGAAGATGATTTTCAGAAAACTGAACACCACCTACTACAACCTTGATGTTTTAAATACATTTGTGGATTTTTCTTCCCTTTTCCTATAAATGGGGTTTATACCTTTAATAGTTATTTCTAACAATTCCGAACCAACCAATTCTTCATATTCCACCTCAAAACGACCCTTCCCTTTTGCATTCCCCACTCCCCATCCCGACAAAGGCACATAATACAGGTACCAGATGTGCACCAAGGTGTGCAAACCCACCCCTAAACACAACAGGAATTCTCTAACAGCACCTCCCCGGAAAGGTTTCAAAGCTTTAAGGGAAAAGAAACTGGACATGAGAACCCCTGGCTATAGCCAAGCTGCACATGGTGTGTCTCAGCAGCTCTAGCCTGATCACCTGTGTACATGGCAGCACATCCCACTGGCAGCTCACCTCGACCTCGGGAGGAACTTCGGCCTCGAGGAGCCCCCACCACCGTTCCTGCTCCACGCCCCGTCAGCCGCAGGACAGCAGCGCTGTTTACAGACATCGAGAAATTCCTCTGCCAGAGAGAGAGACACAGTCAGACAGACAGCACAGCAACACAAACACTTTAGCCAAAACTCAGCTTATTACCAGCTTTGCTTTCCTTGTGCTCACTGCAGATTCACTGCAGCTACCATCAGTAAGCACAGGGACTCCATGGACACAGAAGTCTATAAAAGGATCTTGGTCAACATCAGCGTTTCCAAGTTACTTACCTGACATTTCTGTGCTCTACAGGTGGCAACTGAGCACGTGCTCCTTTATCAGACAATGCCAGCACAGAAGTTATTGGAACATCAGCAGCTTTGAACACAGACATTCTGTTCCAAAAGAGAATGGCACCTGCCTATACCTGACACCATGAATGAATAGCAGTGGCACCGTTGTAACTAACCTGACACCACAAATTAATAGCAGTGGCACCTGCCTACACCTGACACCACGAACGAGTAACAATGGCACCATCATAACTAACCTGACACCATGAATGAATAGCAATTCTAAGGGTTCATTCTTTAGCAAAGCAGAAACACGTTAAGACCAACACAATGTGAATAAAGTTATATTTATTTATCACTCTGCAGAAATAAGCACTTCCCCCCCTCTAAATATATCATAGGAGTAACATGTTTGGGGGAAAACTAAGCTTTCTGAAATTTAAGTGACACTCTTTTAATATGACAAACACCAGTAAAATTCAAATTTATTTTAATATGAAACAACTGCTAAAGAAAAATCTATTTCAATAAAGAATGGATAATTATAACTAACTTTAGCCCCATTCTCTGAGCACAAATAGTTGGAAAATTGGGCCAAAGACTTCAGAAGCAAGTTCAGAAACATTAACAAGCAAACCTGAATTCACACACACTTCCTGAATACAAGTTTTAAATAATTATAATCCAAAGATTCCAAACAGCTGTCACATGAGGCTTCTTGATTGCAACTTAAGCAGGCAAGTCCCTCTCATGAACTCATCTGAATTACTACCACTTTGAAGGTCTTCAGAGAACAATGAGACAAGCAACTATATACTATTTAAAATCTAAATTGCTCACACCACAGCCAACAGGCATTTGAAGGAATCTTAATCCATTTCAGAAACTGCTTGGTATGTGCTTCCTACAAGAGTAGATCTTCCCTCAAGAGAGAATTGGTAACTAAGTAGACTTGAGGGGAAAGCAAAAATGTAGTCATGCATGGCAAAACAGCACGGTCAGCCTCCAGTAAATCTGACTATTTTCCCAGCTAGCTCTTGAAGTTTAAAGCAACCATTTCAACTGGAAGTCAAAAGGAACCACCTCCATTTGCCTCAAAGCAAATCACCACCTTTCCTGCTGCTGATACTTCTGAAAGTAGTGAAGCAACGAAGTATTTCCCTAGAAAAACTTCAAGCTATTTATCAGATTGTCTTGCATAGGAGATTCCTTATTTCTCATGCCTTAATTCTTCCTGTAAGGACAAAACAGTAATCTCACTTCCTTTTCCAAATGTTTTTTAAATTTGCCATGCCTGTTATCCCTCCCCTCTCTGGAGGCCCCTGCAGTGAGGGTGAGATCCTTGTCCTGCGCAGTGATAACTAACAACCCACATGGAAAGTAATAAAACCAGCAAAGCCAAAAAAGCAAAAACCACCCTACTGCTGATTAATGTATTCCTTCAATGTTCACCCCAAAAGAGCAAAGCTGTCCCAAACAGGGGCTCAATTAATGCTTTAGGAGCAAATGGAAGATGTCTTAGGAAACAGATGTCAGGGACATAACCAATGAGGACACACAAGTCTCTCCATCGCATTCAGCAGGAGGTTGAGCCTCCCTAACTCAACAGGCAGGTGGGATTAAGACCATTGAACTCTTTCCTGTTGCAAACAGGAATAAGAGCTGGGGAGAAAGGCAAAGGAACATATTCTCCACATGGTCAGCAGCCTGTGGTGGAGAGCTCTGTTACAGCCATGCACAGAAACCTTCTTTCCTTCAGCAGACACCTCCCTGGAAACTGATCTTAGGCAAATCTACCTTATATAACAAAACCTACTACAAAGTCAATCAGCTGAGCTCCAGGTTAGATTAGTAACTCCATCATCAGGAAAGTAACATTCTACATAAAAAGAACCAGCAACTCTGTCCAAAGCAGATCCATGTCCTGTAACAGGGAATACTGTAGCCTTAAGTATCTGACTAGTTAAATTCCACAGGACTAAGCAAACTAAAGCTTAAATTCAGAGCTGACATAACCTACCACCCACCCCTACATAACCACCTTTCAGTCAGCTCGAGACAGTTCTTCGCAGACACAGCACACACACAGCTGCAATGCTAATGGGTGCACAACTCTCAGGCTGCAAGCAGGAACTGCTCTGAATCCAAGCCTGGAGTAAAGCCTGACAGGCTCAGCTCCACCTGAACCCTGCCCCAAACTACCCGTGTTCTGATCGCCTGTCCCCTACAGGACTCCCAAATCTCAGCCCTCCAAGCTATGAGGCAATAATTCCATCTTAAGTATTCACAGAGGGGGTAAAAAGGTCTTTTAAAGTATCTTTTCTCAATCTTAATTGTCAGAACTTTCCCGCACAAGGACTAGCAGCAAACCCATTAATATTCACCTCACGATCACTTCTGAACATGATTCTTGATGATAAATGATGTTTATCACGTCATGGGGAACAAACACCAGGAATTTCTGGTAGTTTAAATCAGTTACAGAGGGGGGAAAAAGGACACAGAAAACCAGATTATTCACATCTTCTGGGTCCCCAGGACCTCTTCTTTGAGATTAAGATTTTTGTGGAGATTACAGAGAACTGTTAAGGTGCCTAAAGGCTCCTGTACAATTACAGGTGAAAAGGGGCAGGAGAAAGCAGTGACACAGTGCACACCAACTCCTCAGGACTCTCCAAGACTGGTGAAACACTGGGCACCGCAGCAGAGGACCAGGGAACCCTGAAACTCGGCAGCACTTACCACCTCATCTGTACCAAGAGGCCACTCAGCACACTTTCAATACCACAGCCAAAACTCCCTTTATTCCTCACAGAGTATCTTGACAATCACCAAAAGTCAGTGTCCCCCTGAACGGTAAGAGGCCTGTACTCTTCTCTAAAGGACTCCACTGTGCATCAGCACAAAAAAAAAAGGTCAAGGTATTTACACCAAGGCTCAATATTTTGGTGTGCTACTGTCGGGCAGACCATTTCTTGTTCCTACTCAAGAACAGAAGCTGGGCTAAGATTTCCCATAAAAGCATATTGTCAATCTCAGTTGCCTTTTAAGACTAACTATGACATCAGGTGCTTACAGTGTATCCACGTGAGCTCATATATAACTGCTGATTAAAACTAAACCATCTGCACCTTGTGTCAAAGGACAGCATCCTACAGAGACACCAGAAATACGGATCAACTCTGAAGAGGAAGGAATTTCAGAAGAGGTGAAGAACATCTCTCAAAATACCCAGGCACAAAATGAAATGAATTCAAAAATGCCACAGCATGGGACAAAGGAGGATGTTCTGATATCTTAAGAAACTAATAGTAACACTACTCACCCCTGCAAAACTCAAATTACTCAAGTCAGTAAAAACACTGAGCTTTCTATTAGAAAAGTAACCAAAAAAACAAAGCACAGTTTTAAGAAGTGCTAAGAAACATGACACATTGGTGAGCAACTTCAAAATCAAAAAGTTCTGACAGCCATAAAGAGGGAATGAATCCAGAGTCAAAGTCAGAGGCACTTATCCAGAGCAGGGCAGGCAGCTTTCTCCACTAGGCATCACATTCAAAGCCAGGGTCTTCCCAACTACCCAGATTAGTCATCCTTAAAATGGAATCATTATGGACTGCTTGTTCTCACTCTGATCTTGTTCACCAATTAACTATATAACTATAGAGACCACAGGAGGAGATAATAAAGCAGCTGCTTACATACAGAGTAGTTAAGAGTACTGTTTCTTTCCAAGAAATGCTAACAAAGTTCAACACTTCTCCAAAGAAGACAAAACTGAAGCTACTATGACACTTCTTTGACTTTGATTACAAAAGAGAAGGTGGTCCAAAAACAGTAGAAAATTTCAGTGATATGAAAGTGGTGTGCACTCAACAAACAGGTAACAGTTCTCAGATGGTGTTCTTGAACTTAACAAGCTGTCTGCCATCCACAGAACACTCTATGACAAAATACCTGTTCGAATTTAAGACAATAATTGAGCATAAATGACACTTTTTGCTGACACAGTATGCTTTCGTAATTTCTTTCTCAAAAACCTACTAATCTAAAGTTTTATGGTTTTTCTTAATGGAGGCAGACTCTTTATTTTGTCTTTACACAACTGACAATATGAAGATTAAAAAAAATATACCAACCTGTTCTTCTTCTGTAAAAGGTACAAGTGCCAGTGGTGGCAGGGGCTCCTCTTGTAAAATAGGCAGAAACTCCTTATCCAGAAGGTCTGACGGTATCTGAATGAAACGAAAAGAGCATTCTGCTATGTATGCTACATATCCAAGCATTTCCACTTCAGGGATGATGCCACACACGTTGACTCTCAAAACATTTTATCCTGCCAACTCCCGTCTCCATCCACCCAGTACACCAGTACTTCCAATTACATTTATCAGGGGTGGGTGTAAACTTACAACCCCCAGAAAAAATCCTTATAGATACCCAAAGCATCCCCCACGCACAAGATCACAGACATCAGAATACAAATTTACAAGCACTGCAGCTCCAATCTGAACTAAGTGGAATCTCATCTGGTAAATTAAAAACTATTGCTTTAATTCAATGCACTTTATAGCCAGATTTTTACTCAGCAAAACTACCACATATAGCACAACTGTTGTATTTGATCTGAAGTCAGCACTTTCAATTTACAACCAACCAGGAGAGTAAAACAGGGAAAAAAAATCCCACGAACAAAAAAACCCAAGTAAATTAAACTGTATGTATAGATTAAATAGAGAACACTGATGATTTGAATCAAAATAAATTTTAACACTGATTTTGAATCAGAAGCTCCATCAGCAGATGTGACCTTGAGAATGTGGACAAGAAGCTGCAATTACAGCCAAGTGAGCTCTATGCCAACAGAAAACTGTTTCAAAAACACTTAGTTCATAATACTAAAGACATTTTATTGTTTGGGGGCGGGGGGGGGGGGGGAGNGCTTTCAATTAGTGTATCTTTTAATTAGAGAGGCAACTTTGTCCCATCTTCAGCCAGTAAAGATTGAGGATGACCCAGTGAAACAGGGCAGGGTACAAGACACAAGAAACACCGCACTGAGTAGTTATCTAGAACCACAGTCAGGAATCCTCTCAGTCCTCGTAACTGGGATTAGTCAGCACCGTGGAAACACGTGGGTATCAAAAGCAAGACATACTTTAATAACAATGTCTTTCTGGCAAACACACAGCGAGAAAATACTCTTTTGGACCATTCATAAGGGTCGGACAACCTCCTGTAGCACAGGACATTCCAGGGTTGTTCTGAATCAGTCACAACTGCAGAGGCCTCAGCACCATCTGATCTACCACACACTAACTACCAAAAGCAACAACCTCTGACTCGCTTATTCCAGCACAGCATCAAGGCTTAAATCACAGCCCCCTGAAGCAGAGCAGGACATCTGTGCATGTTAAAGTGTGGCTCTGAACTATAACACACTTAACAGACTCAAACACCTCTGACACTCAATGCCCTTGAAGCCACGGGTAAGCAGTGCAGGGCTCCAGCACTGTGAGAGAATGTCGGTACAGCCATGGCAGGGGAGGAACACAGAGCCGAGCGTGCCCATCTCTATGCCAAGCTCGGGCACAACTGGACACGATTTCTTGCAGCCCCTCCCTCACCCAAGGGTGAGACTCTGGGAAGGGTTCAGATTTCCAAGTCACTGTGTGCTGATGCAACAATAAACTAACCTCTGTCACCAGCAGCAGAAAAACCCAATGTTTACAAATGCAGAAAGCAGGAATCATTTGCCTGAAAGGATCTCTGAAATTTTACCTCATCTTTTGAAGTGAAACCAAGAAGGAAGTTCTTGACTTTCTACACTGTTCTTATGCATTCCTTGTGCCTGGTTCCTGATTCCCAGACAAGTGAACTACCTGAGGACTGCTCTCACTGGGCCAGTTACCTGCTAAAATGAACCACCTTAATTTGGGATAAATGTGGATGCCTTTTTCAGATGATCTGCTAATATGATTTATTGCCTTTGTAGCTGAATCAAATAATTATTATGCACTACATAAAATAAAATCCTACTGAGGCAAGCAAATCTGCACAGCTGCAGGGAGACTTTAACCCTCAGTCATCTGTGACAGTGGGACTGAATATGGCAATCAGGTTTTTTGTTCTCCAGGGTACAAGAAGTTGCCCCTAAAGTGGCAAAAAAAGAATCAAACATAATGAATGCAGTAGAAGTGGATTCAAATAAGTGCAAACACTCACCCCACCACCACCCCAATCAGACCTCTTCAGTCTGAGATGCCAAAGGATACATCATTTCTCTATCCACAATCATGAAATGCGAACGACTATTCCTCATCTCAGGACTCATTACAGAGATGCACATCAGGCCTTCTTCCTCTTCATGCTCACCTTATTATCCTTTAGAAAAAGTGCCAACATTTCTTCTCTCCCATAGCGATAGTCTGCTAGTTTGTACTTTGGCAAGGCCGGAGACAGAGGAGGGGACGTGACGCTCCCGCCACTGGACAGAGCTCGCAGCCTGGAACGAGACAAGCCATGGGAACCGAGCTGAGAGGCGCCCTCAGCTGTGCCCCCGACACCACCCACGGGCACAGCCGGGACAAACAACACTGACAGCAGAGACACTGACAGCTGGACTGCAGAACTGAACCTCGGTGCTTCCACAAGGGAGTGCAAGAGCTTCCCTCATTTTATCCACAGCCAGGAAAGGCAGAAAAAGCATCGCCATGAGCACATCAAGGACCTGAACGTGCCCAGGGAACTCTTACACTGACCATACAGCACATTGGCTACACCCCTAAAGCCTTGCCTAAGCTACTGCCACTGGCTGCACACAAGTCAGTTGTACATCTTGCACAGATATTCATGACAACAGCCTCTTTCTGACAAGAAAAATTCTTACCATGATGGGGACAGTGCAGCCAACACTGAGTTTATTCAGATGTTTCACAAAGTTTAACAGTACAGCACAGTAAATTTTCAAATATGTTTTTCTTGCGCCTCTGGAATGTTTCTTCACTACAAATTCCTTTCCCAAAAATTAAAATTATTGGCTTTTTTTTTTAAGACTGCATGTATCATTTAGCTTAGGGTATCAATAAAAAATATGTACAAACTATATTGCCACTATTTCAGGGGCATTCCAAGCAGCAGTCTAACTTATGGTAACAGACAAATATGGTATTGCATTTGTTCCCATCCCACCCAGGTAAGTTACTCAACTTCTTGCAGGTAACATCTTACCACTCTGTATTATTTCCACTCTGCTGGTGAATTAGTCTCATTCTATACAGTCACTTCCTCAGCTACCCAAATATTCTGTGTATTTCAGTTTGAGGAATGTTCTACAAAATGATGTGTGTGTGTCAAGAAACAAAACCCTGACCATTTTCCTACAATCTCCTTAATAGGTGCATCTTAGACAAGTAAAACAGTAAAATCTCTTCTCAACAATCAAAACACCCATGGAAAGGAAGGTGCTCCACACCATACAGTGATTCAAGAGGCCACCTTTCACCTAAATATTGAAGCATGCTTTGATCTGGTTTATTGTTCTTTAAACAGAAAGGAAGAAGTAATTTGCAAGTCAAATATTGATCTTATTTTTTTAGTTTGGTGCCACCCCGTGGCAATTCCTTCACATACCACTTCCAAACAAAACATGCCTGGGGAAAATTATTGTGAGGATTAGATAGCTCAGGGCAATGTTCAAGTCCAATCCAGACCAAACGTGACCCAGAGCTTCACTGGTAAGTGGAACTGCAGCTGACGTGACAGACATGACTACACTGCAACCCGAAAGATAATTATAAATCTTATATTCCATTATGCCTGTAAAATCCAGTAACTCACTGAAGGATAATGGTAATACCTGCTTCCACACACAGTATAATCTGGTTCCCAAACTAAACAGGGACTGAAGTCCTCTCATTATGACACAGCAATCAAGCTACTGTTAAAATAAGTGCTTTTTTTAGAGTTGTCTTCCCCCTTCTCTTTTTTTAATATAACTTTGGCTTCCATCCATCAAGAATCTAATCATGTCTGTCTCTTACACTGAAGAGCACCCCAGCATAACATATCTTCCTGGTGGGTGTATTTATAGATAGTGATAGAGTCATTCTTTAACCTCCTTTCCATCTTACAAAGCAGACTGAGCTCTCATTGTTTCCTAGGCCGCAAATCATGTCTTACTTCTCTGCTGAATTGCTCCAATTTCTGTACATTGTGCAGAGAACGTGTCAGCAAAAGTGAAGATGTTACTCCAGTAAGTCTCACCACACACTATGCAGCCATTTTATTTCCTACACCCACCCCACACCCCCAGCTGAACACTCCAGGATCACTTCCCTCTTCAGAAACCACACTATCCACCGTTCCTGTTTGTAACCGGAGTCGGCAACACTTTACCAGCAAAGTGGAACAAACACTGAATAATCACACCTGTGCAATTATCCCTCAGCAAAAGCCAGGACAATGCCTGTCAGACAACCTGGAAAACCAGATGTGGACAGGGTTATACATCAGGGATTCCCTCTAAAGCTTCCCTGACACTTCTCAGGGCACACATGCAGGACACCATGAAACTCACCTTCATCATGTTCCATACACGGTTTGGGGTATTTGAACAGTGGGAAAAGAAAAACCTGGCTTAGCTACAGATTTAAGTCCAGTGAGGAGCGTTTAAGAACTTCTTTATTATCACGTAGCACGTGGAAATACCAAACAAGCAAATGTTCATTACTCTGTACCTATCTCTGAGATCATAAGCATTATTCCTCCCTCAAATACCTGGCAGCAATGTAAATTTTATGCATTACCAGAACATGAAACCCAACTCATTTCATATACAATGCCAATTCACAAAGTGAAGACTAACTGTAACAATACTGCTTTCAACCCCAGGCCAGGGACTGAGGTGCAGCAGGACAGAACAACAAAGACATCACATCCCATTCAGTCTCACAACCAATTCTGTTCCACAGGACAGAAATTCACTTCAGACAAGGTTCTGGAGCCTCACAAACCCAACAACACTTACCATTCAGGCCCAAAGTTAAGTGTCTGAGTTTCTGCTGCCATTTTATTCCTGTTCTGTTCCTCTTTTTTAGAAAGTGTGAACCTGAAAAATAAAAACGTTTACTATGAAAACAGCTGGATTGATACAGTCCTTCATAAATTAATTCACAATACAAAAGCACATTTGGCCATGCAAAGAAGTAAAAAAAGTTGACATGGAAATTTTTCTTTTAAGGAATCCATTTCAGTTCTCTAACATAATTAATACATAATATAGGAGCTACTGCATCAAGATCTCATCCCTAAATCCCTCTTTTAACAGCTCAAACAGGACCCTGGATCAGTACGTCTGAGGAAACAATTTGTACAAACACTGAGAACTTGATGTATAATCCTCTTCTGTAAGAACAGTAATGCTTAATTAACAGAATTGCTGCTTCCTGACAATTACAAGAGGATAAAAACCTACTAGAATTACAGCAAGACAGATTTGCCAGCTGAGTGGCAGAGTATTCAAGAAATTTCCACTGCTCATTCTTGAAAAATGAGCCTTCTAAAGACTGCGCACACCCATGGTACAGCATCCTCCACAAATCTGCAGGCAAGGGACAGTATTCCTCTCTGTCTTAGTTTTATTAGACAACAACAAAAAAAGCCCAACTTAAGACTTCAGCTACTTTCCTTCCCACTAACCAAGGTGGTTTGTTTTTTTAAAAAATCAAAGACACTGTAGGCAAAGCCCAAACAAAAAAGGATTTGAAGCATTACCTACAGACACTGGTTGATTAGACTGGAACAACCCATAAAGACAGATGGGAGGGAGGGAACTTTGCTGTATCAGAACCCTATTCCTTAACAGATCCAAGGACTAAATAAGGAGCTTCAGGAGTCTGTCTATACTTCCCATGGAAAGGTGATGAAAAATAAAAACAAAATGTGCAAAGGGTTACTGACAAAACCATGACAAAACCAAAGAAAGGAAACATTTTTTATTATATACATGCTACAGAAGTAATGATATTGCAGTTTAAGAAAATAAATCAAGACCCTCAAAGCTAAAAAATGATAAAACAAGCTAAAACCAAACATGCTAAAACTGCTTGAGCAGATTTTCCCCAAAATCTTTTGGGCATAAGTCTACAAAGAGTTACAGAACTCCCTGCAGCCTAAACCTACCACCTAGTGTCTGGCATATGAATTTTTACTACATGGCATATCTGCTTTATTCCATACACACTGTAATTTATATATGAATCTTAGTATTTTGATTTTCACAATAACCCTATATAATGAAATGGAATTATCCCCACCAGCTGCACCAAAAGCCAATACAAAAATACCAGCAGGCCTAGTTTGAGAGGATCTTAGTCTGATTTCAGTTGCCTTTTTGAAGCAAGTGACAGCTCATTACAATGTTCATCATGTATCACTTATTATTCTTCCAAGCAAAACACAAGGCGAGGTACCCAAAGAAGACACAAAGCAGCCACACCTGCAAACACTGCAGGCCAGCTCAGGCAAACCCCCCTGCACACCCCGGCAGAGACAAGCCTGTAAAACAACTCCCAGCAGCCTTTACTGGATGGCTCTGCCCCTCCAGTGCCTGCAGTCCCGCTGCTGGAGGGGCGGGGAGTTTCCATGAGGATCACCAGGGAACCTGGAGCTTCAGCTACCAACATTTAAAGCCGGCTTAGTGTCACCAATACCAAAAAGGTACCACGGCATGTTAGACTGCCATGACAGCACAGCTGAGAAGCATCAGAGACAAGGACACAGCCCTAAAAACCAGTAAGAATCGAGCCGTGTACTGGGGTCAGACCCACTGGGCCCCACCCTCTTCAGCCTCTGCACTTCCTTCCCAACAAACCCAGGATGCCGTGTCATCTTTCTCCACCAGACGCCTCAGCACTTGAGTACCTACAACAACACTCAAAGCCTTCCAGTCTCATCCCAGTGAGCTGCAAAATGGTTTTCCCTGACCCCCATTTGGCCACCACACTTCATTCTGAGAACTCTCTGCTCTCCTCCACCTTCTGTATTGCATCCAGGTGTGCCACGTCCTCCCTACAAGTTCTGACTGTGTGGATTTTGAAATGAGACACCTGTAAGTGAACGACATTCTAACTGAACAGGCCCCTCAAAACAGAGTAAAACACAGACGTGCAGGTGATTTAACGATATCTAACAGGTGAATTTAATAGGCAACATTACCCAGAAATAAAACACATGAAAAAGAAACTACAGGCTAAGCTGAGAGAAAAACCATTGGAAAACAGACACTCTGGAAACAGGCAATGATTTGGGATGGCAGAGAATAGGGAAAAGACTGAAGACAGGTAAGACTGCAAGTGTGCCACAGGAATACAATGAACTGTGTCAGGAGACAGGAAAAGCAGAAACCATGTGCTGCTTCTCCTGGTTCCCAAAGCACGGAAAAGGGGAGAGCATGGAAGCCAACTTGGGAGAGGAACCTCTGACAGGGACTGCACAGCACACCTGGCCGGTGTGCAAGAGAAGCTGCACTAACTGGAAAGGCAAGTTGGGGTGGACAAGGCAGCACTGACATCACAAGAGGAAAGAGTCAGGGTGGAGCAAGGAAAAGGATGAAGAATAAAGAGAGGAGAATGCATGATCAGCTCATGAATTTAGTCATTTTGGCCATAGAAAAGCCATGAATTCACCACATCTCTATAATCTAGGTAATTTCCTTACATTTTAAATTTCAATATTAACAAGTGAAATGTTGATTTTGGTCATGTTTATCACGGCTGCCTCCTTATTAATCAAGGATGGCAAATCACAAAAGTACTACATAACTCACATTTCCTCCCTGATGTAATTTGATGAGGGAAAAGCCCCTTTCTGAAATGCAGGTTTTCTGAATCAAGGTTTTCTACAAATTAAAGGTTATCGATGGAGGAATCCCCACCCACAGATCTGAGATGGGCAGAGAGGACATGGGGACAGTGCCAAGCTGAACTGGGAGCCCATTTTCCTGCAGTGACACCACCAACCTGCTACCGGCACACAGAGAGGGAAAGAGAAGCAATCACACCAACCCCACCATCAACCTGTGCACTGGCAAGGGAGAAAACACCCTCTTATTTTGTTAGCACCTTGAAAATCAGAAGTCCATCCTCTGGGCAGACACAAAATGTAATCCAATAACATTAAGCCCTTAACTGGCTTTCACTCACAATTAACAGGTAATGTCACTGATGCACAAGTTCCTGTCAACAACACCCGTTTCGCTGGTTCACCTCAGGGAAAATGGTTACTTTACCAAGCTTGCAGTTTCTTACATTATTTTCCAAGCTTGCTATGTAGTACCTGACAAACCTATTAAAGCTCTCAGAAACATCTGCTACAGACACAAGTTGGAACGTGATTCTGCCGGCCAGATCTGGGCGTTAAAATGCGTAAGATGTTTCAGTTGGAGGTCCGTAATTACTGTGGCACATTCTGCCCACAAGCTCTGGTATTTTAAAACATATATATAGCCAGCAAATAAATATCCAGGCAAAAAGCTGTTTTCAGAGACTTTGAAAGACCTGAACTACCATGTTGTACCAGACCTTGCTCAACCTCAGAATACACACAGAATTGCCATTTTAAGGTTTATCCCTTACTGACAGGCACCAGAGTTAAGATTTTCAGGCAACGTTACATTCCTGCATTTCCATTACAGAATTCTGTCAGCCTGTACCACACAGCAATCTGTCTGCTCTGCTGCTCTGGAGAGAGATGCACTGACTCTCAGCATTCCAAGTTGAGTCTGCAAAGGCTGCATATTCAGGTCTGCTCATCTAACCTATGCTACAGACAAAAAAAGAAATTAAAGATTTGGACTGTCATTGCCATTTTTTGCTGCTGGGCTGGTGCATGCTTAGGGGTTTTATTAACTTTGGAAACCTAAACCTCGGGAAAAAAGGTATCCCACTGATCCTTCCTATACACAGCTGTATTATTTTGAAATTGTCTATCTTTGATCAGAAGTGTCTCGGAAGAAAAACATCCTTTCCTGTCAAAGTAGTTCTGTTGCTACTGTAGGTTTGAAACAAGTCTTTTAAACTTAGAAATCAGCTGAAAATTTGAGAACCAAAGAACACAACAGAAATCTGACACGAGCAGACTGAAGTGCAAGGAACTGGGTTCTCCCTAAATACACATGCAACAGGAATATACCAGCAGCTCCACCACTCACAGCAACGGGACATCAAGGCACTAAAACTTCCCCTTCCACAAGCAAGAAAACATTCCATGGGCAGCCACCAGAGCTGCCTGATGTCAGTGCCAGGAGCTGCACTGAAAAAAAAAATTAACAGGTTGACTGAATAATTAATGCTGAATTTCTCTAATTCCTGAAATATTAAAGAAGATCCATAACTGTAAGCAAGCCACCTTTTAGGCACAGTGGTAAACAGGATGACTCAGGTGGCTACACTACCTGTCTGATATTAATCACTGGCTAAAGCAGACAACACTCATTAAAGGGCACTGACATAATTAAGGCCAGGCAACACAGATTTATGGAAGTCAATTAAAATATAATTTTGTAAAAGTAGAAATTTCATTGCTTGAGCAAGTAGGTGAAATAAATTTTAACTTCAGCAGGACACTTCAACTCAGCAGAATTCTAAAAAGGGCAAAATCATTCAAAACCACACAGAAGGTCTCAAATCATCACAACGTGGTTTTGCTTTTAACCCTCTCTCCTAAAGAATACACAACCACCCATCTCAGAAAGAGTAAAATCCACAAAATCAAGTAAAAGGTACGAAGCTTTCTCCTACGAAGTCTGTAACACTGGCCCACAGAACTTCTAAAACCTAAGGATGAAAACACAGGTATGGTAAGTACTGGGAGTGACACACCATCAACGGTGCCATTATGAATTATTCAACAACTCAGTCCAGCACAGCAGGTTGCACTGAACAAGGCCAAGTCAAAAGACTCACAAGCAGAAAACACAGGTGATACACAAAAAAACTGCAAAAGTCTTCTGGAAACACAGAGTCCTGAAACCAAGCCGAGATTTCTGACATCAGTCAGCTGAAAAGGAACAAACGATACGACACTGACTAGAGGAACTGGCAGAAAACACTTAATACAGGAATAAGGAAACAGTAAATATACACTAATTTTGTCACTGAAGGGATAGTGTGTCCTGGTCTGTTGCAAGAGGCAAAAGAGCTGATAAAACAGGTGTTCAAAAATCCACAGAACATGACAGGTATGCCTTACAGGGAGGAGAAAAAACACCAACAACATACTGAAGCTCTATTTACTGAGCTTTGAGAAAAATTATGTATTTTGCTCAGTCTTTAAATGATCCCTGCAGGTAAAAAATGCTGAAGACTGAAGTTTGTTCGGTGAAAGAACTGAAGCAAGACATGTGGGGATAAACAACAAAGTTGTTCTCAGGTCAACACTAAATTATTTTCTGAAAAGTATGTTCTAGTTCAAACAGAAAATCAGTTAGAAAAAAAATCTGTAGTGACATTACAGAAGATGCCAGACAAGTCAGAGGAGTCCCTTCTGGCTTCCCAAACATCCCTCATAAACGCAGTGCAAGGCCCATTTACCCATATACCAAGAAGTTTTTCCTTAGGGAGCAATGCCCAAACTATTCTCTTCTCCAGAAACTATCCCTCTATTATTAATCTTACGCTTTTAGATCTCCTCAAGTCTTATAACCTTCCTGTCTCAAACCATTGCAAAAGTGTTTCAATCTGTCAGCAGTTCCTGGGCAAAAATTGCCCGTGCCTACCCCCTCAAGCGGCAGCTCCACCGCCACTCGCCACTCGCTCCACATAGACGCACCCAAAGCTCCACGGAGCAGCTCCCAAACGCTGCACTCCCGTCAAGGAGGACACACTCAGGCAGGCACTGAAGCCCTCCTGGGATAGGATGGCACAAGAGACTGAGGAGACCCACACACCTAACCAAAGCCAAGGAAAGGAAGGGAACATTAAACACCACAACTCGGGATGTTTTCCTCCTTTCCTGCCTCCTGCTGTGCCCCCGGTGGGTGCAGGTGGGCTGGGGAGCTCTGCCCTCCGCGCTGTGGGTGCAGGTGGGCTGGGGAGCTCTGCCCTCCGCGCTGTGGGGGCAGGTGGGCTGGGGAGCTCTGCCCTCCGCGCTGCCGCTGCACACGGACACAGGAACGCTCCCGCCTCTCTCGGGAATCACCGTCACCTCCACCTCCATTCCCAGTCTCCAGCCAAACACAGACAGCAGCGCCGGCGCTCCGAGCACAGTCAGGGAGCCACACCCTTGGCTTTGCCACTGGCCCAAACACAAACACTTCTCATTCCAAATCCTATCCCAAAATGCTGCCAGCACTCGTTTTTCAGCTGAAAAATCACTTCCACATCTGTGCACCTTGTACATCAAAAACTTGCTGGCAGTTTTAGTAACATTTACAATAATTTTTAGAAATATTGTGCCATTCCACAAGACGTGAGGGATCAGGATGCCTGGGCTGCCTACCTGCCCCCCAGCGAGATCAACAGCCAGGCTGTGAATACACTCGGAGGTGCTGCAGCACCTCCCTCACACTGTGCAGCCCGTACACACAGCGTGGAAGAACAGCTTCACGCTAGAGTCACCAAAAGTACTCACTGCATTAACAAATCGGGCTTGTTGCGGGGTCCTGGGGGTTTGCTTTTACATGTTATTTACATAAGCAGCTTCTTTGGGCCTTGTGGAAATTCTGACCACCCGTCCCTTCTTAAGGTTTCCTACACTTCAGGACATACACATTCAATACAGACAGCGTGTCTGATAAAGCATCCTAAACGAAAGAGTTACAATGCGTATCAGATCTCAAACGTCCATCAGCCAGGGGGGCAGAAGGCAGCTTGTTACTATATACAAATTACAACAGTTTTTAATAGCTTACCACTTTTCTTCTCTTTGTGTTAATATTGCTAAAGAGAGTCACCTGTTTTGATCTAAGGACCGTATCTTTTAAAATCGACTTGTGATGTCTGCCTGATCCTGCCTTAGTACTTTTAAAGCCTAGTGTAACAGAGAAAATTACATATACAGATGATTCAGCATTAACTAAGCCTATTGTAAAAGCTTCCACTGGTTTTAACGGTAGTTTAACTGGGTCTCTGATTTATTAAATCAAGTTATGAGGTGCTTTTACTGAAAATCCTTGCCATATGCTCCTTCCACGATCAGCCTCCCTCCCTCTCTCTCTCACAGTCTAACACTGACGTCAGCCCTGTTTGAGCAGAGCCCGGACCGACAACCACCAACCGGCCTCAGATTCCAACACACGTGGCTCAAAACTATCAGTAGTTCTGCCCCCATGACTTGCCAGCCACCCCAGCCCCTTGCCAGGCAGCAGCTGAGGGCACACGAATCCAGCTGCCCATCCATCACTCCCAAACCTCACCCCAGCCAGCCCCGGTGTCCAACACAACTTTCTCCAGTTCCTCCCAGTCTGAACTGACCCGGCACACACAGATTGCAGCTGCCTCACCCAAACTGACCTGCTCAGGGACACCCACAGCCTCTCAATCTCCCAGTCACACAAGTCAGTATCTTCACCACAAAATACTATCAACAGAATGCAAAATATTTACATTTGTTGTCAGTGACAAAAGGAAAAAATTTTTAAAGTGCTTCACTGTAACAACATGAAAAAGTATTTCTTTATTGAATAAAAAAGACAAAGTTTCCAGTAGGCAAAAATTGCCTTCACAAAGTGCAAGGCATCCTGCCTACTTTCACCAGAATAACAGCTATTTAACAATACAAAAATATCTTTCCAGCCAGTTTTTGTAACATGTTATATGTAAGTTTGTTTATCTCTTTATAGTGATAAACTACATATACAATAACCATTGTTAATGCCATCAATTAATCATTCTATACTTCCCCAGACTTTTTTAAACATTTGGCCAAAAGGAGAGAAAATGATAATGCACAGTTTAATAACCAGCTGAGGGAATGAAAAAATGGTAAGTGACCCAAAAAAGGCACTGCCAACAAGGCAGTATTTTAGAACAATTCTCTAAATGTCCATCAGAATTTCTCACTGCCCTACAGACTCCACAAGCCCCACACAGCTCCTGGTATTGCTTCTCCTTTTCTCTGTAATCCTGGGGTCTCCATACCCAGGTTCTGTGTATTCCAAGCTTTAAGGGTTACAGGAGAGCTCACTCCTGAAAACACACACTTGGATTTCAGGCTTGCCAAAAACCACAGATGCACCAAAATAATTGCCTGCATCCTTTCCATTAAAACAAACAGCAAGGAGGACATAAAGAGTTCAGTGGCAGCTCAGTTTCCCACACAACATCCAACCATCAGTGTCTAAATTCAAGTAATGTTTAATCACCTTTGGAGATGGACTGACAGACCTCTCTCTGCAAAAAAACAGAAGTGGACACAGTTTATAACCAACACACTGTGGCAATCTCAGCTCCTGCCAGAGCAATGCAGAGACCTCTGCCTGCTCCAACTCCCACCTGAGCTAAACATGGACAGATAATGGTGCTGAACATGCCCATGAAGAACTACGTGGTTACACGTCTCTGTACATCGTGCCACCAACCACAAGAGGGCCGGTGTTGAACAGACCTTCTCACTCAGAGCACTCAATTCTTCTTACTGCCATCCAGAATTGAGGCACACCTGGAGCAAACTTGCTAAGTTCTCTCAGTTCTGACAATTGTCAAGCCAAATCATTTGTGCAACTAAAAAAACGCTCAGGAGTTGTGAGCAAGAGAGAAAAGGAAAGGCTTAGCTGGGCAGAAAACTGACTTTGTTCCCCTAAGAGCAAACCCCATCCCCCTGCAGCAATTCACACACCTAGCATTGCAAACGTCACTCCAATTAAAATAAATTGATGAGAAACCACACAAAGAAAAGGGTCCCTTTCAACACAAACGCTTCCTCCGTAACAGAGAGATGGGTTTCTCCTCACCAAAGCACCCAGTGAACCTCTAGCAAGCCAAGCAGGCAGGAGAAGGCAGAGCAGGCCTGTGCTTTTATGCCTGTGAACAGAAATTTTATTGCTCTGCCCCTCAGCTCTGTCTATAATCATGAATAAAATATAGCTCATCTCCACTAAACCTTTGAGCAGAAGCACTGAGGAGACAAAAAAAATAAAAACAGAAAAACTAGGAAAAATGCTAGGAAAGGGATTTTTTTTTTCTGAATCAGACTACAGGAAGATTTAATACTATACTTTAAAAAGCCCTAAGGAAGAATTTTAAAGACCTCAATAAAAGAACAATATATATCTGACAGTTACTTGACCTTACAAGATCAGACAAAAGCAGGCAGAATCAAATTTCATATTGTTAGTATTTCAAATAAATAAATAAATGAGGAGCTGGAGGCCTGAATTAGTTTAAGAGAGGGCAGAGGGGAAGGCCCAGCCCACGGCCCAGGTGCCCAGCCCACCTTCATCAGTCACTGTCAGCACAGACAGGGCCCAGCAAAGCCCCCCAGCCAGGCAGCTCCCAGCAAGGTGTTCCTGTGGCTCTGACACCCAGGGCTGGTTTTATCTTAACAAAGGGCCTACGGATCTTAAACAGTTTGTGACAGAATTTCATTCACACAACTGGCCTTGGCAGAGATGCTGTTCAGTCTCAAGTCCTCAGAAACACCCCCTAAACCTTCCCTGCACTCCCCCTTTACACACCAAGTTTCCTCCTCAATCCAGAAGTAAAATAGCAAGGAAAAAATTAATTGCAAAGCCCTCATCCATCTATTTACAAGCATTTTTTTTCACTTACATCATCATAGAGATTATACTTTTAATTTCCTGTATGTTTTCAAAAGGCAGGAAAAAATGCTAATAGGAGCACCTGAGGATATTTTACCTCAATACCAACACCTGTAATTCAAAGAGGATCTCCAAGAGTCCAAGTTTTCACTGTGGTATCAAATTGTTTTGTAAGCACACTGGGAAACAAATCATTCCTGCTACGGGACTACTTTGCATTTAGTTCTATGCTCTCACTTTAAAGACAGGCCCGAGAAACCACCCAGAAAAGGCCCTGAGGGAAACAGAGAGCAGGTGCCCCCATGAATGTTCCTGTATCCAGGGCTGGGAGAGCCTGAGCAGCCCCAAAATCAGCAAACCCAGCATTTACACACAACATTGTCAGATACTGAAAGGGGACAGCAAAGACTCAACCCAGGAAGTGACATCCAGCTTCCAGGGATAAACCTTTGCCTTCTCTTTAATGCAGCTGACTGGTAAACCCAATCTTTATTTTTTTTTTAAATCACACGTTCAGTGAGAAATTAACCCCAACCCGCAGCTGACACGGGCTGAACCCGCAGAACTGCGGGAACCTGGGGAGCAGGGCGGGTGCAGGAGGGGCAGGGGACACACACCCGGCATCGATTAGGACACATTTTCACCGCAGCACCAGCCAACTGTTCCAAGGACGCCTATTCAAGTGAATGGCAAGAAAACCAACACCTCATAGTAGTAATGCTCTTATTATCTATTGCAGCCAACACCCAACAGCAAGGGCTTAAAAATACCAAAACAGAGCTTTTGTTGGTGACAACTGCAACCAATTTCGTTTACAAAGATTCCAAATTATCACGCTGTACATCAACCAAATGTTCCATTCACCAAGCGGCAGATTAATTTGTGTTTATTAAAGAGTTTCTTAAGAACAAAAGCAACCAGCAGCGTTATGGGAAAAGGAAAAAAAATAACACGTACTTTCCAGGAACTTGCCCAAGTCAGCTCCTGAAGCAAGAAAATAGAATGAGCAGGAAGAAGTTAGAAGAATATAATCAGAATTCAGAAGTTCTTTCCCCGCCCACCCAAGCAACCAGGCACTTAGGAAGAATCACAGTAAGAGCAGCACACCATGAACGCTGAACTGAAGATTACAGGGGGAAATGTAGGATTTTATTCCAGAAGCGCTACTTGGCAACACCTCCTTTTGGCCTACACCTTTTCCCACTTCAAAGTGCAACCACACAGAACTGAAAGAGCGGAAACTGCTCTGTTTACACTGAAACTACTTGTCTTGCATCAATACCAAACGTACACAATGCTGATCGATGCTCTCTTCGGCCTGCCAAGGCCTGTCCAGTCACACCGTGCCGGTCAGCGCTGCTCCCGCACCCTGCGGCCCTGCGAGGGCTCGGAGCTCGCTCCTTCCCCGGCCCGGGCCACCTGACAGGGCCGGGCGTGCTCAGCGCGGGGCTGCTGCTGGGCTGGGAAGGGACGAGCGAGTTCACAAGGGTCAGTGCGAGGGAACACGGCCCCGCGGGGCGTGAGGAGCCACGGCCGCCCCGCCGCCGCCTGACAGGCGCCGAGGAGCCGCCTGTGGAGCGCAGGGCCCGCTCGCCGCAGCCCCCCAAGCCCCACACAAGCCCATGGGCAGCGCAGGGGGCCCTCCGGGCGCGCCCCCCCCGGGCGGCCTCGCCTCACGGTTAGGCCGCGGGGCGCCTCGGGGCTGCTGCCCCCGCG
>VWZD01010269.1:259972-282069 GCA_013396695.1 Sakesphorus luctuosus
AGGAATTTCTGCCTGGAAAGGGTGGTCAGGCCTTGGCAGGGGCTGCCCAGGGAGGGTTGGAGTGCCCAGCCCTGGAGGTGTCCAAGGCAGGACTGGCCGTGCCACTCAGTGCTCTGGGCTGGGGGACAAGGTGGGCATCGGGCACAGGGTGGGCTCCAGGCGCTGGGAGGGCTTTGCCAAGGTGGTCATCGGGCACAGGGTGGGCTCCAGGCGCTGGGAGGGCTTTTCCAGCCTGAATGGCTCTGTCAGTCTGTGTTTCTGTCACTCTGTGGCCCTGTCACTCTGTGCTGTCAGTCTGGGCTCTGTCTCTCTGTGGCTCTGTCACTCCGTGCTCTGTCTATGGATCTGTCCGTCTATGGCTCTGTCACTCTGTGGCTCTGTCTGTCTGTAGCTCTGTCACTCTGTCACTGTGCTCTGTCAGTCCGTGGCTCTGTCTCTCCGCCCTGTCCCCGCCCCACCCCGCAGTGTGGCCCGGCCGGCCGGTCCGTGCGGTGACCGAGGGGGTTCGGGGCCACCCGGAGCGGAGCGGCCCCCGCGCTGTGCCCCGAGGTGCGGGAGCCACCCCGGCGCTGCCGCCGCCGCCGCACAAAGGGCGGTATATGACACGTGTTTTGACTCTTCCTGATGGAAAAATCAGGAACTGAGGGCGAACTTTTTTCAGCTAAAAATACCAGTTTATTTTTAGTCCCCAAACCCATATTAGTGCATGATGCAGAATAGCCCCATGTGGTTCCTTCAGCCTAAAAAACTATTCTCGGCTGTTACGCACTGCTGAAGGTATAACTGCTTTCAGCTGAAACAGTTTCACTGCAATCCTCATGTCAGCCACAAGCCATGGAGCTTTCTCCCTCCTCTTCTAGGTGAATAAATACTTGTCATTGTGCACTGAACACGAGCCAAAAATGATGCAACACTGAACACAAGTGATTCTTCTGAGCTAATGGGTTGAAAGTCTGTAATTCTTGGGGCTTATTTTTAGCTGAGAGCAACATAGAACTACCTCATCCAAAAATCTCAGAATGGAATTGCTGCTTTTGAAGGCTGGTATGGAAAAGCAAAGTTCCCTAGAAAAGGGCTGGCCTGTGACAAACTGCATTCGATCCCCCTGGTTGTTGTCACACAGCTTGAGCCAATGCTGATAACGGGGGAGGGAGGGGCAGAACTGCATTTCAAGCTGTCAGTAAAAACTTCCAATTTCACTGCAGAAGCAGCTGTGCCTTGTTATTCTATTTATCAAATGTGAGTTTGAGCACTTAAAAATATTTTCACATGCTCTAAGACAACCTTTATCTGAGATGGGAGATGTTTAGCACTTGTGGCAATTTTTTTATCTCGGTTAGCACAAACATTATATTACGGAGACAAAAAAAATCACAAAGAGAGCAACTGAAACATACCTCATCTGCAGAACTTGGCAATTCTGCAAAATACCTCAAGGAAACTCAGATGACAATCTTTTGGTAATAGCAGATGCATCTGAAACCCTCCACAATGCTCATTCAAGCAGAACGAGGAGAATCTCATGAAAATTCACAGCTGTACCCGTGCAGTAAAATTCCTGCATGGCTCAATTACACAACTTCAGCTGACAATGTGTAGGTGTGAAATCACCTCAGCAGCCAGTCTGGGTACCAAGGGCGTGATGTACTTCAGAGTGCTGGATTACTGTGCCAATTCATCCTCACTATTAAAGATCCAAATGCAGGGAAGCAGCATTCCTGGGAAACTGAAAACTTTCCTTATCAACCCAAGGTTTCCTCCCATCCATCTCAGAGGCAAGAGCCTGCCCCACTGGGTACAGTAGTGGAGCTACAAACACAGAGCACAGCTCTGAAATGATAAATAAGGGTCATAAAGCAGCCCAGAAAGATGTGTTCCAGTCACGTTTTTCTTGCCCCCCTATACTTTGTTATTTGGAAAAAGGGCTCCCATATTTGCTAAAATAACAGGGATTTTGTCTGGGAAGAGTCAATGTCTTCTCAGCAGCCTCTGTTTTCCATGTCCTCATTTGTCACATCCCTAAAAATAATGAAAGCAGCAGCAAAGCAGGCAAACATCCAACTGCAGTTTTGAAAGTCAGTCACTTCAATGCATCTGTCACCTCAGGTGGCTTATGCTCAGACAGAATACCACAAACAAGCTGCTACTTCTGCAACACTCAATTACTTTTAGATGTCTTTCCCACAAGTGGCAAGCTGAGTTTGTAATGCAACAACCAGGCACTCCAGTTACTCAAATCCCATCTTGCAAGGGATTTATATGGATACTCCCAAAAGGTTAAAATGTTAAAATATCACCTTAATCCTCACAGATAAACGCTGAACCCTGAGCCAGAAGAGCCTGATCACACCATTTCTCTCCACCGTGTTCACACGGAGCTCTTTAGAGGATACTTCCTGCCCCCACAGGCTGTCCCCTGCAGCCAGTGGCAATGGCTGTGACAGGAGCATCCTTGACAAATCCACTGTGATCCGGGCTGAACTCACCCTCCGTGCTGGCTGAAGTGCTGGTGACTCCTCTACTGTACTTCTGCTCTGGGAAATGTTAAACAAAACACCGTCAGGGACCAAGGACTACCTGGAGTTCCCATTCTAGGAGATGAATTACCTGAAGCAAATCTTTGTCCCTTCTGAGAAAGACCCGTAAGTGCAACTCCTCTACTTGCCGTCAGGGGCTTCAGAGTCACTTGAGGGTTGTCAGGAGTTCCAGACAGGGACTGATGTACCAGCAGGTATCGCTAAAGAGAGCTGGGATTGCCAGGAGCTCTGAGAGCCAACCGTGGTGACATCAGGCAAAAAAGGACAGAGCATCAAGGATTGTAATATACTGATTATGGGTTAATACAATTAAGTATTGTCACATGGTATTAGGTGGGAGATATAGCCAGACAATTTCTTCCTAGTATTTCTGCATAGCCTAACGACACTGTTATCCAATTCAATAGTTGCCAGCAAAACAGAACAATTTATAAAGCAATTCATTTCCCAATGTCAGTTTTTGCAAACCTAATTTCAAAATGCACATTGCTGCAACTCCAAAATAAATGTACATCCAAAAGCACTTACTATTCGCTGCACCAAATGAAGGCCCCAGCCATCAACACCTATTTGAACAAAACCTAACCACAGACAATGCTCATTTCCTTATTGAAACTTGTCAGCTGGAGTTGACTCAATTGTGTTGAAGTAAAAAGGCCTTTTCCATGCTCTCCTCCCCCAGCCCTGGGCTCCTCACCCAGCTGCACATGCAAAGCAGCAGAGTCAGCAGTGCCTGCTGTGCTGCGCAGGAAAACAAGGAGAACCAAGAGCAGCAGTGGGGCGAGTTTCCTGCAGCAATAGGGTAAGGAACCGTCACCCTGATGTCACCTGACCTGTGGGACCAAGGGCTGCTGGGCACAGAGCAGAGCCACCTGGACTGGAACATCCACATTCTCGCCTGTCACCACTGGCCTGGCACAGGGCTCGCCTCCTCCTGAGCCCCTGCCCAGCCTGCCCGTGCCAGCAAAGCTCAGCAGATCAGCTACGGCAGAAACAAGATGCTTGGACGCATTTTCAGATGTCCATGTATTTCTTCCATTTTTTCCTCCCTTCACTAAAGGCGGAGAGAGGGAAATGCAGCTGAAGTAACCTGCCCTGCTCCCAGCTGGGGCACCACAGGGCTGAGAAAGACCCTATTTTAAGATAAGGAAAGGCTGACAACCTTCAGATGTCAGTGGGCAGTAATTCAAATATTTAGACAGCCGTGGCCCTTTCTGAGGAATTGCAAACATCAGGGCTTTCTACACCAGAACAGCTGTGCAGAAGGGGAAGTGCTACCAAGAAAGGGATGAACACTCCCTTCACTCACCAGAGTCAGGATGTCAAGCTCTGAGGATCACTACTGTAACTTGTGAACAAAATGGTATATTCAGGGACCTGAAATAAACCACAGCCAAGACTGGAGATAACAATGCTTTATTTGTACATTTCAGCAACAGGAGAAACAATCGAAGATGAAATTATCTGCTTTGTTGTAAAGTATAAAAACATTTAATTATAAATATTTACCTAAAAAGCGTGATTTATAAAATATAATCTGTGAAGATATATACACAGTTTTATTGTTTAGCAATTCTTTCACCTGACATAGAAGAGTAGAGAGGTTTTTCTATTTATTATTCCACACTCACAGTTTAGTGCTCACAGTTTAAGAAGCAAAACAGACAAGTGAAAAGATGACTGGTGAGTTTCATTCTGGAAAGAAAAGAAAAATGCACAAACTGGGGCGAGAGCAGAGGCAGAATTTGAGCAAATCCATGTTTCAAGAGTGGTCTCTGAGGGAACACAGCTCCCCTGCCATGACCTACAGTGTATACACCCAGACAAGCATCTTAACATCTGTGGGCAGGTTTCCTGTGTTTGAAAAGCAAATGGCAAATAGAGTAGTGCAAGCCCTGGGAACTCAGTTCAGCTCCACATGCTCACCTCACTGCTCTCTGAGCAGGGATTGCTCAGTATGCTGTGCTGGTGTCCTCTGTCATGGCTCTAATGAAATCAAACAATGTCACCTTCATGACTCAGGCTATGAGCAAACCTCCAAACAGAAAACTCCAGTGTGCCATCCAATTGCATTGTCCAGCTGGCAATACCCCTTAAAAACAGATACAACTGCCTAAGGCTGGAAAATAGAGAGGAGCCATACAGTACACTAAATGTGATGGAATGTGAAAGAAGAGAAATGGTTAGGCAACTCAGTTCTCTATTCCTCGTTGAAGAGAGCCAGCTTCCTCCCTTCGAAGTCCTGGGAAATCTCACCTCTGAGGGAAGGGTTTGTTATGGCACTTCAGAGAAGAGAAACTGGGAAGACTCTCCAACATGCTGGGCGGCAGAAAATGCTACAGGAAATGCTCTTGAGTTTGATCCACATCCCTAGTAACTATCTTTCTCTCTTCACAGTGTTTTCACAGTGCCTGTGGCACAGGGCTTTGAGGAAGAAAAAAAAGGGTGACAACACCCAACAGAAGTACAAACATACAGGAAGACAAGCTGTACTTTGTACACCCTGATTTACACAAGACCTTACTACTTGTCGGTAAGCAAGGAATGAATTAATACAGGATTAAGAGCAAAAAGATGTATAGGAAAGAATGAAGTAGGCAAACACGATGCTTGTCAGTGCTCACCCATGATTTGCTACCTGCTGTTTCTGCTTCAGGGTGACAAGCTCCTGGCAGCTCAGAGCAAACAGCTCTGAACTACTCACAGCATTATGAATGCCTTGCAAGAGCTGTGCCCTGAGAAACTCAGAAGGATCTTCAGGAGAGGAAGGCTAGCGAAGTCGTGATGGGTTTTAGGCAGGATCCAAGCAGTTCTCTCCAGGCAGAGCCCTGATCTGGGGAACGTACCAACTCATGTGCAATCTCAGAGTGCATGTTGGCTGCTGGGTTACTGGGTAAATGCAGACTTCAGCTCCCTGAAAGCCGCTCGGCGGTGCTTCCTTTCCTCCTCTTCCCGCTTGCGCTCGTCCTGCTCAGCTCTTATCTCTGCTTCAAACTTACTGGCTGAGGAGAGGGCTTGGGCCTTTATGAGAGAGTCAGAAAATAAATGAGTGTCAAGCCTTGCATCAGACAGAGCGCCAGAGCCTGAGCTACGTCCAGATGAGCAACACAGAGCTGTTTGCTGCACCTCCCAGTGCCTGCTGGGACACTCTGTCAGGATGGGCCAAGTACGAATTACAGTGCAGTGCTTGGGTATTTACACCCAATACCTGTCAGCTTGCTTGATTTTAACATCAACAAAAGAAAGGTCATTTACTAATAAATCATAGCCAGTGACCAAAACAGTGCTGTCAGTCCTGGGTCACGTACATCATTCCTGTAAGCAGGCAACAGAACACAGGTTGTGAGCATACAGTGGGAGAAACTACTGCAGAAAACAGCTCTGAACCACAGCCAAATCTGAGAACATCATACTACACCATGGATAATCTGCAGATCAAAGAGACATTGTTTACTTGCTGGCTATTTTTCCAGCTTTCATCTCAGTACATCTGCTGTGCCATAGCTGTGTTATGCTCCTGGGAAAAAACTTCTTATATAAACAAGCAGGATTATTTTCTCTCCAAAAGAGCTTTCAAAAAGGGTGCTTTGTCAGCTTCAAATGGTGCAAAGCTTTCTGCCAACCTCAAGACCCTGCAGAATAATTTTGATTCCAAAGGTTACAGAGACCTGCTTGAGAGAGAGATATCTGAAATCCTATACTCCAAAGTACTCCATTCACCACTGAACTTGGAGCATTCTGCTTGAGTGAGGTTTTGTAAAATGGGAAACTCTGTCCCTGTCACAGTGGATTTCAGCCAGCCCCCCGGTGCTCCCAGCCAGCCCCCTGGTGCTCCCAGCCACAGGGCCACAGGTTGGCCAGGCAGCTCCACCAGGGAAAGACCCAGAGCAGACAATGCATTACACTGTCCCAGTGTTGACTGATCCACAGAAAAGGCTATAGCCAGAGCCCAAAAAATAGGAAAGGGAAAAGCTAAGACTGAGCTTTTTCTGTGCCACACCATACCTTAGCTTCAAAGAAGTTCTTGGCTCCTTTGACTCCCTCAATGGATACATCTATCTCTGAGAGCTTGGCGAGAGTCAACAGGCCGCTGTCCTCCTCGAGCTCCCCAGCTGCAGCTTTATGGAAAATCAGCAGGAACTAGCAAGAGAGAGGGGAAACATTCAGGTTTTTCACTGAGGCTCAGACAACTTAAAATACAAACAGCACAGCCACCTGGACGGGGCTGGAATTCACATTTCTGAGCAAAGGAAATCAGGTTGATATAAACCAAATGCAACTTGTGCTCCTGTACAGACCTGTTATAGGCTAAAGGCAGTAAGAATCTCACAGGAAAAGAAGGTTTCCTGGGAATCAGAGCCCTGGTAAAGCACAGTTTCTAGCAAGCCTAGGCTGCTATGTGGTCAGAGGAAGGAGGTCATCTCTCCACCTGCCCAGTACAACCACAGGATGGGCTCAGACATAGCTCTTTACATTCTCACACTCTAATGGTGTATTCATAACCCCCTCAACAGCTTCCCCAGCGTTCTGGGGCCTCAAATCACACCCCATGACAATGAAAGCTGGGCAAAGACAGCTCTGGTTCACCCCAGGCTCCCTGAACAGAGGCACCAGTGCACTCCTGTGAGAGAAGCAGCAGCCCAGGGGTGTGTGTGCTCTTGTGACAGAAAGGCTCGAACAAGTGTCCACACAGCAATCTGGTATGAAACAATTATCCTGCACTGGGCCACAGACATTTAACAAATCCAGCGCCACTACAGCAGAGTTTGTATTAGGAAGTGAATTGCAAAGAGGAACAAACCAAAAAAAGAATTGTATTTCACTCCATATTTCACGCCTGCTTAAAAACAAAGACCTCTGCACCACCTTGCACCTGCCAACCGAAGTCCAGGTTAAGATGTAGAAGCTCTGTGTGTACTGGGAGAGGTCCTGTAACTCCCTGCTATTCTTGGCCACCCCAGGAGGTGTCTCAGTGCTGGGAACAGCGCAGAGAGAACAGCGACAAGGACAAGCACCCGGGTACAAACGGAGCACAAACAACAAAGCTGCGCCACTTCAATCCAGGCCAGACGGCTGTGGGTACCAGGCGGGGTTGCCCAGAAATCCATTTGCACAGAAACACGGAGCATCTCTGGCTCTGCACTCCCGGCAGAGGGGCCCGAGCGCTCCCCACGGAGGGCAGCAGAGCCCCAGCACCGCACCCAGCCAGCCCACGGCTCTCCCTGCCCCGAGCTGTGCGCAGGAGCGCTGGGGATGCCAGAGTTTGGGAAGGCCTCCCATGGGGAAGGGTGTGGAGATGGCAGCGTCAACAGGCATTGCTTCATGCCAGAGCCTCGTAACTCGTGAGTGCTCAGCTCGGGGCAGCAGAGAGCAGCTGGGCTGGGAGGGAACTCTTCCCGCTCCAAACACATTGTCGGGGTTGACCCTGGCTGGATGGGACTTAGGCACCCACCGAAGCTCTCATCACTCCCCTTCTCCTCTGGACAGGGGAGAGAAAACGTACACAAAGGTTCAAGAGGTCAGATAAGGAGAGATCACTCATCAAAATACTGTCATAGGCAAAATAGGCTCAGCTTCGGGATATCAACCGAGTTGATTACTCACAAAATCAGAGCAGAATAATGAGAAGTAAAATAAATCCCCAAAACACCTTCCTCTACCCCTCTCTCCTTCCCAGCTGCACCTCCTCCCCTCCAGTGACACAGGAAGATCAGAATGGGGGTCACAGTCAGGTCATCACAGGTTGTTTCCACCCCTGCTCAAGGAGAGCAGCCCTTCCCCTGCTCCTGTTGGGCTACTCTCTCCACAGGTGAGCAGGTCCCTGCCAGGAGCCTGCTCCAGCACACGTTTGCCATGGCTTCACATCCCCCTTTCAAGCATCCCCCTGCTCTGGCATGGGCTCCTCCAGGGCAGCAAGCTGGATCTCTGCACCCCCACGGCCCTCGGTGGGCTGCCAGGGCACAGCTGCCTCACCCTGGGCTTCCCCACGGGATCTCAGGGGAATCTCTGCTCCACACCTGGAACACCTCCTGCCCCTCCTTCTGCACTGCCCTGAGCATCTGCAGAGCTGTTCCGCTCACATATTCTCACTCTGGACCTAATTACATCTATGCAATAACTTTTTTTCCTTCTTAAAGATGTTACCACAGAGTGGTTCCCACCATCTCTGCTGGGCTCAGCCTTGGCCATCAGTGTCTGTCCTGGAGCTGGATGGCATTGGCTCTGCTGGACATGGGGGAAGCTTCTGGCAGCTTCTTGCAGCAGCCACGCATGGAGCTCCCTTGCTACCAAAACCTGGCCACACAAACCCAATACACACATGTAAGGAATTAAACGGTGCTCTGCGGAATGGACAAACATCCTGCTTGGAAAAAACCCAAATCCTCCCCAAGACATCTTCTCCCTGTGCTCAGATCTGCTGGGCTCTGGGGAGTTTTCCTTCACCCCCACCAAGCACTGTGACACAGAGGGCTGGCAGCTCGGCTGGAATTAGTCATGGTTCCTCCTCACAGTTTCTGCTCCACCCTGCAAGTCCCACTTCCTGACATTGGAAAAGAGCAGTGGAGGCAGCACAGTCCTGAGGTCTGGTGCACCCGTCACCTGGGGAGGGACTGGGTCACGAGTACAAGTGAGCATGAATCACCCTGAAACGAGGGGCAGCAATGCTCTAGATACGAGCTGTCACAGCCATGAAGGCTGGGCTGAGTTAAAGAAAACCTGGGACTGAGCTGCCAGCTGGGGTGGACACAGCAGAACACCACTCCCAAGGACCCAGCAATGGACTATGGGGCATCACGCTGGTTTCCACAGCAGCTCAGCAGCAATCCCTCCTCATGTCAGCACACAGCCGGCAGCTCACCTCACCAGCTATTTGCCCTCAAGGTGTTCACTAACTAGAGAACACCAGCAATAATCTGCATTCAGCTCCCATTCCCAGCCTGTCTCACACCCTTGCTGGGCCCAGGACACAGCATGTGCCACTGAGGCTCAGGGAAACATCAACAGAGAAGCAAAAGTGAGTAACGTTGGTACCTTTTAAAGCTGTTCTCTCAGAGAGGACAACACGACCCACCACTTTCCACACTAATCTCACGAGTTGTCCCTGCTCTCACATCCTTCATGATCCAAGACCTACCACCCAGTGCCAGGCTGGCACCATGCAAGGGAAGGGGTGGACTGACAGGCAGCAGAGCCTTGTAACAACAGCTTGACAGAAAAGCAGCTGTGGTTTGCACCAGCTCTGGGAGCAAACACGTGATGTGGGTCAGCATTTCAGCTGGTGTGGATGTGGGGGACAGAGGGTGGATTTCTGTGGCTTCTAGACAGAACTACAATTAGACATTACTATTACAGCAATTAACTCTGGTTTCCTGTGGTAATGACAAAACTAGACAGTCAGAGGTGTGGGGCTTTTTCCCTCACTATACCTGATCTAAATTTCATACTTGAGTCATGGAGGGAGTCTTGTGCAATTAATTGTTGATGTATCGTTGGGTGCTCAAAGGTCAGAGACACTTTGCTGAATGGGGCCAGCAGTTCAGCAGCAGCAAGTCAGAGCCACACAGGCCTCCTTGCCAGGCAGCAGCTCATCTGGGATGGGAGGACACGACACTGCTCGAAGCAGCAGGAAAATGTGACCTATTGCAAGTGAAAGAGGTCCCTACCAACTCTCTGGCCACACCACAAGAGCGTCTTCAGGCAGGTATGTCTGGAGAGGCAGACAGGAGCACTCCAGTGCATGAGTTACACCAGCTCAGTTCAGATGTTCGTTTAAACCAGGCTTCTCCTCGCAGTCTCTGAGTGCACCACCTCAGCTTAGCCACTCTCCATGTGCTTGGTCATCACCACCAAGGACAAGCAGAGCGGGACAAGCCTCCAGGACGGTTCAGACTTCCTCCCACACCAGGAAATCTGCCTCCCTGCCAGCCCTCTGCCCAAACACAGCAGCTAGACAGGGCACATCTGCAAAAAGGCAAAAAGCATCCTGCTCCTCTCTGCCACAGGAAGCTTTGGGACTGTGCCAGAGCTGCTGGGTAATTTGTCCCCAGAGCTCTGCCAGTGATGCTCCCTCATTCCAACCCACAGGCCACTCAGGCTTGCATTTGCTTGACTGTTTTTTTGCATCTGGCAAGAAGCTCCACAGCACCAGCTGCTGTGTGCTGTGTGCCAGGGGCTGGCAGCACAGGCAGCCCTGCCAGCTGACAGGGGCTGGGGGCTGTGCTCCAAACAGGTGGCAGCAGAAATGGAGCTGCTCTGCCACTTGTGCTGTGCCAGTGGTGCCAGGACACCACAGCATCTTTCAGAGCCTTGAGAATAAAGGCATTTCTCTTCCATAGGAGAGAGCCCCAGCAGCAAGCCTGGAGGCTGTCCCCAGCTCTTCACCCAGGTGAAGGGTGGCCCAGGAGGCATGGAGAGACACACAGGGCTCCTCAGCCCATACAGTGATTTGGCAATCAGTGACCTGGGGCCACTGCACGGTGCTCTTCCTGCTCCACTGGATTCTTTGCTACCCCCAGTTCACCTCTGAGCAGGCACATTCCTTCCCTGCACAGAGGAGCTCAGGGACAGGCTCTCACTTCCAAGATTTGCATGTTTCTCCCCTTCTGTTTAAGAGCTGGTCTCCATAACCCAAGTCTGTAGTCTCTGTCTTCCTGCTGCCCTCCTGCAGTGAAAGAAATTCAACAAAATCCTTGGGGCATGAAAGCAGAAGGAGACGGTGTGATGTGCCAGCACAGAGAGATGGTGCAGCAGCTCTATGAGCTGCCAGTCGTCCCTCATGCCCCAACCAGCCCAGCTGGTCTTGGGCCCCAGCCCCTCTGCCAGGCATTGCCAAAGCTCTCAGCACTTCCATGAAGAACAACTCAATGTCCTGAGGTGTGGGGAGCTCCGCATCTCATCTCCACAAGCAAGTCCCCACCCCAGAGGGGGCACTGTGAGAGCACAGCCCAGCTGCCCAGGGCCCACACAGCCACCCCGTGGGGAGGAAAGAGGCAGGACAGCAGCATAGCCCTCATAAACAGGGCAGGACACAAGCAGCACTGGCCCTGCTGCTGCCCAAGGAGCTTCAGAAAGCCACAGTGTGACGCTCACTTCTGACTGATCCAGCACTAAACATTTGGGAGGAGGAGATGATGAAACAGGAGGCTTTGGTATCTATGTTTCCCCTTCCTGCTGAGATGATTTGGGTACCCCTGAGTGCATGCAGTTAACTGCTAAAATTCCCTCTCTTCCTCCACCTGGCAGAGGATCCTAGCCTGCCCACACTGCTCCCAGCTGTCTCAGCACAGTGGTGACAGACAGGCCCATTTGAGGTGTGTCCCTGCTGAGCCAGGGTGCAGGACCAAACTGCTGCATCCCCACATTATTCCTTGCTGCAGGGGGGCAACCACTCCTCATGAAGCTTTGCCATGGCTGGTCACTGTGTATTGCAAAGAGGGAACCAAAAGAAGCTGGAACAGAGCCCCTTGTACCCCTGAGATCAGCTGCTATGAGCAGAGCCCCTGCCCTGCACCCAAAATGCAGCCTGAGCTGCTGCACCACAGGAGCCCAGCAATGAGACCTTGGGACTGAAGGGACACAGCTCCTCCAGCTACAGCAGAGAGCTCTGTGAGCACTGCTGTGCAGCTGCATCAGGGCTCAAATGTGCTCCCAAAGCAAGCAGGGAGGTTGGAGAACTTTGGCATCAGGCACTGTTACGCTACATGGAGATGGAGGTTGACAATGGTCTGCACCCTTGGCATGGGGAAGCTTACTGGCTTCTCCATTGCAGCCCAGAGCTGGAGAAACACAGAGGGGAGGGGGTTCCCTACAACCAGAGCACTGGGCCTGGCTGCCTCCTCCCTCTGCCCCACAGCCACACCCTTGGATGCTCCTGCTGCCACTCTCACCTCGCGGAAGCTGAGCTTCCCATCGAAGTCTTCATCCACCTCCTTGATCATGTTCTTCAGCCCCAGGTGGGTCTGTGGGGCTCCCAGCTTTTCCATCATCAGCTTCAGCTCCATCAGGTCAATGTATCCATCCCGTCCTGAGTCATACCTGTGGGGTGCAAAGGGGAGGGGTCAGCCATTATCATCCCCATCTTTCCCGAAGAGGAACCATGCAAATGGATAAAGTCTCTGTGCGGCTCAAAGCTCAAGAGAGGGGAAGCTGCATGACATAGTCAGAGCTGAGATATATTAAGCTCAGGGAAGTAGCTGTCAGCTTTCAGAACTGTCTCACCAGATGGAGAAGTGCTCAGGGGAGCTCAGACCAAACCACCCACGCAGACAGACCATGAAGGAACTCAGCTTATCTCAGTGGGATTTCCATTTCACCCACTTGCCTGTCCAGCACAAAGGTTATTTGTATGCAGCTCACACCATGCACCAGTGTGATGAGGCAAAGGCATGCCAGAGCCAGCTGCTGCCAGGTCTCCTGCTCATTTCAAGGACAAACAGGGAGCAGGGACCAACCAGAACCTCTCCTGAGAGAGCAATCTTTCTTTATAAGCCAAACACACTCCCTCTAGCTGTTAAGATCTTTGCTCTCCAAAACTCTTTTGTACTACACAAGTACCATGCTTCAGGGCAGCTGTTTATTCTGTGTGCTCAGGCAGAGCGGCAAGGCAGTCCCAGGGCAGCACAGCAGTCCCAGCAGGTGCCAGGGCTGCACCCCAGGGTCAGGCTGGCACGGGAAACCAGTGCCTACCTCCAGGAACAAGACTGGAGTGGGACCATGCTCCCAGTAGAGAACAAGGGACTAAAAGGACTTCACAAGAGGAGGAAGAACCCATGAAAGGGGAAGAGTGCTTTAGGCACAGGGAGGCATCGAGTGACCTGCCGTGCACAGCTGGGGACTGTGCACCAATTCCTCCCAACAGCTGCTGTGGGTGTGAGCAAAGCATCCGGCCCACAGCAACCAGCACTTCACACCCAGCAGGGCCATGGCTGGCTGTCAAAGTCCAAAGGCTGGAGGGATGGGCTCTCTGCTATCAGACAGCCCTTCAACAGCCCTCTCTCATCCTGGTCCTGTCATCAGGGCTCAGTATAGAGCTGGGGCACCACATGAGAGGCCAGGGCAGGGTCTGCCAAGCTGGGCTCAGCCCTGGTCACAGCCTGCCACTGCCCCTCACCGCCACCACAACCTGACAGTGTTAAAGCCTTTCAACCATTCAGAAAGGAAACTCTAGGCACAGCACTGAAACCTTCCAGCGGGTAGCAGCCAGTCAAATCCTCCCCCCCCACCATCTTTCATTGACTGTTAGCTCCCTTCCAAAGAAATGAGGGCTGTGGCCATCCCAGACAAAGATCTGCACAGTTGTGGTTACCCTGGAATAAAGCCCTTTCCAGCTGAGAACTCTCAGAGCCATAGAGGAAGCTGTGGCAAAGGCAGGCATGAACAAACTGCTGTCAGGCAGCACGAGGCAGGGCTCAGCCAAGAGCTCTGCCCCTGCCTTCAGGGGCACAGGCACAGCATGCTTATCCCCCAAACTAGGGTGGTCTCCACGACTTTGTAGAGTCCCACTGCCTCCACAACCAGTTTTGATACTTTCTGTGCCTCTTTGTTTCTAAGGGTCCCAGGACCAAGAGAACCCAAATGACAGGGACATCACCACCAGACCAGACTGGCACACAGCCCCTGCTGCCAGTCTGCCTGCACTCAGCAAATCCAAGAGCCCACCGGGCTGGACAGCTTTCTGAAAAACAAGGAAAGAAACCTCCATCAGAGCAGAAACCAGGTCATAGACCTGAGGCATCACAGGGAGGAAATGCAGCAAGTTCCTCACAGTAAGATAGGTGTCAGTTAATTAAGCCACACGTTCACAGCATCACCCAGCCCAGCGCTGAAATGCACTTCCAGGACACCACAGAACCATAATAAGTGCAGTATTTAATTGTCAATCTGTTTTCCTTTCAAGTTTGGGAGAAAGGGTTTGGGGGCCCTTCCTCCAGTGTAAGGTGGCTGGGGATGCACCACCTTGGATTAGACACAGCAGCAAAGTGTATGGTGGCAGAGGGGCACTCAGGGTTGGGTTTTTGGGGGACCAGCAAGCTCATGCTGCCCTTTGGCTGGGTGCAGAAGCAAAATAATAGCCAGGCCCCCTCCAAGGGCTGCCCAGGTGGGTTGTGACACTGCTTAGCCCCACAGGGAAGCTTTGGGTTATGGAGATGAAGGCAGAAGGAGGGCACAAGCCCAGCCCATGCTTGCTGTGCTCCTCTCAGCCTCCATGACATCAAACAGGGGCCCTGGGGCCGGTGTGCTGCCCCGAAAGGGTTAAGCATGGGGCACAGCTTCAGGGCTCGTCATCCCTGCAGAGAGACAGCACAAAGCCAGGATTGTGAGAAATGGGGTCTTGCCAGCAGCAGGCCATGGCAGAGCAGCACACTGTACCAGCCATACAATGGGTGTTGAGTTCACTGGGCTGGAGTACAGCTGACACTGAGATGCTCCCAAAAATCAGGTTACCAGTCCCCTGCACTGAAGGACAGGCAGACAGAGGGACACAAACCCAACAGCAGCACCCTGCAAACTGCTGCATTCCCTCCCCGCCCCCCTCGCCTCCTAAAACAGCCCAAGTATTTTAGGACCTGGGTAGGGCCACTGGGCTGCAGCACAGACTATTTAGGGAGAGGCATATTTATAGGGCGTAAGAGACAGAGCAGTTCATTCCCCACCACCTCCACCAGCCACAATGGGGCACAATACAGACTGCACCTTGCTGGCCAGCTGCTGCTCCCAGCACACCTCATCTCTACCAAAAGGCCCCACAGTCTGCTTTTGGGAGTCCCTTCCAGGGCCCCGGGCTCAGCCAGCCCCCCCGTACCACTCACACACAGCTGCAGCAAAGGCAGAGCTGCAGGAGGGCACCAGGGCAAGTCTGGTCCTTAACCACACCCAGCAAGAGCAGGCAGCACTCCGGTGCCTGGACAGCCCTGCCATCCCCCACTGTCCTGCTGTGACACCAAAGCTTTGCTCCTTCAGGGTCAAAGGTCCCTGGGGCACGAGCCAAGCCTCGCCTGAGTGATGTGCAGGCATTACAGACAGAGGGAATTTCGTGCCAACAGGCACAGATCTCTCCCCTCACAGGCAGGCAACTCCAGCACAGCTTGGTGCCGTGGCAGGTGCCTGCTGGGGCAGCTGGAGCCGCAGCAGCTCGGAGCACACAGCCAGGCCCTGCCGAAGCACAGGGCACAGGCAGCGACTGCCAGAATCCGCTGCAACCAGGATGCGCCCAGATTCCCACACTGGCTCGCTTCCACCCGGCCAGCAGAGCATGCCTGGCCACGAGAGGAAAGCAGGAGCCAAAGCTGGGGGAAGGAGGGAATGCTTGCTGAACAGACTTGCTTAAGAGCAAGAAGTGTTACACACAATTACTGCCCAAGTACAAGCACTGTGCTGGTGCCACACAGCACAGATGGGGGTTCCCTTGCAGAAGACAGATCAGGAAGGGAGAAGAAAGGAAATGCTAAGGGCTGCGTCACCTGTAGTGACTCTGCAGTCACCTTCCAGCTGCCTGTAAAACTCCAATTAACAAAAAGAGGACAATTGAATATGAAATACAAAATCCTGAAGATCAAAGAGCAGTCTCTAAACATTCATGTTTGAGAAAAGCTGGAATGAAAACCTGCCCTCCCTGTACCTGTTTACTGTACCTGAGCTTACTCCACACACTACGGTCACCTGTCCTTTGATCTGCAGTTCTTGCATGCTGCAGTGGCCTAATACAGGTTTTGCAATAAAGCAGTTGGAATAATGATGCTGAAGTAGTAACAATCTCCTCTTAAAAATATTTCAAAATCCCTTTTAAGAAGTAGCACTTCATTCCCTCTGAGCATTGTGTTTCACCTTTCATGGAGAGGGAGGTGCTGGTCTCTTCTCCCTGATATCCAGGGATAGGGTGAATAGTTTAAAACTTTCTCAGGAGAGGACCAGACTGAACCGGAGGAGAAAGCATTTCTTTCAGCCTGAAAGGGTTGTCAGATCCTGGACAGGCTTCCTAGACCCAAGCCTGTCACTGCTTGAAACATTTGGACAATGCCTTTAACAATAAGCTTAACTTCTGGTCAGCCCCGAAGCAATCAGGTAGTTGAACTAGATGTGATCACTGCTGGTCCCCTCCAAATGGAATATTCTATTTTCTTGTTGAGATCTTTGGAAATGATTCCTCCATACTAGAGTGGGGGCAGGAACAGGCTCCTTGGCTGCAAACAGCTCCATCCTCCCCAGCCCAGGCTAAAGAAGCTCTCCTGCTCTTGGAGGGACACAAGGGTGAAATGAAGGTGGACTCCACTGAGAGCTCCTCCAAGATGCTGGGCAAGACCTGCAGGCCCAGACTGGGTGGCTGAGTCCCCATGGGATAACCCCGTGACCGCTGGGGCTCCACAGGTTGCTGGTCACAGACCAGAGGCAGCTGGTCACCCCAAGCACAGGCAGGTCTGGGGAGAGCAGGTCTGCTGCAGCACAGCAGGCAAAGCCAGGACACCCAGCAAAGGGGCTCCAGGACAGCAACGGGACTCACAGCCTCTCCCACTGGCCAGACACAAGGCACTTGTGCAACGTGTGGGCAACACATGCAATTCCCTAAAGACAAAAGCAATAGCAAGAGTGGAATTTCTCCACTCCCTCACACCCCACAGATGAAGCTGGGATCTGTCTTCCTCCCCCGTATGTCTCTCTAAAAGGTCATTCCCGCCAGACACAGCCCCACAGCCTAGTTTTCACATTCCCCTCTGCCACTTCCCCAGGCAAGGATGGCACCAAGGGGAGCTGTGAGACTCCAAAGACCCTGAGAATTCACTCAAAAGACTCAGGAAAGAGAGGTTATCATGGCTATGTGTGGTCCTCACACATTGTCAGAATAGGCAGCTAATTAGGTCACATTATAATTAGCCAGAGCTGTAGACTTCCTGGTCCCTCTGCCAAAAAAATACCCACCCAAGAGCTGCCTGCACCCAGCACCACCAGCAGACACTTGCACCCCAACCCCAGTGGAATGGGGCTGAAATGGGGGATGTGGACAAGAGCCAGCTTGGACAAGAGCAGGGGGAAAGCGAGCCCAAGCATGGCAGCAGGAGCAAGGAGCACTGTTTCTGCCCTAACCCTAACCCCAACGCAGCACCTGGATGGAACACTGGATTTTGGGAAGTCCCATGTTCAGATAAGTCCTTTCCTTCCACACTGGCACAGGGCAGCCACAGCCACCACCCATACCATAGGATGCCCTGACAGGCACCAGAGCAGCTGCTACCATCAGGACCTCTTTCCAGCTGGAGCACCATGACCCAGCCCACAGCATGCACAGGACCCACAGGCTCAGGTTTAGTCTGAACTACAGATCTACAAGTCCCACTAAACTGATAAAAAAACCATTTTTTTGGATGGGAAGTCTCAGTGAAAACCTGGCATCCCATGGCAGGAAGAAGACACTAAAAGAAAAATAAGCCTTTGAGACAGGGATGTAAGAAAGACCCTGGGTTGTGGTGGCCAGGGCCAATAAGCCATAAAGAGAATAAAAGCCTTAATCACATTAACTCAAGCTCTGATTGACAGGAATTAAGGGGAACATTTCCTCTCCTCATGGAGCACGTGGTGTCAGCCAACACTTGAAACAGGTCACTGGCAGCAGATGGAGCAGAGACCAGATCTCTCTGCCACTGTAAACCTCAGGTGCCTGTAACAGAGTGAATACCAGGATAGGGTTTTCCGTCTGGCTGTCCAAGAAGCACAAGAGGGGAGCACACAGCCCACCTTCTTGCCCCTTTGGCAGGAGCAGCCAGCACTCAGCTGCGATCGTGCTCTCAGGGCATGCAATGCTTCCCAGCTACACTGACCAGCTGATTAGCATTCAACTGCAAAGCCTAGGTTTTTTCCCTGCTTATGAGGCTGGCGTTTAATGAGCTCATTGTTGAAAAATTCGGCTGCAATTCAGCTACTCTACTTCTTATTTCCCAAAACCCCTGCTGCTTCTTTCCTTTTCCCTACTGAGGCAGTGCCACTGCCCGCTCCAGGCTCTTGCCTGCAGCTTCTGGGCACTACAGCTGCCTGCATTGTTTGTCCTCCAGTCCTCACAGCACCATCTCAGCCTCTGCAGAGTGGGATCCCCTTCAAGCACGGTCAAAAGGCACACGGGAGAGAGTGGAGCAGCAGTCTCGCCTGGACCACCTCCCTTCCCGCACCAGCTGCCAACACAACGCGGCCCGTGCAACAAAGAACTCCGAACTCCAGGAAGCTCACAAAAGCCTGGTCTCCTGCGGCAGCAGCCCCAGCTGGGGACAGCAACACCCCACAGTGCTGGGAGCTGGCAGCATTCTACCAGCCTCTTGGTCTCCTCATGACAATCCGAGGTGCCCAAGGCAGCTTTCAGATAGGAAAACAAGGACCTAACAAGTTCCAATGCCCACTGCAGTTGCCTCCATAAGCATAAGTACATATTTGTACCTTGCTGTGGCAGCTGCTGTGGTCCTACCACCTCGCGCCTGGCAGCAGCTCACCCCTAGTCTGGCAGCCTGCCTGACCCCTCTCTTGGAGCTGGGAGGACACCAGTCCCCAGGAGCCCAGGGGTTTGTGGTGCTGGAGGGAGACAAGAGCACAGACAATTAAAGATACCCAGGCACAGCCCAACCGCAGGAGCCAGGATGGGATCTGGAGGAGAGATAAGGGCAGGAGCATGGCCCCAGGGAGGGCTAAGCCTTTCTGCTTACAGAAGCAGCTCTCCCTATTGCTACCAGCACCTTGACTTTAACATAAATCTTCCCACCAGGAGAACCCCATCCTAGCTTCCAGCAAGAGGGAAGCAAGAGGAAGCTGCGCTCAAGCTTTGTTTGGGTGCAGGGGAGGGAGCACCAAGCCTCGCAGACAGGACTGTGTGAGGAGTGAGGACACGGCCAAGCAGAGCCAGCAGAGACGCTGGGGATGTTCAAGGTCGCAGTTGTTACAGACAAATGCCCAGTGCCTCTGCCGCACCCCTAGACATAGACCCACCTGATGTCCCAGGGTGCGGGGCAGCAGCCCCCGTGCTGTTGCAGTCCCCCGTCCCACCCCGAGCAACCCCCAAAGCCACAGCTCACGGGTGCCACCACAAACAGCCGCCGTCCCAAGCCCGGCAGAGCAGAAGCCGTGAGCTAAACATGGGGCTGAGCCCCAGGCAAACTCTTCCACATCCCCCGCCCCGCAAAGCACAGCGCCAATCTGGGGATCAGATGGCGCTGGGAACCCGCCGCGGTTTCCTCCATCCCGACCGCCAAACCGCGGAGCACTGCGAGCCCGCGGCCGAGTGCGGGCAGCCCCTCCGCAAATGTGCCCCCGGGGCCGAGGCCGGGGCCGGGGCAGGGGCACGGAGGGGCTGCGGAGGGAGGCAGAGCCCCAGCGACCCTCGCCCCACTCACAGCCGGAACATGCGCTCCATGTCCTTGATCTGCCGGCGGCTGAACTCCTTGAACTCGGTGTAGGGGTTGAAGACGGCGGCCCGCCGGGGCTGCGCCGCGCCCTCGTTGATGTCCTGGCGGCGGCAGAGCTTGGCGCTGAGCTCCGCGCCCGCGCTGGCCGTCAGGCAGCTCCGCTCCGCCGCGCTGCGCTCCGGCCGGGACCGCCCGCCTCGACCCGCAACTTTATTCCCTCACTTGGAGGGAGCGGGGCGGGCCGAGGCGGGCGGAGCCGGGCCGGGGCGGAGGGAGCTGCGCCGGGGCGGGCGCTTAAGGAGGCGCGGCGGCCGCCGGGAAGCGGTGTGCGGGGTCCGCGCTGCCCCGCACGTGGCGGGTTCCGCACCCCATGGGCGGAGCTCTCACGCGTACGCCTCCCACGCAGCAGCCCCCCNGGGCCCCACGCAGGCTGTGTCCCCGCATCCTCCTGCGGGGAACCCCCCACCACGTGGTCACCCTGTCACGCACCCCCAAAGGACAGGGTCCTCTGTACGTCCCCCCCGCACCCGAGCCCGGGACGCTGCGCTGGCCCCGCGGGGCGCTGCCGTGTACCCCGCACAGCGCTGCCTGCCCCACTCCGTCCCGTGGGGCGACACGAGCCCCCGGCCCGGTAGGAGCCCCCGCGGCCGGGGAGGGCAGCGGGACCCCATGGGCTGCCCGGGCGCCACTAGTGGGACAGCGGAGGGCAGGCCTACCCCGCGCCGGGGCACAGGGACCCTTTAAGCCCCTCCATGCGCCTCCCCTCTCTTATCTCCTTGGTCTAAAATTAACCCAGGACAAAGCTCAGCTCAGCCCTGCGCTCCCCCCTCTCCGGAGCGCATGGCAGGCGGGCGGCCCCCACCTAGCACGGCGCCTCTCCACGGGCAGTGCCTGGTGCTACCCCCGCGGTGCTACCCCCGCGGTGCTCTGGCTCTCGGGGGGGTCCCTGCCAGTCCTGTGCGCCCCTCGCTCCGCCGTTGTGAGTGAGCCCAAGGGCGCACACCGAGATGGGATTAGGGCTGGCGTGGGGCGGGTTAGTGTGGCTGCTGCTGATGGGATTTGTGTATCGGGGAGGAGGGGCGAGAGAAAAGCGCCTCGGACGTGCCTCCCGCTAATGAGTCCCACGTGCCCCAGCCTGTGTGCCACGGGGAACCGGTCCCGGGGGCTGGTTTGCGGCTGTCCCGCACGCCCAGGCCGGTAGTGAGCAGCTCTCTGATGTGGTGACACAGTTGACCCTCTTGGGGAAGACCATTTCCACCAAACCTCCTCGGAAAATGACTACTGAGGCCATTTGCAGCCCCCCTGTCCCTCCCCGCTGCCTGGGAAGCTCTAAGCTGGCCCAGCGAGGGTCGGGAGCATCGGGAACGGTGCAGGGTCACCACAGCGTGAGGCACAGGAGGGCCACTGCAGGTGTATCACACCAGGACTGTCTGAAAGCACGGCTGCTGAGTGGAAGGGGTGCCATGTGCTGCGCCCACGCTCCGTCCACCAGAAGATATGGAGGGGAGGGCTGGGAGCTCTGAATGGGCTCCCGGCCACCCTGAAGAACGAGCCGAGAGGCGCTTCTGTGCCCGAAGGTGGACCAGAGATATGGGCAGAGGGGATGAAAACAGCGAGAGCAAAGCCCAGCATGCCACCTGGTGGAAAGAAACTTCTGGGGCGAGGTTATGGATGGCAGACCATCTCAAGCAAGCGGTAGGAGAGGCAAAGCAAGGGGTAAGCAAGGCAAGGGTTTACACGGCCCTGCCTTCCCGTCCCTTGCCTTGCCTTGCTCTGCCTACCTATCCCAGCCCCATAGGGATTTCAACTCCATCCCTGCAGCTGCTCTCCCAGCCATACAGTGATTCCAGCTCCTGCCCTACAGTCCCTATCCCAGCCGCTATGCCAGTCCCTATTCCAGCCCCTATCCCAGTCCCTCAGTGGTGTCCCAGTCTCATCCCCACAGTGCCTATCCCAGCCCCTCAGTGGTGTTCCAGTCTCATCCCCACAGTGCCTATCCCAGCCCCTCAATGGTGTTCCAGCCTCATCCCTACAGTGCCTATCCCAGCCCCTCAATGGTGTCCCAGCCTCATCCCTACAGTGCCTATCCCAGCCACTCAATGGTGTCCCAGCTTCATCCCTACAGCCGCTATGAAATTCCCTATCCCAGTCCCTATCTCGTGCCCGCCGCCAGGGGGCGCTGTCC
>VWZD01010275.1:0-30616 GCA_013396695.1 Sakesphorus luctuosus
TGATAAAATACAGTCTTCAACATGTGGTCCAAGTCACTTTATATCCTCCTTACAAGTTCAAGGGCAGCAGTTATAAGCTGCTGATGAACTTAAATAAAAGATACCTGATAGAGGAGTAAACCTGCAAAAGTAATACCATTTTCTCGCATTAATGAGATCTGATTTTCTGTACTTCCAAAATTCTTCATAAAGTATGAAACATAAACACACAGATCAATATTGCCATGTCTTTGTGCAATGTAAAAATGAACAAGCAAGTAAAAAAGAAAACAAACAAACAAAGAAACAAAACCCCTTTGGCTACAAAAACATAATGCTTCCATTTACCAAGGAAGTGGTTTTATACCAAAAAATGCTACATCCTAATAAAAGTGTTAAATTGAAAAACAAAAAAGAAGAATTTAACAAAACTTTAGAAACCTGATGCACCTTTATATTTATAATGACATTCTCTTGCACCATGTAGATTAAAAAAAAAGGAAATATGAGAAGGTAAATCATGGCCCCTTGCACTTTAACATCCTGTTATTGTAAAAAGTACAATGCAGAAATCTAGAATATCCAGCATTTTCTTGGTTTTTTCCAGCATATTAAAATGAGAAATTATATCTTTTGTGGAGAAAGAATTTAATTCAGATCAAGGACACCATTAAAAGTGATGAAAAATCAGGAGATAAATTAATAACTAAGAGGCTGCACTTTCAAACAACCTTGGGGAAGACCTGAAAGTCTTTGGTGTATTTTCTGAAAGAAATGAAGGAATGGATTTACTAACAGTGGCAGTCACATCACTTAAGAATCACTCTAAAACACAAACATCCATCAAAGAATCTACAACATTATCCTTGAAATGGGTTTGATCATTTGGGGGCTTGCTCTGTAAACATTTCTGTAAATATTTCACTATTTCAGACACTGAATGTCTGATAATTGTTCCTGCTTCTGTCTTTAATTAAATTACAAACTTAAATTATGCTGCCACATACATAAACTCTACTGGCTACTTCTTCACACCTGCAAGCAAAAGGGCAGTATCTTCTGGAAGTCACATTCACGTTATAAATCATTTGACACCATTCCAGTCCAAGACCCCNTGGGAATGCAGAGCTAAGTTCTTTAGCTGCACATGTAGATCTTTGGATTTGAGTTCTTTGCCATAAGCATGCATTTGTTTAATTAGTTAGGGACTAACCATTTCAATGAATACTTTCTAAACATTTAAAAGCATCAGGCAATGTATAATCCCCTTCAATCAATCACAGGCACCATTGCATACAAAAATGTCTAAGTTTGTCTACTTTGAATATAGGCCAAAGAAGAACCTCTCTTTTTTGATTCTCAATTTGTAATGAATCAAGGCATCCTATAAACCAGTAAAATGTCCTTTTAAGTATGCAGTGCAAAAACCTGGTGCTATGGCCTTGGATCTGCTCCAGTTATTTAATTAAATTTTCAGTTCAGTAAAAAGAGTTTAGGAAAAGCACAATTTCTGTAGCATGTTGTTAACAGCACTCGGTCGTTTTCTGGGAAGCAAGTTCATGTCTTCATCCAGCTGGTACTCAGCTGGTCATAAACTATAGAACAAGAGTACAGAGAAAGAAAGGCTTGTCTTAGAAAACAGATTAGTCTCTTCCTGGACTATATTCTTGTACAGCATGTGGAAAGATGGCTCTCTTTCATATTTATATTTTAAACAGGACATATATAGGGCTAATACAGGGATAAACCTGACAGTGCACTTGCTTGCCACTCACTTATGAAAAAATAAACAGGTTCCTTAAATGTCTTTTTTTGTTTTGTTTTTTTTTTCCATTAAAAATATCTTAGAGTTGGTGAAAATAGATGAGAAATTAGCAGAGAGAGATTTTACTCAAAAGATACCTCTTTTCCAGAGTCAACTGTTTGATGCTTAGTAAGTGTTCTTTGCAAATTGGGTCAATATGTGTAGAGATTGTGTCTTAAGTTCAATCCCTTTCCTCAGATAATATTGAGGCCTTCTTTCATTATGGTCTGTGTCACAAAACTAGTGTAGCAAAGATTTTCTTATAAAAAATATATTATTGATTTACACAAGGGAAAGCAGTCTATGTGTTCTGTCAACATTAATTGTCTAAACAACAAAATTATTTATACTCCTTTTCACTGTAGAAATCTTACTGTCTTTCAACTTCCCACAGAGTTGCTTTTCTTTCAAAATAATTAGATATCTCTCCAACTTTTTTCATCTAAGCTTGACTTTACGATTAATAAATAAAGACATTAGATGCAAATTCAGTAAAAAGAAAGCTGAAAATATCAGCAAAAATGGGCATCTGCACATTAAAATTAGATAGGTGATTGCCCAGACATATGAGGAAGTAAACAACCTTGCAAGGACTGGTATAAAAATAGGCCTACATAGATCTTGTTATATAGAGGTGAATATGTCTGCCATTACTAGTTGAAAAAATGAGTTTTGTATTGACCTGACAGCACAAGCATTCAAGGCTACCCCAGGCTTGCCTTGGCCAGATCTGGCAATTGATATTAGCATTTATAATAATATAAGGGTATTATTAATATGAATTGTCCATATTAATTAAGACTGTGAATGATAGTGCTATTGTAACATGATTTATAACAACTGCTCCAGTTTGATTATTCTATTCAAATATTTCTTTGGCTGTCAATAAATTCTTAGCTCCATATAGACAGTGTGTTCTTTTCCACACACAAATAGATTTTGAGGATTTTGCAATAAATATTCATAAGCTCTTTTTAAAAAAATTCTTTTAATGGACTTTCATTAAGGTGTACATTCAAAGAGCTCTTAATTTCAGCCATGATATTGTGCTTGAAGGGTTTCTTCACAATGTATTGCATCCTCTCATCTAGAATTGACATTACATTTCATTCTACATCATTCATCAGTGTCAGGAAAAAAAAAAGGAAAAGAAAATTGCCACCAGTCCTTCAACAATCATAAATCTTGAGAGGTTCTTAGATTTCAAATATATTATATAGTCCATCTAAATTCCTAATGTTGCTGCATTCTCTATGAGAAAAGCATGTTACCAGCCATTTTCATATGAGTGTACTTTTACACTAGAAAGCTAAACATGTGCTATTATTCCTCTTTTACAGATAGGAAATTAATGCACAAAAATGCTAGATGGGCTGACAGGGTCAAGTGTGCGAAATGAGATGAACCTCTTAACAAGTCTGCATTCTATTACCCTTTCAATGGGTCATCAAACATATATGTGGAAATCAGAAATACATAATGGTTAAAATTGCATCCAATTGCTATCAGGCATGATACTACATGTTCAAATAAATATTTGATTAAAAATGTTTGTGATATATTTGTTAATTTTAATGTCTTCCAGACCTCTTGCATTCAGGGAACTTCCATGAGTGCCTGTATTTCACTTTAGATCAGAGTAAACATGGCTGAAAAACAAAGCTTTCCAAAATACGCACCTTAGTATTGGGCTATTAAGATAATACAAAGAAATTTGTCAGAGATTAAACCTGAATTTTGGACATGGGGCTGAAACGTCATAGAGCAAAATGAATCTTCTGAAATTCTTTGAACAATTAGTAAGGGCTGTTTCTTTTGAGCAAAGATCTGTAGACGTGTTTGGTTTTTTTTTTCCATTACAGATTTTCTAGATATTGAAAGAGTCTAATAACAAAGAAACATTTGATCAAGAAATGTACTGTTCGTTTACAATTTACATTCAAGTAACTAAACCATGTTATTAAATTCTACTAAATTATTTGACTTCATCTTATTTCATAGACCACTGTGTTAATAACCTTTGTAATATTACATTAAGAAATACTTTAAAATTTGTAGCAGACACACAAAAGATTTTTTATAGATTTGTTCTTCTGTTGACATAGATAGCCACACGACTGTCAAGCTATCCTATACTGTGATATAAAGTTATTTTTTGGTTTTTGACATCGGTAATGCTGGAATGTTACTTACTATTTTGTATGTGCATATATTTGTTTCAAGCAAATAATTCACCACTAGAATTTATTTCTATGGAAATACAGAATCACAGAATGGCTAGGTTTGAAAGAGATCTTAAAGATCATCTGTTTGTAATCCTCCTGCCATGGGCAGGGATGGCACTCACTAGAATGGTTTGCTTAAGGCCCTATACAACTTTGTCTTGAACACTTCCAGCGATGGGGCATCCACAACTTCTCTGGACAACATTTTCCAGTTCTTCACCACCCTCTGAGTAAAGAATTCCCCCCTAATATCTAATCTAAACCTGATGTCTTTCAGTTTGAAACCATTGCCACTAGTCCTGTTGTTATGTATACCACACTTATTACAAAGCAGAAAAACATTCTAAATGGGCAATATGGCAGTCAGATTGTTTCACAGACTGGACCACATTTGGATGGGTATCACCAGCAGATCATGCAAGATTATCAGGGGCCTTGAATACCTGACACATGAAACAGTCTTGAGAGAGTTGGACCATTGCCATCTGTTAAACTGAAGGATCAGGATAATCTAATAGTTTCCTACCAATGTTTGAAAAAACTGCAAAAGCCATGTCAGCAAACTCTTTTTGGTAGTAGCAGATGATATAACAATGGATAATATCTACAGATTCCAGCTTGGAAGGTTTGGACAGAGGAAAGAGACTTTTGCACTAGGAGATCAGATGAAATCAGAACATGTTGCCCAAGACAATGCAGAACATCGATCCTTGAAGCTTTTGAGGAGTCAACTAGACAAAGCTGGTCCTGGTCCTGTGATGACAGTAGTCCCAAAGAGTGGCAGATTGGACTATATTACCAACATATCTATGATTCCTTATGACCAAAAAAAAAAAACACCAAACAAAAACAAAAACAACAACAAAAAAAACCAAAAAGAGACATGTCTGCAAGTTTTCCTTATTTCATTGACAGAATCACAAATAATTAGCAGACGCTTGAGAACTGTCTGAAGTTAACAAAGTCTTAACATGTCTTTGAACAGAAGTTTCTTAGTCTGGACTTCATTATGGGGACAGATTTATTGTTTCATTGTTCACAGAAGAACAATAACAGCTATTGAATCATTCAGCAGAGAGACATGAACAGAACTGGGCATCAGAACTGTTCCATTTCTTCTAGCAAAAAATTTTCCAATTTAAGACATCCAAGCATTTCATGAGACTTATAAAGGAAGGACAGTTCTACATTTCTGAAAGGATTGCTGACTTTACTAACCAAAAATGTACATTAAACCACTCATTCATTCTCTTAATCTAGAACTAAGATATGCAATTCTTTTTGTTCTTTTTACTTGAAAAAGAGCTGCAAATCTCAAAAACCAGTGGAGTTAACACTGAAATATCAGCTTACTAGTCCAGATCTTACCAAAATTATCAATGTCAATAATGAAATTTTATTAAAAGTCTTGAGGAAGATAACGCATTTGAGGAGCTAGTGATCTTGAGTGACCCATGTCTGCTCTATTTGGGCTTGTACTTAGAGCTTGAAAAGCCTGCATGACTGGAAGAGACCACAGTGCAACCCCCTATTTATAACAAAGTAAGGGAATGTGCTGGAACATCGTGGATAACTGTTCCTGCGCACAGTTCATAGCTTTCTGTAACTAGATATGTTCTGATGGGCATTATAAAAGTAGGCAGATTCCTTCCTGTCAAGACAAGATACATAATTTTTTTTTTTTTTGTTACATCAGGTGTAAGGAGCCATAGTACAGTGGTAAGGGTGAAACTCTTAATGGATGGGATACGCATAGTGTGGTATGGGAGGATTCATCTTAGGGTCCCTCTGATGCTGCACAAAAGCAAGTTCCCAGTAGCTCAAGGGATGTAAAATTTACTTGCTATCTATATTTTCCTTCCTACTTCTGTCTTACTATTAAAGCTTGTTTTTTACTGTGCTGTTTGTTCTTGTGCCTTCCTGATTGAGATCCAGGAAGGACCTGTTCTTTCTTCATTGCATAACAGACGTGAACTAATATATAACTCCTGAAACATATTTAGAGGCCCGTATCTTTGAAAAAAACAGGCCTACATCCATTAGGCATCCACAAATATAATATCTGTATATATCAGTCAAACCATCCTAGTTTTCACAGAAATACAAAGTTAGAAAATCTATTATTTTCTTTGCTTTTCACAGACTACTTTTTCTGTTTCAGACAGCTTTCAGAATAACAACAGCCATACACAAGCTAGAGGTCTAAATGTTTTACTTACATGGAGAAATGATCCCTGGTCTTTTATTACTGTAGCCAGTAGCAGGAGGAGGAAGAGTGCATATAGTAATTATCATTAGAATCACAGCTTAAATCTTCAAAATAACAAATCATTTAACTCCTTCTATTAATATATTTTATTTAAAATTTTTACTGGTAAATCTTTTGTTTTGTTTTTTATGTCTTGGAATTTCTTTCAAGTTTGTCAATCATAATTTGTTAAATTTTCTATGGAGAAAGATTGAATTTTATAACTATTTACTCTAAACTGGAAAACAAATATTGTTATAAATTATTATAAATTATTTCTAATTCCACAGTTTATTACATCCCTCTGCAAAGGGGTTGATCAAGTTGAAGATATTCTAACACATTTACCTGTAGCCTGAGGTACATATATTTTACTTTTCATAATCACTGGCCAGGAATGAAAAGTTTCTCCTTTTTTCCAATGCGATATGTGGCTCTGAAAGCTACTGGAAATAGATAAATCAATAAACAAAGTAATTGTGTTATGTGAGGAGAATGTGACATAATACCAGCCTTAGTAGAGAGTTGATGACCAGCACCAAGAAAAAGAGTTATCAGAATAATAAAAAAAAGGCTTAGAGTTGTGCATTAATCAATGGATGACAGACACCTTGAGAAAGATACACTGTATTTTTTTCCTCGTGGACTACCACTTCTATTACTTGCCATTGCAAGATATAGTCCTGTGTGTATGAGGCTATATCAAAGCAAAGTTGTACACTTCATGACCACCTTACTTCCAGTAATCACATTTCTTGTAATACATGCAAATATCATCACTAAGGGGTATTGATGATAGTTGTTGTAATGAGCTTTAAATCCAGTTTCATTCATTTCAGGAAAAAGGCATAGTGAATTTTTCATCCATACAAATAGATACTCTGTTTTCTGTACTTTATTGTGAGAAAGGAAAATAATTTTCTATTTCTTTTCTAAAATCAAGAACTTTCTGAAGGTATATGTTACTGTTTTAATGCCTGAAAAAAAGCTTTTTTGGTTTTCCATACATCATTCATCTTTCAGAATTTTATTTTCTCGTTGAGTGGTTTTATACAATAATTTGTACAGTGTTAGCTTTCCTCTTCTCAAGTTGCCCTTTTCTCTTTGTTAATAAAATTGTCTTATTTTTTTTCTTGTGACAGTCTCTCTTTGAATCACATCAGTAATATAGTCTTAACATGTAGAAAGATGCTGAACTGAGGTCCAGCACCAGCACTGGACAAGTGCCTTGGACAGCTCAGAGACTGGCAGTTNCACTGCCCCCAAGATCTGTTAATACCTGTGCCTTTTTTTGAATAAAAAGAATTCTCTCTGCCCTTGCAACTGCCTGGAACTCTTGTCTCTCCCTTTCCCTCCACACCGCACAGAGGAGATCCCTTCTTTTTTTTTTTTTAAACTTATATTAACACACAACTTTAAGTACAAAACAAAGTTACTTTACAGTAAAATAATGCAATCTTGTGCTTTTGTCTCAGTTGTATCATAACAAAAAAGATATGAAGGTGTTTTATAATTAGAGCTTTATTTGATGCATCTGCAATTTATAATATTTACTATTAAATTTATACAAAAAATTACATACCAGAAAAAGTAGTTCTTTGTAACTACCATCACATTTCCACAACATCCTAGCTAGACTTGTAAATTAATTAGGACCCCATAGGCATATTGCATAAGGCACAGGGTAATACATTGTTCTCTTGCCACAGCAAAGGACTGCATTCCATTCCTTAGTATCTTTAGGACATGCATTCTGCTAACGCTGCTTTTAGCTTCATCTCTTTGGAGAACAATTTCACATGGTGTGAAGACTATCCTGGAAATCGTCACATGTCAAGAGACTATCCAGTTTGTGTGTTTGCCTCTTCTCCAACAGCTGGCATTTCCTGTAGTTAACAGCACCATTTATAATGCATTTCTTGACAGTCACATCATAGAACATTTACAGTATCTTCAGGCTTGCAATCTGTCACCCAAAAATCTGGCCCTGCTAAAAAAGAAATAAAATAAAATAAAATAAAATAAAATAAAATAAAATAAAATAAAATAAAATAAAATAAAATAAAATAAAATAAGCAGCAGTACAACCTTTTGCTGTTTAATGCACTTCAGTATTTCAGAATATTCAAGTGATCTAAAATCTTGCTATCCCTTGCTGTTTAAATCACCCTCCTTGATAAACCTTCTCTAATGTTCAGTGAGATGTACCAGAATCACCTTGGCTATCTTCTTCCCTGTCTCCCTTTTTCTTTTTCTATATTACACTTGTCTCATCACTGGACCTCAGGCATTATTTAAAAATGATCATTAGATTGACTGGAAATCCAAATCAGAGGGTTTGGGACTCATTCACTAAATAATCTATTCTTCTTCTTAGATTGATTTCTACAAGTTTTGAGTCAAAAGTATATGTCCTAAATTTAAGTTCCTGCAAACCTTAAACCACGATGTAAGAAACTAGACATTAATAAGAAAAACTTTGCATTAATATCTGGATCCTAATGGAAGATTCAAGGAGGCTTTAAAAAGCCATCAATGTACCAAATACAACATCTACATTTTTAATCAATTCCAAATATTTAACCATGTGAACTTGAAGAAATGGGCAACTGATGGTGTATGACACATGAAAAAGTTAATCACTCTTCATAACAGAACATTTCTATATGACAAGATTATATAAGTGTCATTATCTACACTCAAAGTTCACATGATTCCCTTCTAAAGGTGATTACATATAATCAGCATCCTATTCATCAAATAGATCTTCCTCATGTACTCTTTGAAATAATTACCATTCATTTTTCCTGCAAAGATAAAATGTTCTTGTATTAACAGCAGCTAGTAATAGATTACTAATTTGATGGAGCAAATTCTATCATCTCTACATTTTTACACTATGATGATTCAATTCCATACAATCTTTTTCATACTCAGGATGGTATGATGTCTGGTCCAAAAATTTTCTTTACCTAAGCAAAATTTGTCAGTAGTCCTGATACGAGTTATCATTTAAAAACATGCCATAGTAGTTTAAAATCTTTGAGAAGTTTCCTCTCTTTAAGATAAGTCTAGATTTTTTTTTTCACTTAAAAAGAAGGGAGTGATATAATTGCTAGGTGTTTTATTCTATTTCACACTGATGGAAAAAAGACAAACCACTAAAGTCCAGCTGTGTTCAAATATATTAATCAATGGATCTCAATATCAGCTGTCACAATCTGCTATTTTATATCTTGAAGGAATGTCAACTACGTCTATGGAAAAACAGCTAGGTTTGAATTATAAAACCACTACAACTCTTTCTGATTTCAGACATGAAAGCAGTCACTGGCATACAGATAAAAAAGAGTTTGTTGCCTCATTTATTCAACAAATATTTGTTTTCAATAGAAATTCACTTGCAAACATTTTTAACTGTTCCTGAATTGAGAGTCCCTTCTTAAAATATTATCTTCAAAAAGTCTAAAAGAGTACAGAGGATTTGGGAGTGAAGGTTACTTGTTTTTTGGGGGGAGGCTACACTTTTAGTGTTGGGCTAATTCAGTCTAATTTTTCATTTGACTTATTTTCTTTGACAAGGTGGATGAGCAAAAAATCTATTTTTCACTCTGTTTTAGCATTGCCACATGAACATGAAGAAATCCTGAGATTAACTCAGTTCATTAGAGCATGGAGCTAATAATGCCAAGGTTGTGAGTTCAATCCTTGTATGGGCCATTTACTTAAGGGTTGGACTCAATGGGTCTTGTGGGTCCCTTTCAACTCAGAATGTTCTGTGATTCTGTGAACTGCAAAACTCCTATAGATAGATATGTATACCTACCAGGTCCTCCAGTGAATACTCTTCAGAAAACTCAGTGTTTCCAGAACACATGTAATTTAATAATCGGATTGTAGTTTGACCTCTATTACTTCTTTCATTCTAGTATTTATAGGCTCTATAAGAGGTAACTGACTTAGAGAACAGAAAGTCTTTTTAATATTTACCAGTTAATAAGTTAGATCTTCTAAGTTTAAAGCTTCACTTGATTAAGAAGCTTTAAAATAAATTCCTAAGTACTTCAGTTCTGATATGAAAATAAAGGGTGTCTAAGTTGGCAATTCATCAACATGCTTGAGGCTTTTGTTCTCCTAATGATACTTTTATTATAAACTTCAATGGTTGTGTTTTCCTGGCAGTGAATAGATGCTGAATTTTCAGTAGAATGTACATACTCAAAGTGAGATATTCAGAACTGCAAATAGGATTGCTAGCTGTATTGCTCAGCATCTTCTTTCTCATTCCTCCTCAAAAACAAACCAAACAACCAAATGAAAGAATGAAGATTTATATAATGTTTTTATTTAGGAGTCATCTGATTTAAATGTCTGAGTGTCTACCTTGCTTATGCACAGGCCCTGTTTAAATATCTGGCTTACATTCTAGCTCTGATGCAGTCAGGTGTCTAAATATTACTATCACGGGCTGCAAAATCAGCAATTCTAACTCAGGCCAGACCACTCAAGCCCAAAGAAAGGTTCCCATGGAATCACTGACACAGGAAAACTGGAACTGTGGCGATATGATGTAAAATTTCTATTACCAAACAAACAAGATACAACATATTTATATTTCTTTATCATTGTAGTGTTGGCCAAAAGACAGGACATTCATTTCCCACAGTTGAAATGTTATTTTCTCCTGCAATTGTAACTTGCTAAGGGGTATACAGCTTAAAAAATTTGAGACCACAAATCCATCTGTCTTACAGAACAAAAAATTTTACATGTGATTAGGAACAGTTCTGAGGAGTTCTGTTAGAATTCCTGGCTTTATCTTATGCAAGCAAGAATAGCAACCATTATAGTTAGAAAGTAATTTTTTAGATATCTGCATTACAGTCTAAAAGCCATAATTTTTCATGGTAATCATGATTGCTGATCTAACTTCTCTTCATTAGCAATAAGGTTGTGATTAGCATCTAAGTCATTCTGGGTTTATGTCTTTGCATGCTTTAGATTTCTTGTTTGAGACTAAGTTTAAGCACTTTAATTCCTTAAAAGAAAACTCACTTCAAGTGCCCTTTTCATCATTATTGGACAGTCTCAAGTCATTAGACTGCATTTAAACATTGCAACAAAGCCCTTCTACAAGCTTTGATCTTGCTCCATAAAAGAAGGAACTAAGGGTTGAGAACTGTGTTTTGGTAAGAAATATTTCACTGTTGTCTTCCAGTTATTTGTATTTATGTAGTATTCATTTTCTCATCTGTTTTCTGTCTTCCGTGTACAGAATAAAAAGTCTGCTTGCTATATACACATGTAGCCCCTATCCATTACTGAAATACAGATAGTAACTTTATATATATATGTGGGGGGTGTGTGTGTGTGTGTGTATATATATATATATATGTATATGTATATAAATGCCACCCTGATGCCCGATCTCATCAGATCTCAAAAGCTAAGCAGGGTCAGCCATGGTTAGTTCTTGGGTGGGAGACCTCCTGTGAATGCTGGGTGCTGTAGGTTCTAGTCCTGAGAACTTCACTGTCACCATCCAAGCTCTCTTGGCCATGGCAGATGAACCTTAGGAGTTAAAGAGCGGGACCAGTTCTGCGCACACTGTGCCTTACCTAAAAAATCCACTGCTCAGGCTGGAAGAACACACCCATGTGGGCAGAGCCCTTCCCAAATCTTCGTTCACGAGGCTTAGACATGATGACGATGTGTATGTATCTATATCTATCTATATCTATCTGTATCTATCTATATCTATATCTAATCTATATCTATATCTATATAATCTATATCTATATCATCTATCTATATCTATCTATATCTAAATCATCCATCTCTATATATCATCTATATCTATCTATCTATATCATCTATATCTATGTCTATGTTTATATATTAGTTTTCACTACCAAAAGTACAAATACTTATGTGTTGTAAAAAATATTTGCTTAATTTCCTCAGCTTCTTGAATGACTAAATATTGAATTACAAGCAGAAGTTAGATCACACCAGTAGCCATCATAACAAATAATGTTTGAAAATACTGTACAACAGAGGAAATTTCCAGTAAGCATATGAGTCAGCTAAAGAGGTTTTTAATGGAATTCATTCAGCTGCAATCCTAACCAGGTTCAATATATAACCTGTTTGTTATTTCAACAGTTCCCTGGAACTATACAAAGTGGGTTGCACAATGTGGGTGTGGTAATGAAAGTATTTATTTTACCTTTGAGACTTTCAGTACATAGAAAAACAAGTTTACCTGGCTATATATTTGCTAGTATTGGCTATAGAAGTGAGAAGTAGTATAAAAACTCAGTCATACAACACAAGGATAGAATGATCTATTAAAACAGGAATTAATTCTGTAGGCATATGTATTTTTTCTCATGCCCAAAGCAGGAAATAAGGAGTTCTGAAATCTGAGAGAACAAATATAAGCACTTCCTGAAATTTGCTGTGGCAAAACAGACCAGACTGAGTCTAGAGAATACATTATTTACTCCGTTCATAGTTTTTACAATTTCTGACACCTTTTTCATATTAATTGGCAATATTGCACTCTACTATCTTCTGACAAAAGCCTAGTCAGCAATTGTAACCTGAGTATATCAGATATAAATATTTCCATTACAACTACTAATATTATCAATGTCAATCATAAACTTTTTTTTTTTCTCCTTCATGATTAAAGTTTCTGTCAGCTTCATTATATTCAATGACCACAAAGCAGTAAAGATGCGCCCTTCAGTCACACTCTCACAGTTTTCTAAGGAAAACAGGTTTAATTACCAGTAAATTATACTGCTTAATGAAGTAATTTGAATTGTACTGCAAAGAATACAGCTTAAGAAAGCTGTCAGCTGAACTGATAAAATTTTAAGTTATTTGAATTCAATGAACTCTGATGTTTGGGGTTTTTTGGATAAATCTCTCTAGCCCACTTGCTACATTTCTGATTAGTTCAGCCATTACCTGTAGAGAAATAACTGACTGCTTATAGTTTTAGTGAGAGTTAAATTTCATTCAGGTTCTTTTTATTTGAACTTGATATAATTTTGGTTTGTTACATTGGAAAGGATATGTAAATATATAATTGGCTTTATTGTTGTATACATTAAGCCTTCACCCACAAGATAGGATAAAGTTCTGGAATTTTGGAAATGGGTTTATAAATTTATATCCTCTCTAACATTTATTGTTGTAATGTGCTGAACCAAATGTTCAAGTTCAGAGCCTTAACCTTGACCTACTTCTCATTTCAGGAATTGTACTTTTTCTCAACTAAGTCTTTTCTATTTTTGCAAAACTATTTTGGGTTGGTTTGGGTTCTCACAGCCCCATCCGCCTTTCTTTTTTCTTTTATGTCTTTTTGGTTTTTTTTTTTCTTTACAAATGTTTTAAGAGGAGATGAATTTTTCCTTTAAGTATAAAACCCCAAAACTTTGTGTGTTTGTTTCTTGGGCAACCACTGTGTTGGTCATGACCACATAAGAGGCTTATAAACACTATGTTCTCAGTCTGGATTATGTCAGAAAGTGAAATATAAAAACAGAATAATTACCTTTGATAATTTAAGTAGTATAAAAAACCCATTCTTTTCCTCCACCAATTTATTCCAGAAAGTGGAATAGGTGTGGAGATAGCATGGGAGTCTCTTAGCCATGTGGGAACCTTAGAATCATAATTCAAGATATGCAACATGTATTAGGAATCTGTGACAGGAACTGTGACAAGAAGTGACTGCTGAGCAGTCAGCATATCCCTGTTTGTTCATATCACTGTAGTACAAGGCTTCAAGAAGAGTGACAATGTCATCTGTAGTGCTTTGGGACACTGAGTTGAATAAAGCTAGGGAGGAAAAAATTGTTTCACCTTTTTGAAAAGTTATGTTGGAAAACTTGCCAGATAGAGAATGACATGACCGAAGTGTTGACTCAAATCTTAGACCTGGGGAGATATGAAGACATTTTAAAGGCCCACATAAGGAAGTGGAGCTGATACTTCAAATTTTCACATTCATAGTAACTTCATGGGAAAAACAGATCAATAAAAACAAGTAGCACCATATGTTGTGGGAGAACACTCTTTGATAATATAATCCTGGATTACTTTGGAGATGATAGCAGATTTTGAGAGAGATCAACATATTTTATAGTTTTGTTCAATTCAGTGTATGTTTTATATTCAGTTAAGAGCACTGTGTTAAGTAATCTGTCAAAAGATTTGTTGCAAATGCTAGCATTACCTTATGATCATGAAAAAAAATATATGAGAGATGAGATCCTAAACATTGTTTAAATTCTGAAAAAGAGTGGTTGAAAAAGAATTTTGTGAGGTCTAATATTTTAGAAAGTAGAGTGCTAGCTGCCAGAGAGAAATGATAGCCTTAATATCTTTACCATTTATGTTTAAGCAATTCCACCATCTGAAAGAAATCTCTCCAATACTACTAGATGGCAATACTGTCAGCTAAAGGATGAGGAACAGATTTATTGTGTTGACAAAAAAGTTCTTAGAGAATACAGATCAGGGGAACATCTGTGAGGTGTAGACTTGTGTCCTGTATGACAACATGTGTGATTACAGCTCTACCTTGAAAACCCTGACAGAACCCTGTCAAGAAAATACAGGATGACAGACTCACAGCACATTTGATGCCAGCTTTGTTTTCAACCACAGAATGCTCTCTCATGGTTTTCATGGGTCTGCAGATGTGCACTTCTGCCTGGACAGATGTGCCTGATGTGTCTGTTTCTCTCGCATTTCTCTGGGGATATGTTATATTATGCATCATCTCCTTTTCAGTAGTTCTACCCTAACATGACCTTGTCTGTCATAAGGATTTAGTTGACTGTGGAGCCGTATCTTAAAGTTCCTCAAAATTAAAAATAAATATTTCAGGGTGTTTGGGGTTTTTTTGTTTGTCTTTGTTGTTGTTTGCTTTGTTTTGTTTTCTGCTATAATATCCCTATAACTGTCAGTGCAACTAACAGGATAATGCAATGAGCCAAGTCTGCATAGATCAGCACTGTTTTCAGAACTGTTTGTCACATTATATGTTATCTAATGTGTTTAATCACTAACCTCCCTTTACTCTATACCTGCTTTGATACATAGCAAATGTGAGGCACCAGCGACACTTAAATGATCCTTTCCCCACAAATGGAGGATAAGTCAGCATTTTAACTTCATACATATTTCAGACATATTTAATCTATCAGCCTTTTATGGCACCTCACAGTAGAGAAAATCCAGATATTAGTAAACCATAAGTACAAGCCAATGCTGAAATTTATATCTGGAGAACTCTGTGACAATTCAGAATTATTTAATGTTTCTTTAAAATACCTTATGGCAAACCAGAAAACGTTGACTAAGAAATCACATGAAAAAAAAAAATAAATTTTGAGAAAAGTAAGGTCCAGTAGTATCTCTATCATTTCAATTAGAACTTGCAAATGTTCTTGCAAATCAATGGAAAGGGTGGTATGATTTATCTTCCCATAAAGAAGATTACTGTAATAAATCAGATAAAGCATATCATAATATGGTAATTTTTCTTTATGGATTTTAAGGAGACCTAAGATTACCTGCTCAGATGTAAATTTCTACATTGTAAATATTTGGAATAAGCCAGTAGAGACTCAAATAATTATACAGCTACCACAAACAAGTTGTGGAGGTTTAACACTGTTTAAAGGCCAAAATTCCAGTCAGCCACTTGCTCAGTCCCTTTCTTCAGTGAGACAGGAGGACAAAATAGGATGAGAAAACTTGTGGGTTGAGATAAAGGTAACGATGCATGTTAACACACTAAACGTGGCAATTTTAGTTTAATTTTTCCCAGTTACTATAGATTTGGGTAGTGAGAAACAAAGACAAACATTAAAAAAAACCACCTTTTCTCCCCCATCCCAGGCTCAACTTTCTCAGCTTTCTCCTTGCCAAATCCTCTTCACACCTTGAGCAGCACAGGAAGGGATGGGGACCAATACAGTCAGCACTCAGCAGTTTCTCTCTGCTGCTCTCTTGCTCTGGTGTGGGATCCTCCTATGGGGTGCAGCTTCTTCAGGAGAAAAATCTGCTCCCCTGAGGGAGCTCCACAGGTGTCATCTCCTTCAGGAAATGTCCAACTGCTCCTGTGTGCAGTCCTCCACAGGTTGCAGTGATTGTCTTCTCTAACATGGGCTTTCCAAGAGAATACCTAGTCTACCAGTCCTCTTGACAGGGTACAGGGAAATATCCCTGGACTTCTCCATAGACTGCAGGAAAATACTAGATCTATGGGCTGCAGGGGAAGCTCTACTCTGGTACCTAGAGCACCTCCTCTGCCTCCTTATTTTCTGACCTTGGTGTTCACAAAACAGTTTCTTATGCTTATTTCCCCTTCTTGTCTGTCTGTGTGGCTTTTTCTGCCCTTTCTTAAATGTGCTTTCTCTGAGGTGCCGCCACCTTGGCTGAAGGGCTCAGCCATGCCTTGTGGTGGGTTGGTTGGGGCCGGCTGGAGCTGGGTCTGTCTGTCACAGACAAGAGGCCATCCTTTTACCCCTGACCTTGACACATGAGTAAACCCAACACAGTAGTGTTTATAATACAGCTCATAATTAACTTCACATTAAATGTAAATATGAATCAACATTTCTGATAACTTATGCTTCCTGGAAGTTCCGATCTGTGGGTAATATAACAATAAGTACTACACTTTTAGAGTAGTGTCCGCCACATTTTATGAAACACAATAAAAATCTAAGACTATAATGTGATAAGTATCTACTTCAGGCTGTCACAAAAGAGTCACCTCTTAAAATTTGTGACTGATTTTAAAACACAGATACTTCTAGAAAAATAGATCTGTTTGAAGTCAACTATATCAGCAGTCCAAGACTGCACATTTAGAGAAGCAATCAGGCATCAAATTGTTCGGTGGCTTTCAAATAAATGACAAGTAAAAATGACATTGGTATGATGGAAGGTCTTAAAGAAATTTCGTTAGCTACCTCTGGTAATGGTCCAAGGTAAGATGAGATGAACAGGTAAGTGGGGTTGAAGAGAAAGCAGGACACCCAATAGGGAATTAATATTAAAATCTCAGAATATGGTATATTGCCAGTTTTTTCCAAGAGATTTAGCTAATCTAATTAGGAGACAGAAGTGAGAGAACAAATTCTATGTCTGGCTTTAGCACTGAAAAAAGAAAGAATACTGAGTAGTGAAATGGCTGAAAACAAACACACTCAAGTCAACATCAAAAATGATACTCAAATACCACATGCAGTTTGCTACTTTACCAGTACTGAGGTTGACATTCTTTTTTTTAATAAGAATTCACCATAACTCAGTCCATAATCCTGATATTTTGGAATCAATTTAATAAAAATAATTTTTACACAAAACATGCAAAGTAAAAATGAGACAAGATAGGCAGATGAGAAAAATAGCTGTTTATAAATGCCTCTAAATAACCTCAGTGATGTTATTTTTAAATATTTGCTTCAAAAATGTTTTTTTTTTTTTTGCTTCTTATATGAAACAATATCAGGGCTACCTATAAATTCACCATGCCTTTTGAAACAGAAACAGCTGTATTAAAAATCTTCAGATGATTGCGTGAATAAGGTAGTAGAAAGCCCTGTCTTAAGGGGTCAGAATACAGTCTAATGAAAATACGGTTTTCTTGATTCATGCTTTAGAGAACGAGGCTGATCTAATTGTTTTATGACTACTAGCATACATTGAATTCTCAATAGCTTTGTGCATATATGCATCCAGTTACAAAATATTATAAATATTATTTTAGTTATATTAATAAGTTTATTTTCAGCTTATGCCAAAAAATCATGCCACATATAAAAAGAACTTTTCCACCACAGGCTGCGAAAAAGCTGTGAGTTTTTACATCTCAACACTTCAGAAACTATGAGCTTTTACAGTTTCATTATTTCTGCTTCTGATATGTACAAAGTGGACAACAGTTGTGGTGGCAGAACCAGGTAAGTGACACCTCTGCTTTAATGTGGAAAACTTAACTAATTTATCTCCTTGTAGTTGGTGCACATCTGTGCTCATTAAAATCAATGGCAAAATTTGAATTTTCTTCAGTGATACAAGATCAAGTAAAAGCATTTAAAGACCGAGACATTCCCACTATGAAAACTACATTTCTTTGTGATTGCTGGGTGTTATGGAGGTGAGAAGAATCTAAGCTGAATGTCTGTCTTCTGTCACTTATCTGCAAGGTCAACTTTTGTCAGAAATAGTAATAACATTTTCATATGAATTTTTTACATACACATTTAGCATTTTCTTAGCGTACATCCTGGCAGTACAATCAATTCTTTTGGTTAATGCTGTGTTACACATACCTAAAGATGCAATACTTTATTAATTCAGATCCATCCTAAGAGGAAAACTAAAAAAATATGATGTTCACTGTCTGTCAGATGGCACCAAATATCTTTGTAATAATAAAACTTAATCCCCTAAGAAATCTTAGATTTTCACCAAAGTATCAAGTTAAAAAATGAATATGAAAAAAAAAGTAAAGTACTTTAAACAGGAGTGGTATCAAAGGTGAGATAGAGAGAATGGAAAAGCCCTCTTGGGCTGTTGATGTGCTAACCACAATTTTCTTGATGCAGTCCAGGATACGACCGGCTTTCTTGGCTGCAAGTGCAAACTGATTACTTATGTCCAGCTTATCATCCACCAGCACCCCCAGGTCCTTCTTTCCAGGGCAACTCTGGATCTGTTAATCCACCAGGCTATATGATAGCTGGGATTGTCCCAGCCCAGGTGCAACACCTTGCATTTGGTCTTTCAAAAATACATGAGATCACCACAGGCACTCTTCTCAAGCTTCTCTAAGTTCCTCTGGATGACATCCTGTCCTCCAGGTGTTTCAATCCCTCTGTCTATGTCATTAATCAAGATATTAAATAGCACTGATCCCAATATGTAGCCCTGAGGGACACCACTTTCCACTGATGTCCATTGGGACTGGTGGTCGGAGACTGTTGTGGTCCAGGAGAGCTCAAGGAGTCTCACTTAGGACCACTGCTTATGGGTTAGCAAATAAGTTGGCTTTCCTCATAGTAGTTTTTCATCCTAGCTCCAATTTGGGCCAGTAATTGGCTGTGAAAGTTCCATTAAAAAGTAGAGTTCAGACTGGGTTGTTAGGCAATGAAATTAAATTTCCAAGGCTTTTTGTTAAAAAAAAGGGATCTCATTAGACAGCACTTGTTCCTGACAGCAGACAGTGTTTCTGATAAGATCAAGAGAAGCTTAGCCCGGGAGCTGTTTGTCAAGGCTGAGGCCCAATGAGCATTTCTGGGATCATAATGCAGTTCTAGTAGGGGAGAGGGGTTGTACCACCACAGCAGGGTGTAAACTTGGCATTTCTTCTCAAATACGTAAATTGTAAGAAAAAAAAATGCAGCTTGTGACCATATATTACAAAGACAGCCTTCAAAAAACCCTTTCTTGACTAGGGTAGGTAGCAAAATTTTGCATAATTCCAAGAACTCTTGGGAAATTCAAACCATATTCAATGTCTTTAAGATCTTTACTCATATCTCTAAGGTGGTTGAAATTTAGGGGTTTTGGTGAGGGGACTGATCACTAAGACAAATGGGAATGTCATAAATCATGTTTCTGTAGCAAATCAGATTAATAAAAAAAGACCCCTAACTCCTGCTCTAGAGACACTGCTTGAATGGAGAACAACTGTGATTTTGGCAGCCTATCATCTCCAAAGAATGAATTTGCCACATCTGCTAGAAGTAAACAGTAAACAAAAAGATCAGGAACAACTCAGAGGAAGAAAACTCTTGAAGTCTCTTTATGGAAAGAATGACTAATCTTTACTCCAGACAGTTTACATTTTTTAGTTTAATATTTTAGTCCTTAGTGGGAGAGAAGATATTTGTGGAATTATCTATTTCTATTGCCTTCTCACAATAGAAGTAATTTTCCTATTTATATTTATAATTATATATAGGTGAAAATTTAACACACTTTGTACATGGATAAAATTTATTGCCAACTGAGCTAAAATTTTATAAACCTAGTACAATTCAAACAGTTACCAGGAGTCCAGTTACAATATTGCTAATACTTAAAGTATAACTTACTTCAGAAAATTAATATTCTAGAATAAAGTGTTATTCCGGAACAGGTAAAACTAGTATTTACCCTTTTCTTTGGTACTGCACTCACTCCTCTCATTTTTCCAGGAGTCTTAAGTGTGATGACAGCCATGGTCCTCATTTAGAGTGGTAGTCTGTTGCCACAAAACATGGATAAAGTTTCCAGTTCTTACCTGCAGAGCATATGGTATTTGTGGTGGTGATCCCTTTTTCACTGTTTTTGGATTAGTTTGGGGCTATCTTTCTGCTTCTTATTACAGTCTAATTCTTTGTTATATGTTTACAGACACAGATTAAAAGTTGCGCAACCATTTCTTCCAATCTCAATGGACACAAAGTCAAATTATGGGGTTTTTTTAATGCAACTTATGTTGGTCATATATATATATATACACCACACATGGCATTCAAATTGCTGATAGTGCAACAGGTCAGACAATGATCATACAATCACTAACAACTTGGAGAAAACTCAGTAGCATTTTCATGTAAATGTATCTCTAAACTTTGCTCTGAGGTTAATGGTTTGTCCATGAGATCATACAGTGCCTTGCCAGGTGAGCATGCTGATCAGCCAAATGTTTATACATGACCAACCCTTTTTACTACCTTATCCCTCAATTTTAATATCTTCCTCCTGAAATCATCTGTGGCCTTCACTTTCCTCATCCTTCATTCCTCCCCTAAGCATCTCATAGTAAGAAGTCTTGGGCAAGCCCAATATTCTCTTCCCCTGTAACTCATAATATGTTCCATAGCCCTAAGGAGTGAAGTCCCTTGGTCTCAAATGTTCTCTGGAGAGCTGCTTATCTTATCAATGGGTTTCAAGCTTGGACAGTGAGATAGAATGTATTCTGGGACAGGTAATTTTGGTTCCTGCCTGCCTTTATGCCCCTGTGTTCCGTTGGCATTGCAAGATGGGTCTTTGGTGGTAAAATGGCTCCTGTGATGGGCTTGGAAGTAGCCCAGAAGGTTAATACTTGGGGTCCTCCATCTGTTGTTTTCTCTCTCATATTTTGGTGTGTGGAAAAAAGTCTTTCTCATATAACAGTCTTCAGATAGGGAAAAAAATCTTTAGCAAAATGTACTATGCCCTTCAAACTAATTACATATACCTGACTAATGAACCAGGAGGCATTTATTTATTTCTCAGGGTTTATTCAGAAAGAACAGAAGAGGACTGAGTGCTTCAATATAAAGTAAACAATCAATTTTAAGGTTACTAGATAACATTATAAGTAGACAAAGGATTATCCAGATCCAAACCTCACAATTTGTCATAGGCTTTGTGCAAAGGAAGTGATATTTATGCTGTTTATGCCTTGTTGAATAAGATGACACTTTTTAATCAAGTCTGTCATACTTTTTGCATTGTAGCAGCCTGAATTTTTATGGTGGAGACAGGATTTTCATCAAAGACAGTAGGTATATTTATGTCAAGAAAGGAGAAGGTTTTTTATGCTAGCATCAAAAATCAGTTTCTTAGAAATCATAATAAAAAGAAGTTGTTTTTAGATCAGTTTAAGTGTTGGTTTAGTATTTAAAAATGTATTTGATGGAAATAACTCTATAGATAAGAGTAGGGTTTTTTTAAAATACCTCTTTTATTTTTTAAATTTTAAATTCCTCTTTGATAAAATTTGATAAATTTTAAATTCCTGTTTGATCAAACAGTTATTTTAAGTTGTCTGTCAGCCAAACTTCTAGTAACTCAGTGAGGGGATTTTCTGTCACTGTATATATTTGGAAGCCTTTCATTCCATCAGCCACTGGTAGAGTAATTGCATTTCTTGTGAAAAGCCCTGTGTTAAGCAGCAGAAAACCAGTATCAGTTATGGTATCATGCTCATTTTCCTCTTCATTATCATAACTTGATGTGGTGGGTTTACTTTGGCTGGACTCCAGTTGCCTTGCAAGTTGCTCTATCACTCACTTCCTTAGTGGAACAGAGAGACAAGAAAATAAGATGGAACAAAATTCATGGGTCAAGATAAAGGCAGCTACTTAAAGCAAAAGTGTTGTGCACACAAACCAACAACAAATCATAACATTTTATTCTCTACTTTCCATTAGCAAGCCATGTCCAGCCACTTCCTGGGAAGCAACGCTTCAGTACAGGTAGCATGTGCTCCAGAAGGCAAACATTGGAAATACCTTTCTCATCCTTTCCCTCTGCTTTTGTTGCTTAGCAGACACCATGTGGTATGGAATATTCCCATGGTCATTTTGGTCAGCTGTCCTGGCTATGTTCTTGTCCAAGACTGTGCCCACCCCCAGCACACTGGACAGGAGGGAATGTTGCAAGGACAGCCTTGATGTTGTGCCAGCAGTGCATAGTGGCAGCCAAAGCACTGGTGTGTTAACACCACCTTTCTAGTTACTTATACAAAGAAGAACTTGATGAGGGCTGCTATAGAGGAAAGTAACTCCATATCAGCCAGACCAAATATACTTGAAATCCATATACTTTTCTGAATGCTACAATTGACAATCAAGCCTTGTATTTAAATTTCTGTCTAGATTTTTTTTTTTCAATTATTGCATTATTGGGCCGTAATTAAAGAAATTGCCTTTTAATTTCTAACTATGAAGAGCTTTATTCACCAAGGACTTTTCAGATTAAAGAATATACCTATTCCAATGTCTTTGCAAGACAGTTAAACTGCTGTACAGCTGCAAAGGCACAAGTCAGTAAAATCACTCTAGTATTATCAGTGATACTGATATGAGTCTACAAAGATTTATTGCTAGTTTTCAGTCAAGCATTATAATCTTGTAAGGTTTTTTTTTTACCAGAGGCCAAATGCAAGTGTAGAGAATTAAAAGAAGACACTGCCCTGGAATCAGAGAGTTCATATTGTTACTTTTCTTAAGTGATGATGGCTTTACTGCAGGGATTCTAAATATTTTGCCATAAGATGAAAGAACAAATACATTTGTCTTCAAACATTGTTTGTCTCTCAACTGTGATATTGTGTGACATCTCATGTCAAAAGTCAGTCTCTTCTGAACTTCATTTTTTCAAGAAAACACTCCTACAAAACAGATTCATATTGAGAGGGCTAAACCTAAGATTTCTGATTGTTCCCTTATTTGCTGACATGCAATTATGTTTTAGACAATAGTATATAAGGAAAATGCAGCATGTTATTTTATTTATGAAACATTTTATTTCCTCTTTTAGGAAATAGAATTAAATATTTCAGAAGTTATATCTGTTTTACATATTCCCTTCCATTATTCGCATTGTGATTGTTCTTAATATTTTTCTGGATATAATTGCATTTTCATGATTGAAAAAAAAAATAATACAAACAGACATGGCCATCATGTTATGTAGAATTTAACACAAATGAAACTTTATGAGTTGCAGTTCAAGTACACAGTCTGTCCTCTTGAAGTAAAATTCAGAGGTAGCAGATATGACATAGTTCAGAACGTATATTTTGTGGTTCAGAATAAATGTTTTAGAACCTTACAGGTGTAACATACACAGAAAAATGTCACTTATTTCCTACTGACAAAGATATAAACGATTGTGTTTTTACAATATTCCTTTATATGTTCATGTCTCCCACATACGTGAAGGAGCAAGGACCGATACAGGAACCATAATATTCTGCACAACAGTTAAGAGAAACTTTTAGCTGTATAGTGTATTAATGATCTCCTTATGAATCACTAAATATTTTTTGTAACTTTTGCAAGTTATAATTTCAGAAACATGTTTAATCATATAGTAAAACAATGCAGCAAATATTTCAAGAGAAAGAAGATACGTAATTGGCTGTTTGAGGACAAATACATATTTTCTTATGAAGTAAAGAAAAGTTAGTGCAATATCAAATTGTCTGCCTGGAGAAAATCTTAAAATAACTGAATGAAGGTTTAGAATATATTTAGAATTTGATATAAGATTTTATAATATGAGGAATATTAGATATAAATACTCATACCTTGTCTAAAATAGAAATTAATGGATATATGATACGAACAACCATAAACAGTTCAAAAGTGTAAAACTATACAGGAAATATTTTGCATCGGACAGATTATTTTGATAACAATTGTCAGGAATAAGGTTATAGAAGTTTTAAGAGGAATGTAGAAAAATTAATTCAGCAAGGAAACAAATAATATCTCTGATTATTTCTCTGCTTTTTTAATGATGCTTATGACATAGAACAGTGATGGCTTCACAGATTTTTCTTACATACTGATCTGGGTCACTGGCCTTTATTTCAATACATTAATGGAAAAGGTATAAGAGCTGGGCATTATTCCTGTTGTCATTGCTTTAGTGCTGCATTTGCTATTCTAAAATCCTGAGTATGTGACCTATTTCCTACCAACCTGAGGAGAAAAATCAATCTGTCATGTCAAATTTGTCAATTTAAGAGACTTTTTTTAGAGAGATATCTATGAAGATTTCTTATCAGTACAGTATTTCATTGTTTAATATATTCCTTGGGTACTCAAACTACATGGTAACATGTAATTTGGATTTCCTAGATCCACTGAAAATAAAATGAATAAAATAAATAAATTTTAAAAATGAGCCTATTTGGTTAAGAGAGAAACAAGATGCTTTTTAAGACAAGAGAATAAACTTTTATCTTTTTTGATTAGTCACTTTTTTTTCTTTTCTAATGAGCTGCACATCTGAAAGAAAACAAAAATATACTAATTATACTCCACCTTTTGACAATAATGACCAATATTTTAGGTTACATTGAAGTTTGTACAGAAACATTAATGTAAGTTAGAGAGAACAAATACCAGTCAAATGTCCATGTTTTGCTTCTTTTGACAGATTTTCTTACAAACATTACCAAACACAATGCTCTACAGAATGAAAAATCATTGTCTCTTTTTTGAGATCTTTACAGCTAAAAGGTTAATGAATGGAATTGTGAAATTAGGTTAGTTAGTAGGTCAGAGATATGATTTCATAGTTCACTGTTAACTTGTCATTGAATGACATCAGTGACAGCAATACATAGATTACAAATTTTCTTGTTATCCTTCTCTGACTCCTTAGGACCACATTTTGGACTGAAGTCTGTCTGATGCTCTTGAAAATGATACTGATGGGGTACAGCACTGCAGAACCATCTTGGGAATGTTGAAGATATCTGGTTTTGTTTCAAAGAGGCTTTAAGTCTCACTGTGCTGGTTTTGGCTGGAATAAAGTTAATTTTCTTAGTATCTGATATAGTGTGACATTTTTGATTTGTGCTGAGAACAGTGTTGATAACACAGAATGTTTTGGTTATTGCTGAGCAATGCTTGCACAGCGTCAAGGACTTTTCTGCCTCTCATACTACCAGCGAGGAGGCTGGGGGTGCACAAGACGCTGAGGGGGCACACAGCTGGAACAGCTGACCTCAAGTGATGAAAGCAATAAAAGGTGAGGGAAAGAAGGATGAGGGGAGGATGTTCACAGTGATAATGTTTGTTTCTCCAAGTCACTGTTACACAGGATGGAGCCCCACTTTCCTGGAAATGGAGGAACACCTGCCTGCCCATGGGAAGCAGTGAATGAATTCCTTGTTTTGCTTTTCCAGCATCTTCAGATTTTGCTTTACCTGTTAAACTGTCTTTATGTTAGCCAATGAGATTTCACACTTTTGTTATTCTGTTTGATACATAATACACTTTTTTATAGAGATATATCTATATCTTTGTAAGCTGAAATATTTTCCTTCTTGTGTTTTTCCTGGGTAACACAGCGAGCGTAATTCTGCAAACTGTAGATGAACTACAAAGGGCTTATCTGAACTGAATATATGCTATGTAGTGGAGGTCCTTTAACCTTGGCATTGCACACTTAAACAATGCAGCATTAGTTATGGGAAGAAAATAGAACAGAAGAGTGAAAACAAAAGTAAATTGAACACGGACATTAAGGAGAGTAAAATGGATGATGATAAGCACAGTTTTCAAGAATAAGACTTTTCATGTTGGCTAGTAACCAGTAACTATAAAATACAAAATAGAATGGTAGATCTTGTAAGAGATGATTTTCCACTGAATTGCTTTTTACTTCAGATGGACCTTTTCTAGTTTCCTCTTCAAAACTAATTCACCCTTAAATCATCTTATTTCTCTCTGCCTTTGTAACTCAACTAAGATTTTTCTACATACCTAGTCATAAATCTAGTCACAGCTTAATAATGTTGCCAGCAGCTGCTTAAAAGCTTTGTTCAGGATGCTCACATTAAATGCACGTATTAATAGCACTTGAAAATGCAGGTTAGCACTTTTTTTCCTGCCTTTATTGATGTCTGTGTATACACAGATTGTGAGTATTTATGTAGTGGAGAGAGACATAAAACAGATACAATAGCCATGTCACTTTTTCTGTGTAAACAGTACCAGGCAATCTCACATTCCCAGTTTATATGTTTTCATTAGCACTTCCACTTGTGACAAGAGAACTGCTTTATATTTTAAAAATTTAGACTAAAAGTGTTCATACTTGTCATCTAGTTGAAATGAAATGTGAAAAACTGTTAAAAGATGTTATTTTGGATTTACTGGACAGCTATGAAAGCCCAGTGCTTTCTTTGTGTTTAAACTGTTGCTTCTGGAAGGGAGAAACACATTGAATATTTCTTTTCTTTGTGTGCTAGTGAAGAGAACATTCTCTGTATCTACAGGTTGGGAGAATTCATAACTACTGAAATCTCAATTCTCACTGCTACTGAGGAGAGGTATTCTTTTTATTTCCACAAAAGCCTCCATGGAATTGTCATGAATCAGTATGTCTGTGTAGCAGTGAAACTCCATCTTTCTCTCTGACACCCACTGCTGAGAGTTTTAAGAGACTTACTAGTTGTAGTGTGCTGTCTTGAGATGATGATAGGAAGTGACTGAATATTAAAATCTATCTACAATTACTTTGCCTTGCAGAATACCTACAGAAATCAAAGTTTCTTTACATAATTTTGCATACTATGTGGAACAAAATAGGGAATGAAAACAACCTAAGGCAGAGGAAAAGATAGAGACATTCTGGATAGAGGGTAAGAAAAACAAAATAAGACTAGAGGCTTGAAAATTTGTAGTGTTCAAACAGCAAGACTGCTATATAGTCTATTGACTAAGGTGGAGGTCTAGGAGTCACTGCTTCAGTGTCTATGCCCAAATGCCTCACTACTTCTGGTCTAAAAATAAATCTTTCATACAACACCTTTCTTCTCTGTATACCTGAAAGACTGTGAAATAACAAATCACTTGATCTACATCTGCAGTAGAAAATAAAGAATAGCAAGGAAATACGCTGAAGCACTGGTTGGCTGATCATCTTCACTGCTTAGCTCATTACACACTTACTACCTATGTTCCAGTCTCCTCTGACTACATTTTTTACAAGTCAGATATGTCTACAGAAGACTACTTGGGCTTTGTCTAAGGAATATAAGAGTCGAAGTGTGAGATAGTGGTGTCATTTGACCACAGATTGTTTCCCTCCAGTTTTTTTTTTTAGGTTGTAGACTAGAAGTATGCTTAGTTTTGTAGAGATTAAAGAATTATTTTTTTAAATAGTTGAGGCCAATGTGAAAGCCAGGAAACACATTTTTTGCAATGTGGGGAATTTTATAGATGTAAATAAGTATTCTTATGTTTATTCTATTTGTCATGCCCTTAAAATGTATAGTGAGCTGTTATTAATTGCAATTCTCATATACACTTTCATTTCAAAAAGTGCAGGATTTTAAATAATTGTTCCAATTAGGATCTGACTGCTAATGTGTGTTGCCATGATCATGACTCAAGATCACAGGATTTGGGTATATATGTACCTTGTAGGGAAAAGGAGAACCTACATGACAATACACTTTCCTGAAACTATGATTAAAAGCTTTTAATTTAATAATTCAGTTATGGAATTGATCAGTCAACTTTAAAGGAAGTGCAATAAGAACAGATGAACACAAGAAATTTCCACGGTTGACCTAAATCAGTTGTCCATCCAGCTCAGCATTGTGGTTCATATTACTCCCATACAAGAAGCTACGGAAAGGAGCATCACTTCCGCAGTCCTTTTCTCTTCCATGCTCTTGTAGTCTTGGACTGAAGAACTAAAGGCATACACTGTGGCCTATTCCCTTTAGCATTTATTTAAGACTGATGTTATCCACTCCATAACAAAGATTTAAATACCATGCAAAAAGCAGCAAATTTGAAGTCAGGAGGGACTGTTCTTGGTGTCATTTGATACAGTTACAACTACAAGGATTGCCTTCTCTCACATTTTGCTACATCTTCTCAAAGTCACACATACACACATATAAAACACATGGTATACTACATACATAGACTATGTACATAGTATATTATGTACACATACTATATACATATATAAAACACATGTTATACTATATTACATATGCATAATAGCTGAGTAAATATAGTAAATATGCATGCAGTGTATATATAGTGCAGCATAACATAGTATAGAATACTCAGTTGGAAGGGACCTACAACGATCGTGCTGTCCAATTGCCTGAACACTTCAGGGCTGAGTGAAAGCATGTTACTAAGGGCATTGTCCAGATGCTTCTTAAACACTGACAGGCTTGGGGCATGGATGACCTCTCTAGGAAGCCTGTTCCAGTGTTGGACCACCATCTTTATGGTAAAAAAAATGCTTCCTAATGTCTGTTCTGAGCCACCTATGACATAGCTATAAACCATTCTCACATATCCTGACACCAGATCCCAGGGAGAAGAGATTAGCACCTCCTTCTCCACCCCATCTTCAGGAAGCTGCAGAGAGCAACGAAGTAACCCCAAGCCTGCTTTTCTCCAAACTTTACTTTAAGTTTCTTAAGTTGTGAGGCTCAGAACTGCACACAGCACTCAAGGTGAGGTTGCAGTAACATTGCATACAGCAGGATAATCATATTTTGACTGACTGGTGATACTGTGTTTGATGTACCACAGTATATAGATATGTGCTACATATAGGGATAGAAATTATAGGATCTTTGTACTATATATATACGCTACATAGCTATCATATATACTATAAGCTATACTATACGTGCTGTGTCTATACTAGTTACACATTGCTCTATGTACTATTCTACATGATGCATTGGGTGAAGGACTGGCTTATGGTCAGAGATCAAAATGCAAGGAATGGGGCTACTTCTGGCTAACGACTGGTCACCAGCCACATTCCTCAGGATTCAGTTCTAGGGCCAGCTCTATTCAATATTTTTATCAATGATCTGGATGCAGGAATTGAATGCACCATTAACAGCTTTGTTGCTGATGCCAAATTGAGTATTGTCCCTGCCTATGATGAGGATGTTGGAATTGGATGATATTTGGGGTTCCTTTCAACCCAAACCATCCTATGGTTCTGTGGGAGGTGCTGTTGACTCTTATGGGATAAAATGCCTTGCAGAGGCATTTTCTACATATATTGGAGCATTGGGCAATTAATAAGGGAATGAAATTTAACAAATCAAAATGCCAGATACTTTGCCTTGGATGGACTTATGCCAGGCACAAGGATAAACTGGGAGAGGTATGGCTGGAAAGCAGTCCTGCTGAAAGGGATCTGGGGTTGCTGGTCAGCAGCAGACTCGGTGTGAGTAAGCTGTGTACCATGCCCCAGCAGCCAGGAACACAACCCCTATTCTGAGATGTAATAAACACAGTAGAACCACGCAGTCTATTTAGTGGACCCAGAGAAGGGGTCACTACAATGGTCAGAGGTCTCGAGCACCTCTCCCATGAAACAAAAACAAGAGGTTTTAGGCTGTTTAGTGCAGAGGAGACAGGTCTCTGGAAAGATCTGATTGCTGCCTTTCAGTACTGAAGGGAGGCTAGAAGAAAGGCAGAGAGAGACTTTCTACAAAGGCCCGTAGTGTCAGTAGAAGGGGCAATGCTGTTAAACTTTAAGAAGGTAGTTTTAGACTGCCTGTAAGGAAAAAAATGTATTACAAGGAAGGTGGTGAGACACTGGAACAGATTCTCCAGGGGAATTGTGGATCGTCCATCACTGGAAGTGTTTAATGTGAGATTGGATTGAGCAACCTGATCCAGTGAAAACCAGGCAGGGCAATGTGGTTTGACTGGATATTCTTTAATGGTCCCTTTCTACCCAAACCATTCTAAGGCTCTGAAATATCCTTAATACCAATGTGAAAAGGCTGATTGACATTTGTCTGAGCTTTCACCTCAGTTTCAT
>VWZD01010280.1:0-55697 GCA_013396695.1 Sakesphorus luctuosus
ACAGAAATACAAAGATTTCTAGTGTTAACTGTATTAATACAAGTTATTAGCTATAAGTGCTTCCAGACANCATTTAGCTGCAGGATTGTACAAAATACCCCCCAAAGACATTCGCACAACACACATTTCAAGGGCCACCCCAGCAGTATACCATTCCCATAGCAAACTTAACTAACAGAAGATTACTAAACAGAAACACAACAGTTCAACACCAGCAGTAAACGCACTCAATAACCAAAAAGAAAAGCAACAGGAAAAATATAGCCACTTCCCATTAACATGCATACACCTAGTGAGCTGTAGCAAATTACAACTAATAAGGTATAAGAAAATAAAGTAAGAATTCCATTGCTTACCCCTGCAATGTTGATGGAATGGGGAAGACAGGGTAGCTCTTAGGTTGCCCTCCCAGAGGTGGAAAGTTTTTCTCCCCAAGTTGCAGTTAAACTGCACTTCTTTTATATCTTTTTTTCTTCTCCAGGTGTTTCTGTGACTAATAGTCAATCTACTGGGGGAGGTGATGCAGATGCCCCGAGGTGGGGTGGTCCCTTGAAGATATCGCAAAAGGAGGCCATGCTATTTCTTAACACTCCATCCTTTGTTAATCTTATCAGTTTGCTTCTGCGGGGAGCACCCCACCCCAGAGGGGCCTGAGGCATCTCCCTCAACCCATCAGGCCTTATCAGCTCATCTCCCCACAATCTGGTTTAAAAAAAAATGGTAGAAAAGCCAGTGAGCCCTGCACTGGACTAACTCAAAGTTTAAACTCCCATCTCAAAAAAAAAAAGTCTTTCTAAATTTTATTCCCTCATTCAAAACTTGAAAGCAGAAAGAAATTCTGCAGTATTTGGCTGGATTGTCTGTTTGTACTGGATGCGACATTTTTCCTAGAAATAGTAACACAGCACATCTTGCACAAATAGATTATTTTAAAGACCCCAGAGACTAATGAGCTTGCTACCTACCCTGGTAGGCAGCTCCAGCATTTGTTTACTTTTACTTCTAGGATTTTTTTTTCAGTTTAATTTTGTATTCCAGTTTTTGTTATACATTTCTCTGAAAGACTAAATAGTTTGTCCCTACAGAATATCTTTTCCATATCTGATAATCTAAAGATGTTATCAAGTTGCCTCTCAACCCTTTTGCTAAAAGGAAAAAAAAATCAGTTCTTGGGGTTAATTTCCTACTTCCAATCATCCAATCATCCATCATTAGTCTCAACATTGTGAATAAAACTCAGGGTTAGGCAGTTATTCATGGCAACAGCCATCTTCTCTGAATTTTCTAAGACAGGCTTCCACAATATAGATAGATCTTATAATGTTCATAAACAGACATTCATTCCTAGATTTCCAAAAGCTTTGTTTGTTTCTAAATATATCCATTCCACACAAAGCACATGGCAATGGATTACACTTCACTCTACCCTCTGATCCACATTATGTACTAATTTTCTAATATGTCACATATAACTAGGAAACATTTTTTCATTTTACCTAAAATGGCAGTGATCAAATTCAGATTTGAGTGGTGCTGCAATAGTTAAACAAGTGTGTGCTTATCTGTGAGTGAATATAGAGTAGAGGAATAAGTGCTGTCAGGTATTAACATTTTTTTTGTAGCAGGGAGGTATTTGTGAGTCTGAGTGAAACAGAAAGCCACAAGCAGAAAAGTTTGGGAGATATTTACCTATGTAACTGATTAAAATTATTTGATATTATAAGACCAAGGACCAGTCCCTAGAAGCCCTGGCAGTAATGTTCATTGATGTCTTCCTACTAGCAACAACACTTTAAGATCTGTCACTGAACGAATTTTTAATCCATCCGACTTGCACCTGTAACCTAAGATTTTTAATCATGCAGTACTGTGTCAAATACCTTGGAGAAATCTATGTAAACTGTGTCAGCACAGTTGTCTTTATCAAGCCGACCCATAATCTTGTCAAAGAAAGCTATCAGGGTTTTTTGACAAGACCTACTTTTCATGATACCATAATGACTGGCATTAATTAGATTTTTAATCTCTAGGTCTGTATTTCTAGAATCACAAATTAAATTTTCATGAACTTTTTCAAGTGAACCTACTGTGCTATCCCAGGAAACTGATCAGACTGCTCTAAACAGCCAGATTTCATTGCAGCTCTTCAAATTTTTAGGGTTCCCCAAATTTTAAGAAGTTTGCTTTAAGTCCTTGCAGTTAGAAAATTCTTCTGCTATCTTCTTGAATACTTTCTCAAGATTTGTAGGTGAGTTTCTAATTATGAATATGTCACCAACAATAGCACAATTTGAAAAAACAAAAGATCTGTCTTCACTATTTTTAACTAAAAATTATTTATGCATTCCAGCTACATCATTGGAATTACTTCTGAGATAAAAGAAAGTTAAATGCCTAAAACAATAACTCAAGAGAGCATAATTTTTCCTAAATACCTCTAAATGTATGTGAGTTCTTCCTTTAACACCAGGTACAATTTATTGCAACACATTTCCCATGACAGACCAAGAAATTAAGGGATTACTTAGAGTTTACAACAATAAGAGAAATAATTCTGTGGTTTTCAGTGCAGCTGAGCATTCATTGGTCTCCCCTCTAACACTAATTCAGAAAACATTTGGACTGGTAGCAGAAAGTCAAAATGAGTGTAGCACAGACAGAGAGGCAAACCCTGTGAATAAATGTCGAAAAAGTTGGGTTGAAATTTGGTTAACTTTGGTAGAAAGGATGAAGGGAAAGTAGGTAACAGCCTTCAAGTACATGAAACATCCCTACACAGCAAAAATATGAGCATCTCTTCTCATCACCCCTTAAATGAATTGTGACAGTGGAGGCTAAGTTTGAATGTGCAGAAGATCTTCTAAAAACAAGAGGAGCAAAGCTTGCAGCTGGTGGTCTGGAGACCATAGTGTCTTTTGTTGGATGTTTTTCTGCCTTGCACCATGAAATGAATAGAAAATCACTTTAGGTGTCTTCCAATCTTGACAGTCTGTGTCATGCCTGTGAAGAACAGGATTCTTCTGCTCAGGGTTTCTCACGAGACTGAAGGGGTAAAGAAATTTCTCTTTCAGCAACTCTTCTTCCAGTTATGATGTTCTTTCTCCTGTGCAGATTTGTGGTGGGTTTTTTCCTACATATCTTTAAAAATAGATAGTCTGGTATTCTCGTCGTCATAATGTGGAATCATTTCTGTTGTCGTGAGCCATGAATTAAGAACTGAGGTAGATACCTCTGTCACTGTAATTTGCCTCTACTTTTCAGCCTATATTAAATGTTCGCTTAAAAGTTATTTTATCATTTTTAAATTATGTCAGCATTTATTTTATTTACTAATAGCAAGAGTGCTACTTATTTTGTGGGGGCTTCCTGTAGTGGCAGGCAAGAGAATAACAGCCTCTGCACAGCTGCTAATGCCTCTTCTTCACAGGGAATGAGTGGGAAGAGTGAGGAAATGTGTGGAGATTTGGCTTCTTCCCTTCGGTGTGCCAGCTAACACAGTTGAATCATCACAGCAGGGAAAATGTATAACTGTATATCAGCAGCAGATTACTCTCCTTTGGAGCACAAGAGCAGCACAATAAACTTTTAGGTGCCTCTCCATAAAGAGAATGTCTAGATGGTATACAACATACCACACACAGATGCTCAATTTAGCCCTGAGCGAGTTAGTTTAGTCACGAGACATCAGGCAGGCACATTAGTATGGTACCTTACTTTGGTTAATTTATCTCAAATGACTAGTGTTTCTCAAGGCCTGTACTGCACTACGTTGAAATCTCCATGAGACTCAGGCAAGGTTTGGATTTCTAAGCTCCAAATCTCTCCAAACCACCACTGAGCTGCTAATTGCAAATGTTCCTTAAAGTTTGGCATTAAAGTTGTCTCACGTTTGTCTTCTTATGTGTGTGTGTGTGTGTGTGTGTTTGTATAGCAGGGCATCACTATGGACACCAAATACTTAAGTTCCTGTAATCTACCACCTAGGCATTTCTTTTCTAAGAGGTCCATGTCAGTCAGTAAGACCTCTTTGAATTCACCTTTTGGAGCAAGGGCTACATAAGATACAGAAGCAACTACATTCTATTTAATAACTTAGTAACACTGGATGCCTTCTGCTGAAGCAACATGACTCACTATTAAAGGATGTGACCCAAAAAATGACCTGTATACTCTAGGGGATGACTTTTTGCCTAGGGGTTGGGCAGTCTCATCATTGTCCTGAAAGAACCCAAGGACCTCTGGAGTCTATTCTTGGGACCTGCTTTCATGTCATGGATTAGATATGGGCTTTCTATAAAATAATTTTAAAAATACTTGAAGCAAGATTAAAAGCCAGGTCTATTCCCTTCTCACATGAACTTGCTTAGCAGACAGATTCTATGCTCTTCCAAATGCACTCATAAAAAACTCCTTTAGATTAATCCTATGATCATCTTCCGCCAGTGGTTTCTACCCAGCTTCAGGGATTTTTTTTTTGTTGGTCATATTTTAAAGGTATTTTTGTTGTCCTGGTTGTTGCAAAAAGATAATGATTATGTTTAAATAGTTATCCTTCCAATGTGTAGGGACAATTCCATGGCACTAATCATGTAGCTCGAAGGAATAACTAAACTTTTTGCTGTAATGTGCAAGGGATAAGAATGTTGGTACCATTTTTTCAACATTTTCTGATTTTTAATTTTTGCCTGTGCGGCTTTAATGGTACTTTATGGAACTGCAACAAATAAACATGAAAATGTGCCCTACTTTAAAATCCCATCAGCACATACCCAATCTGAGTGACTCTTCCTGTTGAATTTTATATATCTAAGTACCTCGCTGAGCTGAGATAAACATTGATGTCTTTAAAAGGGCTTCAGAGTTTTATCTTGTAAGTCTGATGGGGTTCTCTTAGTTTCATCTGGAAATCAAAAATCTCATGGTTAGTTTAATAGTTCATGAAGAACTTAAGGTCTAGTGTTATGGAAACTGGCAAAGCAAAAGGACATGGCACTTTTTTGCTGTGTTTTGTTAGCAGAAAAATGTAATATGTTTCCTTTCTGAACTTAACAGTTCTTTCAAAGCTCCTTCAAATTCATAAGGCCATAATCAAAGCATTTTTATTTATATGTGAAATTCAATTAATTTTTAAAGAAAATACCTAGTTTGATGCATGTAAACATACTGGTTAAGCTGTTTATCTTCATTCTTTCCACTTCAGTGATTGAAACTCTGTAGAATAGGTTGTAAAAACTGCACCAAAGCACATTTTCTCTTTTTAATGCCTGTCAAATTATTGCTGTGACACCCATAGTTGGTAATGAAACATTGTGAACCACTGTTAGAAATGAAACACAAAGCTTGAGTTGCTTATGGAGTTTAGGTAATGTACCATAAAACATTGCATGAAAACACTAATTTTGTCAATATATATTAGTAGACAGAAACAGTGTTTACCAATGAGAAGCTGAAGATGGTTTTAAACACAGTTTATTTATCTGAAGGCTTTTTTAAGCTCTACTTAATTACTTCATATTTGGGGTTGCATTAGAGATGAACAGCCTATGTGCTGAAGGAGCAGAAGCTGCAATTTGACCTATATGTCAATCAGTCCTGGAAAGATGCTATACCTGACAAATGCTGATATTTTCACAGTGAGTGACACATCCATCATATCTTTGACATCAAGCCATCAGTTAAGGTGTTAGTGGTGTTACACTGACTGTAAGTTTTGTCATTTTTATCTTTATGACATTGTTTTGATTAATTTTCCTTTCTGCTTGACATACATGCAACATTCAGAAAATTTGTAGGCCATTGCTTCAGTCCTGCTGGCAGTTCTCTTAGTAGTCTAAACCCTGCACCTGAGATTAGCTTCTCCCTCACAGACCTGCCCTGACTCCAGATATCTTACTGAAGATGATCTTGAGACTATTGTTACAGTGTGGCTTTAGGAGCTCTACAGATAAGAGCTAGTTTTATTTAATTTATCTGAACTGTATAAAGAGAATCATAAAAACCCAGTATTGTCAACCTTTAATAATACTACCATTGAAACCTTTCATTATCTTAATATCAGTGTATTCAAGGAGAGGTTCTTTGTCCTTTTTCTTAAGATGCCTGTTTCTCAGTGTTAAGTAGCAATTGTTGGCTAGGACCAGCAAAGGGGAGAGCAATATTTCTGGATAGCAAAACAGTTGATCTAAGCACATAATTATAAACTTTATAAAGTGGCAAATATTGTGGCTTATACATTTGTTCATTATCTTTTCTCAGTTTTTCCCTGTAAGGTTTATTTTCTGTGTGGCTTCTTGCACTATTTTTGTGGCTCTACATGCTGAGCTCCTCTTGATTGCTGAGACCAACTTTTGTTGTACGTTTCATTCTCTTTCCTATCACCCACCAGGGGAAGAATTGTGAGCATGGTAGGTTTGGCTTTGGAAGCAGATTAGGAAGGGACCACCAAACCCTACACACTACAGAAAGGCATGTAATGTACATTCAGTCTAGAAGACTTCCCCAGGACAATTACCAAACAGGCCATCAGACATTTTCCCGTTAAAAAAAAAAAAAAAAAAGCAAATCCATTCCAGCTATATTCTCGCTGCCACTGCCTATGCATCAAGGCTGTTTCTCTTCACTGACTTATTGGAAGCCAAGTGCAAAAACCTGCAGAGAGCAGACAGTATGAATATTTCACTGCTCTCTTGAGCTTCAATGCCGACAGTCATGATGACAAAGCACATCAGGAAAGCCAAGTATCAGTAGTACAGAAACAGAAACTTTAACATAAATGACCAGAAGCCAAAAAAGCTACACCCTGCCACTGGAAAAGAAAGGTAATGATCTCAGGATAGTCAATATCCTATGCTACATACTTTCAACTATCCAGACATCCCAGGAGGTGGCTCACATCTCAGGAGGAAACCAAAAAGATTGATAAACCTTATCAGTCCTGCTAGGAGAAAGAATTCCCTCTGAATTATAAAAGTAAGCAAGTATCCATTAATGTAAACTTCTTAGTAAAACATGACAAATAACCATGGAGAGTTTCTCATGGAGTAACATCCTGACTTAATCTATACCAGCTCACACTGAGCATTCTCCAGTTCTTCTTACAGATCTAATCCTGGAGAAAGACCTGGGAGGATCCTGTTCCCCTGTTCCTTGTGTCCTGATTTCTACACAGGTGAAACATAAACCTGCAATCCAGATATGAATAGAGCAAACATATCCTACAGACGTATTAGTCTGGGTAAGTGGGAGACTAGGACCTCTAAACATGTGACATACATCCAATCTTTAGTCTGGGTATAGTTCAACATCCAAGTGCTCCAAGTCCAGGTACGGTCCAAGACCAACCTCTGGCACCACCATCCACCCAGAGTTTGTGCTTAGATGAAACATACCTCCAGAACCTCAAAGAAGGGCAATCTTCTGCTTCCCTACAACCACTGAAAAGCAGTTCGTCCTGGGAGAACTCCTCCATGGCTTTGTTCATAGACAACCAGAAGTATAATGTTCACTCATCAGCAAATGAATGGCAACTAAATCTCTTTTCAAGCTCCCCTGAAAAATCAAGTACCTCAAGTATCACAACACTTGAAGCCTCTGTATTTTTCATGTGTTTTATAATCATTGATATGTCAGGGTTGCCATCAGAAAAGATGGCAACCTGATATAACAGCATTAGTTCTTTAATCTAAATCAGATTAAATAAGCAATATTTTTAATGAGCTTTTTATACAAACAAATTATTTGGTTTCTTTGGCTTTGTAAATCCCACTCTCAAAAGTTTTTTACTAACTTTATCTTCATTCTTTGCATTTCATATTAAAGGTATGGGAATGAGCCAGACCTTTTATCTAACCATAATAAACATCTTGTAATGCAAAAATGAAAACAGATCAACCAAAGTGTGTGGCTGGTATTCCCTTCATGTGTTCTAACACCTGGCAAAATTATTCATTAATTCAACAGCCACATTTAAAAGCAACAGTTCAAAGGCCTGTGAATGGTAGAATAACGTGTTCAAAACTGAAGTGCTCTTCAGCAGCAGCAGTGTCAGAGTTTAGAGAAAGAATCATTTCCTGTGAGATGGAGGGCTTGGGAGAGTGAGATAGCAGTTAGGAGCATCTCCACTTCGTAAACTTTTTCTTCAACCTCTGGCAAGGACAACAGAGATTAGTTGTCCTGCATTTAAGAAGAGAATTTTCCACACTAAAGTGTCTCTATAAAAAAACTTAATTGAGTTATGTGACTTTTTTCCCCCATAAGTTAGTCACCAGGGGAAAAGTGACTGATGAAGTAAACAGAAAACACAGAAAGGAAGAGAAAGGTTAGGTCTTTGGTGCAATTCTTTGATGTATGCTAGAAGATGCATAGTATGTCACTTTGCTTCTATCAGCTGAAAATTGTCATATGTGCTAGTCACACAGAGATATTTAGAGTTCTTGTGTTTGTTTGTAGTAGATGAAATGTACTATGTGCAAGAAGGTGTCCAAAACTGGCACATTTTTGTGAAGACTGATTCCTACTTCCTGTTGGAAGGTCTATATATAGATTTTAAGCATATATTCAGTTTTATGTGGGAGCCAGTAAGCCCCAAGGATTGACCTTTTGGATGCTTTTACATAGGGAATTTGTAGGAACTCTAGGGAACAGCAAGACAAAGACTTGGACTTGCGCCACTCTTAGCACAATCCCGAATACCTATGACTACCTGCAGCAAGGAAGAACCACATATAAACATAACTGTCCATACTTGTTCCAACCACTGTATGCCAAAGACTGCTTCCTAGGGACAAAAACATCAAATCCATGACAGACCAGGTAATGCTAGGCTCTATTTAAAAAACCCATGCTGCTGCCTACAACAGGGTTCTATTGGATATGTGATCTACTTACCTGCAGGTGTTTCAAGCCTTATAGTGTAGATGTGGAGCATGTGATGCATAGAGCAGTCCATCTACCCATGTCCATCAAAGAGTTTAAAAAGACCCTCCAGACCTCTTTAGTTCCAAACTTTCTGCTCATGACGTGACCAAATGTGTTCATTTCAGGGAACTTTTTTCTGTGCAGGAGTGCTACAGGCTTGAGCTTCAGGAGCTGGTATCTCTTTCATAACAATTTATTTCTCTCCTGCAAAATTTTACCACCATAAGAGACCTAATGCAATACTTAACTGAAGTCCACTGGCATCTTTCAGTGGGAATAAAATCTCCCCTTGACTGCAGCAGGTACTGGATCAAACTTCAGGTGAGGTGGTCTTTCCAGAGTTCAGAAATTATTTTTTCTTTATCTCACAATTTTCTTTCCTTTGGTGATGGTGTACTTCTCATATGATAAGTCACTGGAACATGGACTCTCATTTACATCTTAAGACACTATCTCCAGAGGATGGAAGCAATTATTCCATAGCACCTTTCACCTTCCTCACTCTATGTAATTTTAAATGCATCCATCCATTAAGTGATTTTAAATTGATCTTCTCCCTTAAATCCCCAATCTTTCCTCTCAAGGTTATTCAATTATATGTGTAGTATTGGGTAATGTTCCATTAAAGGGTTTCATGTTTTTTATCCAGTAATACATGTAAGTCTTGGGTGAAGGAAAGGCAGCTGATGGTCTCCTGCTTTTATTTTGAGACCTATTTTTGCCTTACTAAATTGTACAGACAGAAAATTCAGGTCTTAAAAAAAATCTTTTTATTTTACTTATTATTTGAAATGTTCATTTTATCCACAAAGCAATATGTAAAAGTGAAATTTGTTTTACATAGATACATTCTCCATACTTAAAAAAGGGAATTCATTCAAAGCTAAATCTCTAGAATGATTTTTTTTTAATTAAATTGTGCATTTCTAAGTAGCATTAAACAGGAGACCAAATGTGCTGAACACCTGTACATCCCCACTGATCTCAGGAGAAAAAACAACTGCTTAAGAACCATGAAACTTTGAAGTCACACTTCTACACACACTACTTTGAAAACATGACCACTTACTTTAATTTCCTACTGTACAGCAAGGAAAGAGTTCTAGGTATGGAAAGAGGTACATTTTCCTGAACACTTTCCCTGTTTTTTTAAGTCAGAGTAAGATCAACTTACTATGCTAAGATAGTGTTAAGATTAAGATAATATGCTTGAATCAAAATAGACACCTTATGAACCACATTTGCAGACAGGTGAAAGGGAAATCATATTCAGATATGCAGGAAGGAAAATTTCTGTCATCACTGTTTTTCATGAATTTCCCAAGTGATATCAATGGCTGACAGTAAATAGAAGCAGTTAACATCAAGTCCTATCATTGCCTTAAAATGGAACTGCAGATGATGTGGCATTTGGCACTGTGACTTGTTCCAGATGTCTATCACATCGTTATATGTTGAGTCTCTGTACAAAAAATGTAACAAGAAATCTAGAGTGGGAACAGGGCCGACAGATTGCAAGAGCTCACCTTATGACGTGCTGTTCTAGGAATACAACCACTGTGTCAGGCTGAGAAGCACATCATCCACCTGCCCCATTAACTCTGACATAATGAAAGAAGATAAATGCTACTACAGAAGATTACAAGCGGATAGAGTGTCCAAGCTTGTACCTCTTTTGATTTGGATCACAATGCAATGCTGCATTGTGTTACAGGTGGTTAAACAAAGTGAACAGCTCTCCTCTCACCCATGATTGTTGTTTAATGGCAGAATCTAAGTGAGCATCATCCTTAACCTCAGTGGATTTTTTACTAGGTCACATCACTGACTTCCGGTTAATTTATGTTGATTAAATGAGAGCTGTATTTGGACCGTAGTGTATCTAGATAACATGTATTCAGCCATTCAATCCTAATTAGCCCTGGGGTTTATGACTACAAATATCAAAAGTGACTATAGCCTTAGTCAGTGGTGAACTAGACACTTCATAGAATAATAGAATATAGGATGTCCTGGGTTGGAAGGGACCTTAAAGGTCATCTAGTTTCAAACACTGCCTGCAGTGGGCAGGGACACCCTTCACTAGGTCAGGTTGCTCAAAGCCTTATCCAATCTGGCCTTGAACACTTCCAGGGATGGGGCATTCACAACTTCCCTGGGCAACCTGTTCAGTGCCTTACCACTCTCACGGTAAGTAATTTCTTCCTAATATATAATCTAAACCAACTCTCTTTCAGTTTAAAGCCATCCCCCCTTGTCTTGTCTCTAGATGGTGCTGGTAAATAGTCTCTCTCCATTTTTCTTGTGGGCTCCCTTCAGGTACTGGAAGACCACATTTAGGTCACCCTGAAGCCTTCCCTTTTACAAGTTGAACAATCCCAATTCTCTCAGCCTTTTCTTATATGATGGGTGCTCCATCCCTCTGATCAACTTGGTGGCCTCCTCTGTATTTGCTCCAACACATTAATGTCCCTCCTGTACTAAGGACCCCAGATCTGGATGCCTGATGGAACATCACCAGAGTGGAGTAGAAGGACAGAACCACCTCCCTGGACTTGCTGGCCATGCTTCTTGTGATGCAGTCCTGGATACATTTGGCTTTCTGGGCTGTAAGTGCACATCGCCAGCTCACGTCTAGCCTCTTACCCACCAGCATCCCCAAATCCTTCTTGGCAGAGCTGCTCTTGATCAGTTCATCTCCCAGCCTGTATTGACCCAGATTTAGGTACTTTTGGGGTTTGGCCTGCATTCAGTGAACAAGAAATGACTTTTTAACAAGCTGATTTCCTTGCTGTCAGCTGTTTATCTTTTTGCCTACAGCTGACAGCAGAGAGAACAACTGGGAAAACCCACATGCTCACTCCAAATATTTCAGGTAACAGTTTGGCATCCTACTGCAAGCTTGTCTTTAGTAGAAGGAGGAGCTAAATCAACTTATGATGAACCAAGTGTTTGTAAGCTGGGCATCACCTCATACTGAGGGATGAGAAAACTACCATCTCAATTTCCTGCAGCTACATCTGTTTCAGTTAGTATGTGATATCCCATGTCCCACTGCAAGGACATTTTCAAAACACCCCTTATATGAATAAATCCCATAATCATATTGGAATTTCCACAAGACAATGAATAGAATCACAGGATGATTTGGATTGGAAGGGACCTTAAAGACCATCTACTCTGACACACTGACTGTGGGTAGGGACACTTTTCACTAGATCAGGTTGCTCAAAGCTCCATCCAGCCTGGTCTTGACCACTTTCAGGCATCCACAACTTCTCTGAGCAACCTGTTTCAGTATCTCACCACACTTCCAGCTGATGTTTTAATTGTTATAAGAAACGTGTTCCTAGTACTGCTAGTTTACATTATCTGACATTCTATCTGTTAGGATGTCTTTTTGAGTGTAAAGCTCAGGCAGTCTTCATTGACCCTTAGCTGACAGGTAAGTAATGCCGGTTATCTAAAGCATATCAGAGATCCATTAAATCAGTGAGAATTATCTCTCACACAAACCAAGCTTAGGTTTCCCAGTAGCCAGTCATCATCCACAGCGGTCTCTACCTAACATAATCACACAATCACTATCTATGTGCCTGCTTCTCAAGTCATAATGGTAGCACATTCGTATAGTGTTTCCACTTTTTTTTTTCCTTTTGGCCCTTTCTTGCAGCTGCTGGTTAGCAGCATTTTCCTCTCATTTTATTCTATGCAACCTCTTTGCACTGAATCCCAGATGCATGTGAAATGGCCACAAAAGAACTATCTGGGTTAAATGAGTACTAAACAGGTTTAAAATTAGTGCTTATTGTTTGGAAGCAGATGCAAGCTTCAAACAAATGCAAAACATCAATGCAAATGCAAAAAGGAGAGCAATTTGAAAATCAGATTCTAAGTACTTGATTCTATAGGTTGTTTTTTCTAGTAGTAATACCCAGAACAGTTCTGTTAATGTAATGGAAGCACATTGAATAAATACTCTACTAGCATTTCTGTCTGCAAAGTTCATGAATCAGCAAAATAACTCAGGTTCCCTGCTATTCTTATTTTAATGAACTGTTAACTCCACAAAGCTCCTCTTTCAGAAGCTAGTAAACACTGCTACACATCTTTACATTACAGAAATTATTATTAGCTTACAGTTAATTTTGCTGTTTGTTTGTCTTTACCTTTTGCACTATTTTTCTTGAGGGCTAATTGTATGCAGAATCATGTTGCTGAAGACCTGTGGTGCTGAAGTCTAATGAGTTTTATTTGTCCACACTACATGCAAAATGATGGCAGCATACGAGGGAAATGTCTATGTCAAATTTCTTCAAACACACCACCGATGAGAAAATTCTTATCTTCTGAATTTTCATTCTTTATCATGATATGCAACTTGAAGCAAACCCAAGCAGTATATTTGTGACAGCATTTCAGGCAGTGTTGTGGAGGGAGTTTGCTTTAGTCATAAGCAAAGCAACAGGTTTCTAGCATGGCTCCAGAATAACTGTGGCAAAATCATAGTCTACAGTAACCAGGGCTGACAGAGTTGCTGCTTACAGCCAGGCACAGAATGACACACTGCCCAGAGAGTGGGCCAATGGGTGCTTGCATAAAGGGCAGAACTGACACAGTTTCAGTTCCCCAAATTAGCAAAGCTTATGCCCTAAAATTAATTTTTTTTGATATCTCAGATGCATTTAATTTGGTTTTGGCCTTGTGAAGTCTTGAACTGAATATAATTGATGAATGATGAACTCTGAAAGCATCGTGGTGCCCATAGGGCAGAGACTATCCAGAATATCACAACTGAAAACTCAAGTTCCCTCTGCAAAGAAGAGAACAAATGTAAACTTCCCCAAGCAACCTTCATTGCCAGTATGGCCCAGTTGTGACTCAATGGATTCTCCTCTGGACTCTTTGTGTCATATGCTTTCTCTGTAGGAATCTGTTACAAAATTACTCTTCATAGACAAATAAACAGCTTTCAGGTAACATCAGACTGACAGCTTGCATTGCTCATTGGAGCAACTTGACAAAAAAGTTAGGTTCTGCAGGACTGCATCATCATCTATCCTGAAAGATTTTTTTAAGACCTGCTCTTAAAAATTACTTAAAATTGTCACTTGGGTGAAGAGTAGTGCTGAGAGGAGAATTAACTTTCTATAATTTTCTATAAAGTGCACCAAAAATCTGTCATTGTATGCCAATTAAAATAGCACTGATTTTGATGTAGACACCCAACCACTGAAATCAGAACAGGGACAACAGATAGTTTCAGAAGTAGTTCTGAACACACATTAGGCATAATGGCTTTTAGGATGAGTTTTGATTTAATGAGAAAAAGAGTAGAAAAAACACTGAAATGAAATGGCCATTATTCCCAAAGTATTGTTGCCAGCAGCCTTTTGTGGCTTACAGTTAACAGTAGATGCTCACTGAGATTCATTTTCATTGCAAGCCACATTCAGTTCTCCACATTATCCATGTCACTGCTTCCTGTAGTAACTAATTTTACCTCTGTTGCCTGCTTATTTGAGCTTTTTCAAATTGGATGGAAAATACTTTATTTTGTACCATTTTAATTGCGTATCATTTTCTAAATATTACTTTTTTATATACATCCTCTTTTTCTGTATTGTTAAATATCAGAGGTATCAACAGATGCAGAAGGAAAAGGATGTAGATCACACTTTTCTTCAAAATATATGTCTAGAATTTGAATAAAATAAAAATATTTGACTTTAAAAGCACAGAGGTTGTTCTTCAATGCCATAATAGCATTGCAGAGCAGAGAGCTAGAACTTGGTCACTGGAGCCACTAAAACAATAAAGATTCCTGGTTAGTGCTGACAGCAATGCCCTGGTTTCAAAAGGAGGAAATGTCCCTTCTGCAGCAGTTGGAAGTATTTGTGGGCACCTGACCCTAGTGGAGCTCTCTCAACTTGTTCCTATAGACTACCTGAAGTCAGGTTTCCATTACCTCCCTGGTATTTTTTGAAAGACACCAAAAATATTTTGTCACACCTCTCTCTCTCATCTCCTAACCCTTGGACTCTGCAGCAAGACTTACCATAGATTTGCATGCCAGGAGGCTACAGCTGTGATTCCTCCCCACTTCTTACTGCCTCCATCCCCAGTCTGTGCTTCAGTCACTGGGCACGCCAAAGGCAATCATGCACACATGTGTTTCTCCAGACATGGAGTTACTACTGTCATGCAGGTGAGGTAAAGGCAGATGCTGATCTTAAACTTCCATCAAGAACTGCAGGACAGTCCTGGAGACATCCAGATCATGACAGTGAGAAGCAGTGCCACTGTGCTATCACTGAGAAGAGGTACAGACCAGGAGCCCCAATAATTAGGATCATTATTGCAATCCATGTAGTTGCACTGGAGGCATTTTTACTACCCAACTGCTGGCTATTGGTCATAAACACCTGTGTTGGCTTATAAAATAGTTCTAATAATTTTATATTAATTTTTTTCAGATTTTATAATTTCTACACAGATGTAAGATTCCAGGAATGTATCCATAGCTAGTTTATATATGGGTGTTGTAAAGCTCAGCACTGTACAACTAAAAGCCATCAGTATGATTCACAGAGTATTTCCCATCACCGTACACCACTACAAAACAACTTTTTACAATATAATTCAACCTTATGGTTGATGGAAAACCAGATTCTTCTGTTCTACCTGAAACCTTAAAATCTTGGATTTGTGCTAACCACTTATTCTGAGGGAAAAAACAAAGGTGCACTTTTTGGTAGATTCAAACCATTTGTGCTAAAGAGAAGGTAGACTATAGTATTTTACAAGCTGTTTCAAAGGATAGTAGTGGGAACCATCTTTCAAAACAATAATTCCTAAGAACTCACTAGAATATGCTGTTTGCACATATGGACAAACTGGATTGTTTCTGCACAGAGAAACCCAGCTTTGAGCCGTGACTTCTGCAGCATACTTATTAACAACAGCTTTCTAGCCTGGGTAGCTTCTATCAAATCTAAGTTTCACAGAAATGCTCTTCCACGTCCTGACTGCCCACAGCCTGAAGAAATGAATATCCAGAAATATTGCTGTTTGTCTTTTTATAAAGCATAATACAAACCCTCCCTTTTCAAGATCCTTTACTGTCTCACCAAGAAACATTCCACAAACTACCTCTTCTGCCTATACAAATGAGACTCTACAAATATGATAGATATGTTGTAAGCATTATACATACATGGAGAGAGGAAGAGAGATGGGCTTTCTACAGCTTATTTCTATGTAGGATGAAGAACAAACACAAAAGAAATCGGGGGAGGGGGGAGCAAATAGGAATAGTTACTGTTTAAAAATGCAGTGATATTATTTTAAAATGAATCTTGAATGATAGTTTGAGACAAAAAAGTTCTGGATCAGACAACACCTACACCTGTATCTAGAGATAACAGAAAGGGAAGGAAAAGAACTTCTAATGAGCAAGATCTTAATTCAGTTTATTGCAGGTGTACAAATACCTTTCCCGTTATCAGTAAGAGATTACAATTGACAGATTTCTCTATATTCAGTTGAGTAGCATTAACTAATAAAACTATAGAAGAAAGAACTGTAAGATAAGCAAATTAAAATAGTACCCATTCAGACATTATCATGAACAAATATGTAAAAAAATGGAAAATTAGAACTGATTACTTGGATAACTGGAGAAGGTCACAGATGTGATTTTCTTCTTCCATTTTTAGCATTATGAAATACAAAATAATGAAATAAACAATTAAAAAGAAAAAGTATAAGCAGCACCAAGACACGATCATTAATCAAGAGCTCTGGGATGTGCTGTGGGCTTATGCCTTGGGACTCATCAGATTTGAAAGGTGGGGCAAGGGGAATAGAAAGTTGTAGAAAATACAAAAAGCAACAAGAGATATTCTGACAGACAGCGAGGAAAATAATTGTCATGAAGGAAGTGAGAAGGCACCAGCAAAGGTGCCACAGGGGCTGTGGAATCTCCAACCTTGGAGATACTACACTACCAGACAAGACCCTAAGCAACCAATTCTAACTACGAAGTTGGCCCTGCTTTGAACTCTGGGCTGAGCTTATGGTCTCCAGAAGTCACCGTAAATCTGAATTACTGTTGTGATTGTCTGAAATGCTAGGAGAAGGGATTTTAAGTCCTTTTCCACATATGTGAAATAAATCCTCACCCATTATGGAAAAATGAAACAGCAGTACTACATTTGTTTGTATTTCTAAGGTATTCAAAACACGCAAGAAGCTCATATATCCATCACACAAGCAATATTTAACTCAGAAATCATGGAATCACAGAATATGCTGAGTTGGAAGAGACCCACAAGGATCCTCAAGTCCAACTCTTAGCTCTGCACAGGACCATCCCCAAGTCACACTATGGACCTGAGAGCAGTGTCCAAACACTCACTGAATTCTGGCAGGCTTGGTGCCATGATTACTTTCCTGGGGAGCCTGTTCCAGTGCCCAGCCACACTCTGATGCAATATCCAACGTAATATCCAATGTAATATCCAACCTAAACTTCCTCTGACATTCCCATGGGTCCTATCACTGGTCACCATTGAGAAGAGATCAGTATCTGTTACAGTTTGTAGTAGAGAAAAAGTCAGGTGAGAAGTATTGGAAGAGGACTAGGTTACAGCATAATATCCAAGTAGTGAAGATCACCCCAGGTAATGAGACTGTGGTATGACAACATGGTTATTAGCACTGCTCATCCATGTGGAAAGAATGGGACACAAAACTCAATGACAGTACATTTATTTTCTCTCACTTATCTTAAAAAGTAAATACAGCTATTTGCTGTGTTTACTGGCTGGAATTATCTCTTTTAGGTTCCTGATATACCACAAAGCATTTGGAAAAACTGAAGAAACAGAAGCAAAAACATACATTGTGAGTGCTATAGGGCTAAGTGATCAACATTTAGCATTGGGCTCGGTGGTACCGGATTCACAATACAGAGAATGAAAATGGAATTTGTCATATTTCTACAGTATAATAATATAAACATTTAAGAGAATAATCATATCTTAAATTTCTTCATTTAGTTTCCTCCAGTTTCAATCACACATTGCTTCATGTGTGAACTCTGTGAAGGCACTAATTTAAAGGAAGGCACTGAAAGAGAACTTTGCTTGTTCATGTTGTGGACACAAGCTTATAGGGTACAACCTGGATTCAACATACCAATACTCAAAACTATTGCACATCACAGAAGCATTACATCTATGTATACATACCAGAGAAGTCCCAAAGATACCTTCATCCCTGTTACTACACATGTATCTGTGCAAGCTACTCAAGAGTAGCACAGAGAAACTAAGCATTATAATTCTGTTTTAAGACCTCATGGGCCTTGCAAAAGAGACACCTATCTCACCCACAAGGCCCAAAGCCAAATGAATTTTAAAAAACAAAATAACAACCCAAAACCCTAATCCAGTACTGCCAAAAAACAGATGAATATCACCCTTTTGCCTTTTTGTATGAACAGTTGTCTATGCAGAAAGCTAGCATCAGCTTTTTCCCATGTCTGAAGAGACAAGACTATGTTTCACATCCCAGAGAAGTGACTTCCCTCTGGAAGGCAGGATATTGGACATTCTTGGAACTAGGTACTTCTCCATCTCTTTCTTACTGAACAGTTTAATAATTTGGGTATTACAAAGGTATTTTGAGAGGAAGGCAGATAACAACTCACTATCTTAGTAATTTGGGCATTGACCCAGAAAGGAATATGCAATCCATCTAACTCCTTAGTGAGCTGAGGTTTTATATGTAAAGTGCAAACACATATCAGAAGAGGATGGGACACAACAACCCTCAACTCAGTGTCTGGATCCTGCCATAGTTGGAGTGGATTCAAGCTCCAACAGGCAGAGACGAGAATGGAGCGATCTCCTCTCATATTTGGTAATCATTTGGTCCCTCTCACTGAGTTGATTACTGTTTGCAGGGGAGGCAAAGGATGGGAAAACATGAAGTTGCTGCAGGTTCACAACAGAGACTTAGGGAGCCCTTCTTTGCAACACTGAGCCTCCTTGAGAACTGTCCACTTTTCATTTTCTAGCTTAGGCAGCTTCTTGGTCAATTCCTCTGCTTCTGCAATGAGGTATGGCTATGACAGCCTCTGGCTAAAAAACGTATACATTGAAGAAGGACGACAAATGAAAGCAAATATGCTGAGGGAACAAAAAATATTTTTTGTGAGTTCAATGTTTTCCCATTGAACAGTTTTTCCTTCAAAATTTCTGAGCAGATGAGGCCCTGCTGCAGGTCTGTGTAAGACACTTACACCTTTGCCCCATTGCTGCAGTAGCCTGGCTATCTTGAGGAGGAGTGCTGGGCTGAAGGGCACCTGCTGGTCTCAGCAATCAACACTAACACACCCTTGTCTTTTCACAGATACTAACACAGAGCTGAAGGGGAGAACATAAGTGTTCTCTGAACAGAAATATTTTTAAAAAGCCAAAAGGATGAAAAGACCCAGGGTTTGGCACGAAAGGTGTTTTCATAACTGAAAATGCTAATGTATTTATCCAAACATTGTCACCTTAAACGTGATGTTACTCTCCCCATAAAGTTTGTGTGGTCATGCAGTTAAGCCAGCCTTGAAATCAAGATGTGTTTCTTATCATCCAAATAGTGTTAATCACTCTTAGATTTCTGAATTACTAGACATGCTATATTTGACTTCTTTATTCATAACAAATACAAGAACTCTGGAATGTATTACAGGACCTTAACAGCCCATTTTCTCTACTTCAGTCACTACTCACAGGCTCTTCACTTAAATATAGGAAACTAATGAAACTGCAAAGCAGGAGGGATTGCTATTTAAACAATCATATACTAGTGCTTGTACATACCATACCTACCACTGCAGTTTTGGATTATCTGCTTTGGGCAGACCATTAACTCATGCTGACATAGAGCTAAACTTTACTTAGATTGAAAATGGAGATTAAAGTTTTGTTGTGTTTTTTTTTAATCTATATTTATTCACATTTAATTCTAATTTCATGCTGTATGGTAAGAGTGAGCAGACGCAGAATTAGCAGTGGTAACCCCTTAAGTGTAGTATGATTGATTAACAGAAAGTACAGGTAACTGAACAAAAAAGGAACTAAAAAAGGAAAGTTTGAAACAACCCACAAGTTGAGATGGCAGGCTTCAAGATTGTTATTTTATCAGGGACATGTCCTTTGGAGAAAGGAATTCAAACCCTGTTGAAGACTATAGCACAATTGAAGGCCTCATCTTGAGTATTGTGTTCAGTTCTGGGCCACTCAGTTCAGGAAGGATATTGAGGGGCTGGAGCAGGTCCAGAGAAGAGCAACAAGGCTGGTGAAGGGACTGGAGCATAAGTCCTATGGGGAGAGGCAGAGGGAGCTGGGGTTGTTTAGCCTGGAGAAGAGGAGGCTCAGAGGTGACCTCATCACTGTCTAGAACTACCTGAAGGGAAGTTCTAGCCAGGTGGGGGTTGGTCTCTTCTCCCAGGCACTCAGCAATAGGACAAGGGGGCACGGGCTCAAGCTCTGCCAGGGGAAATTTAAGTTGGAGAGCAGAAAAAAATTCTTTCCAGAGAGAGTAATCAGGCATTGGAATGGGCTGCCCAGAGAGGTGGTGGATTCACCATCCCTGGGGGTTTTTAAACTGAAATTGGACATGGCACTGAGTGCCATGATCTGGTAAACAGACTGGAGTTGGACCAAGGGTTGGACTTGATGATCTCAAAGGTATTTTCCAATCCAATCGATTCTATGGTTCTATGATTAAATTATAAGAGGTAAAAAGTAGGAGAGGAATTAGGAAAGCTGAGTGGGAATATGAGAAGCAGGTATGGTAAGACACAGACACAAAATCATGCATCATGAAAATATCTGTGGAGCAGGATGGTTTTGAGAGAATCAGTGGTTCTAATAGGCTCTTAGGAAGTGAAAGGAGTGATAAAGTCTCACCATATTTGTTAAATATTCATTTTGCTTCAAGCTTGTCAGGGAAAATATCTGTTTCCTTATGATACTGTCAGAAATTAAAGCTTTGGAGTTTCCATTTAAGAGATCTCATAACAAAACACTTTAATTAGTCTTGAACCACCAAAGAACCAAGACTTGATTTGTGAGGACATTAGTGATTTTAATTGCTGCTTCATCACCATCACCACTCTCAGGAAAAAGTAGTCCACACCTTAGACCCTTGCAGCCTTGATCCTGAGGGTATGCTCAACACCCTGGGTATTGTGCAAGGAAACTCCATGGTCCTGAGCATGCCTAAGGTCCTCAGTGGTACACTGTGCTTTTTGTGAGAAAGTGGTTCCCTGGTCACCCCTCGCAGACTTTTGCTGCTTCTTCTAAATACAACACCTTGCATGGACCACTTCCAGACAGACTCAGGAACTGTGGGCCACCAGGACTGTGGTTTGACTATTAAGGAATTGTCTCTATTCTTCTGATATATCAAGGGGAGGCTCTATTTTTGTATCATCTGTTTGACTGACACTAGGACGAGCTTTCAGCCCCTGAGAAAGACATCATGAGACTTTTTTGAGACAATAGCAGTTCAGAAATGTAAAGGACACCTACTCAATATAAGACTCATCTGCTGAACCATATCATGGCTGATCATGGATTTTAGCAATGTAATCTGGCACATCCATTTCAGTTTAGACTATATAACTCCCTACTACTCCCTCTATTTCCAATTTAATCCATATTAGTATGAATTCAAGATGATAGAAAAAAGCTACTCTTATTGAATAAACAAACACTGTTTCTTGGCCTGTGTCAGTTTGGCTCAAGGAAGAGCTGGGCAGAAGCTGTCTGGTTCCTTGCCATCACTGTGATGAGGTACCCCCAGAGGGTCTGAGCCCACTATGGAGTCTCCTCCTCTCACAGCACAACGAATGCTGGATAAAAGCTTTTTTTTATTATTTGGTTAACATGCATTCTGGTGGAGCTTTCTTCCTCTTAGTTTGTAAGGAGATGATGGTTGCCGGTCTATTACTTCTCTGTCAGACAGAGGGAGGAAGTGCTTGGTACTGTTTTCACTGGATCATCTCGTCTATGCCATCAGTGTACCTGCTTCTTGTGAGGCTGTTCATCTGGGGATACTTTCTAAGGCGACTCTGGCAGCAGTCTCTCCCTCAGTTCAAGCATTTCACCTGTCCATCTTCTTCATGAAACAGAGAGGCTATGCTTGTTTCATCAGTGAACTGGACGTAACAGTTGTCTGCCCATGGTGTGAACCATTTCCTTTCTCTGGAAAAGTATGGAAATCTGATGTCTTATTTTTTCAGCAGAAAATATATTGTACCATTTTAAGATGATAGAATTATTTTAGAAATTGTCACCTTTTTATATTCCTCATTTTAGTGAAATGTCCTAAATTTCCAATATTGAAACTAAATTAATTGCAGTGAGACTATGAAGCAAATTGATATAAATGCTTATCTGACCATTACAGAAATAAACATTAGTAAATGTTCATATTATGTAAGAAAAGAAATTCACTCTCCAGTCTGAAGGACTCAAGTATCCTACAAGAACATTTGGCAGTGAAAGACAATGACAGTTTGGTTGCTTTCATCTATCTTCCCTCTATCAAAATTTGCGCTTATGTGCAAAATAAGTTTCTTATGTTTTCCTTGCTGATGTTGCTTCTGTCTACTCCCTGCTGATACTTTAACACACTTGTAGTCTGGAAATCCTTGTTTCCTCTCATCAGCTGACAGCATCATGTGGTAGTCTATAAATTGCCATTGGGAGCAAATCAAATACCACCAGGCCTTGTTCTGATTCTGGTGGGAATAAACTGCTAGCCTTTGATTTCTCAGTTGTCAGCTTTGACAGCTGGATTTACCAAGACAGCTTATAATTCCCTCCTTTCCCTGAATTTCTCATGGGCACCGATTTCTGGGGATACCAGATCTCCTACTTGATGATTCAGGAGGATCTTTACTTTTAGAAGTGTGGGTTTGAGTGGAAAATTAGACCTTTTTCTGGGGTGTGCTGGTGAAATTGCCAGGGTGGGGACCAGACAAAGTAGGGAGAACAGCCTAGAAATGACACTCAGAAAATTTTGTTGCAGAAAGAAGGCTTAATTTCCATTCTAGTAAGCAAGTAAATCATTTAATAATAAAAATATTGTTTGCAAGGTTAAAAATGGGCTTGAAAGTAAACATTCCATTAAGATGCATGGTAAACTTTACAATCCTTTTAGAACTATTGATTCAATCTTGATTCCTGTAGATTCATGAAAATAGCACTGTAGCATCCACGTTTTAGAAGGCTTTCTATCTACCAAGAGGTGCTGTCTTGCAAAACAAAACAAAACTTTAAAATGGTGTAAAGCAATTGACAGAAGCTACTCCACATGTTTTCAGTTTTATGTTATTAAATAATGATCTTTTTCTTTGCAGAAGTAAGATTCTGCCACTTAAGTAATAGCAAAGAACTGAAAACAATTAAATCAACTTAGAAGAAAAAACATGGTCCTACTTTAAAAGTACAGTAGTAATTCTCTGAGAGGCCACCTTGTGAGCAGTTTTGAGAAAAATCTGTTGGGAGCAGGCATTTATACTTTCATTTTTATGCATATAACCCTTTCCTTATTATTACTTGTGGAATAGCAGAACCCATTGATCATAAGAGATGTCCCTTAATACAAGTTTGTTTTCTTTAAAAAAATAGTCTTGTGTCTCAAAAGCCCATAAAAACCATTTAGGGTATTTGTATTGATGCCATGAGAAACCCCAGCAAAGCAGGACTCTGAACCAAGTTAGTGTAGGATAAGATAAAAAGTGAAGGTCCTTTAATATCAGGTCTAGGGCCCATAGGAATACATATTGGCGTGCACGTCCCCAGACACTGGTTTCTATGGTTTTTATAATATGGTCTACGCAATCATTATTTTACACATCTCCAATTTAACTTTTTTCCCACCCCGGTCTTACCCCTGTTCTACCCCCTCAGGATTTGAGTCTGGGCTCGGCAATACCTCTTCTTCCTCAGTCCTCCTCTTCTTCAGCACACACAGGGCTCTTGGAGGTTTTCCAGGGTTCTTAGATCTAAGGTTGTTGGCTTTTGTTTATGTCTCAGTCTACAGGCTTTCTGATAGTCTTCAGTTGTCTACTTTGGTAATTAAACTAAACAACTAAAAGAATTTGAGCTACTGATATGTGGCAGAGGTTGGCATGTATAAACATTGAACTGAAGCTGTTAGAAACATTAACACACTAAATTGGCTTTTTGCTACAGTTGCAAGTACTTCTAAAATCTATAAAAATGAAAAAATCAAAAAATCAAAACTCTTCCTGCATCAGAATCTGGAAGGAAATTTCTAGAGGAGCCATTTTTTCTTGATCAATTAGACAATGATTCAGACACAACCATTTTAACTGTGGACCTAAAGCCGGGTAAAACTAATACAGCCACTGCATTCTGTCACTACTTGCATGAATGTCATCCAGTTACAAACTCCTCTTTAGTCATCCACACTACCAGCATTCAAATATATCACTGATAACTTATAGACAGTAATTTCCAAACCCACAACTTTTTTTAACAGAACATGAACTTCAGGAGTTGATGGATCTGCCTTTTTATTTTCTAATGAGTAGACCTTCCTTTTGACCATTGCAGTACCTCATAGAGACAAATTCTGAAGTGACAGGATGTATGATTTAGTTAATGTTTTCCACTGGCGGTAGACCACCACTCCTTCTATTTTGGACACAGTGGCATACTGCTTCCCATCTGGATTGCATATAGGTGCATAGGAAGGGTTTTCAAAGAACCAGAATGTCTTCTTTTGACTTTGAAAAAATTGAAATGGTCCATTAGCAAGATATGACTGATGCCAACTTTTCGTACAATGAAATCCAGGCCGAGATCCCTGGAACCTGACAATAACATGAAACTATAACAAACTGAAAGTATGACTGACCACCTTCAGATGTATCCTGGTGGTTACTGGAGTGGTAGATCCTGATGGCGAAGTCCGTCATTCACGCTGAATTAAATAAACATATGCTGTCACTGGAATATTTTGCAATGTCTCATGTACTCAAATGGTTACCAGAAGCACACTTCTCTCAGGTTTCTTTAACTGGATGTTATGGTTAGTGCCAGCTGGCAGCTAAGTACTATGCAAACACTTCCTCACTACCCCCATCCCTCAAGGGAATGGGCAGAATTGGAAAAAAAATGGTAGAATCTATGGGTTGAGAAAAGAACAGTTTAATAATTAAAATAAAGTAAAATATAATTATGGTGGTGATAACAATGATGATTATAATAATAATAGTAATTAGAATTAGTGTTAGTGTTAGTATTAGTGTTAGGGTTAGTATTAGTATTAGTATTAGCATTAGCATTAGCATTAGCATTAGTATTAGTATTAATATTAGTGTAGGGAGAGAAATAAAACCCAAGAAACACAAGTGGCTCACAATGCAATTGCTGATCAGTCACCAACCAACGCTCAGCCATCCCTGAGAGCAGCAACTTGTCCTTTCCAGCCAATCCCATTACAGTTTCTATACTGAGCATGACATTCTATGCTATAGAATATCCCTTTAGCCAGTTCAGGTCAGCTGTCCTGGCCAGGCTTCCTCCAGTCCTTTAGGGCAGCTGCACGGGAAACTGAACAGTCCTTGACTTAGGGTAAGCACTTCTTAGCAACAACCAAAATGTAACCTTGTTATCAACACTATTCTCATACTAAATCCAAACCCCAGCACTGTACCAGCTACTAAGTAGAAAATTAACTCTATCCCAGCTGGAAGTAGAACACTGGATCTAACCAGCCTCCTATGAACTGCATCAGTCTTAATTTATTCTTGGTACCTCTTCTGTTTTTGCATGTAGTTTTATGTCCTGCTAGAAAGAGTATAAACCTGGCTTAGCATTACCAGCGTTCACACAATCTACCTGGCTTGTATAAAAGGGAGGCCATTTCTAGATGACCTGTGCTTTTGTTAATAACTGTCAGCATTATTCTTCCATATGTGATTGAAAGAAAGAAATCTAGTTTGAAATGCAAGAATGTAACTAATTGAATACAATATAGTCTTAGGTGGGAGTGAGAGTGTCCTGACAGTGGACTGGAAGGAACACAAGAACATTCCTTTCTGCTGCAAGATAGATAGGCTTGAGCTAATTGCAAAACCACTGTTTCAGATTTCTATTGGTAGTCATCCAGTCTTCACAAAAATACTGTTGTACTTGAGCAGTGACCAAAATTCATACGCCGTCAGCTTGCTTTCTATTAATTCACAGAACACTTCAGCAGCACTCACAGTGGGTTTGTGGTTGGAACTGATCTATTATCATTGTTTCAATTTAGCCATTAATTGTCTTTAAATGTGGTATCTTGTTGCCCCTTTTGTGCTAAAATTTTTCTTTGAAAAATAAATTGCAATACTGAGAATCCCTTCTCTTCTTTATAAATTACACTGAAAGTTTTGGTTTAAAGCCAATAATTTTTGGGTCTGGGCTGTTTCAAAACAGGTTAAGATATAAATTAAAACATATTTTATAATTATAACATTTTAGTCAGATCATTCACTTATATTTCCTCAATTTATTTGTGAGGTAATTAATCACACCTGAAAAAGACGTCTTTGATTTGCAAGTCTAATTGTGTCACAGAATTACTTGTGTGTGGATTCAGCCATATGAAGGAATCTCATCATTGCATCTCTCTTTCATCTGGTCTAGAACTGAAGTGGAAGAAAACAATGGTTTTGGCTCCTTATATGGACCATCTCACTGGCAATATACTGGAGGACATTCCAGTTGTGTTTATTGAACTCTACCATACTGCTTTTCAACATTTGTCCAGAATATTATATTCTGCCTATCACATGTGGTTCATGAGCCCCAAGTGTGTGAACACAGTGGTTTCCCTTATCTGGAGATATTATTATTCCACATGAATAAGTCCACTTATTCTGTTGACTTCTGGTGACTCAAATAAACAATATCACCATTATCATAAGGCAAATGCCTTCCTGTGTAAAAACAGGATCATGAACATAACTCATGAAAAGGAGATATGCTCCCTCAGAGACTTTGCCTTTTTAATTTACAATCCAGATCTCCATTTCTGTCCTAAAAAGTTTAAAAACTTACACTGTCTAGCTTTACAAAACAGAGCAGTTCATATCTGTCTGCCTGGTGAAGGCAGTTAGAGGCACTGGTAGAAGACAGGGCAAGCAGACCCTAGGCATGGAACTCTCTGGGATTGAGAAATTGCCACTATCTAATGGAAAGTGTGGCAGATCTTCCTACTGGAATAAAAAAAGGAAGAAGAAAACCTTCTCCTAGGAATCCTGCTTGCAGTTTTCTCAACTTTTGGTTATTTTTTAAAGTATGCTGATAAGGAAGGTAATATGGTGATCATTTAGATGTAAACACTGTGTTCTGCTAATGGAACTTCAAGGATGTTATTTTGCATCTTGCCTAAGAGGCCAAATACATCAATTTTATAATATACTCGACCTGTAAAAGCATTGGTACTTAAAACTCCAGTATCTTCACAAAGACAGGTCTCCTGTTAATGGAATCAATTAGTGAAGTTCAACATACCAGCAAATGAGAGCAAACAAAGCCAAACAAAATCCTTTTTTTGCTTTAGATTTTTTTTAATGCAACCTGTTGGCTCTTGCCTTTCAGGCCCATCCCCCTTTACTTGCTGCTTGTTTCTCTGCCATTATGTCTAAATTAATGATGTGTTTGGCAGTCAGACAACTGATCCAATTGGCTGCAATGTCACAGTGTGAAAATGCTCATCAGTCCTGCAGCCTACTCATTTTCTGACTGCTGTGAACATAGCCATTGAATAGTGTGCTCCTGCTCCTGCTCCTCACACACTCAGCACACAAACAACATTTATATTAATTTGGTGAATATGCAGTCATGCTCATTGAGTATAGGGAGTTTCACTGTAGGGGGGCAGGGAGGGAATCATTGCTGGATGAAAAGTGACTCTCAGCTGACTCTGGGAGCCCAGCCTAGGGCTTCTAGAATAAGACAGAATACATTTTTTAGAGGGGGAGTACTCTTAAGTGGGCTAGCACAATTGTATTTCTCACTACTTGGCTACAGCAAGAAAGCAGAAAAAAACCCAAGCTATTAATATCTGTCTCTCTGGCATAGACTCAGTGAAAGTATTTGCATGCCTTGCAGTGCTAAAATAGTCGTTCCCCTCTCTGTTCCACCATCCAGGTTATTAATGACAGTATCCAATAGTACAACAACCAGGACAGACTTCTGTGTAAGTCCATATAATTTAGCCTTCCATTTTGACAGTGAAACATCACTAGCTACTCTCTGAGTACACCTTTCAAACTCATTTTATACATGTCCATTAATTTGTTTATACAAATTAACTTGCTTATGGAAATACAATGTGAGACACTGTCAGTTTTACAAAGATCTGGAAAGATGACACCTATTGTTTCTCCTGAGTGAGCAAGGTCTCTTACCTACTTTAAGAAAGAAACTGTGTTTGTTTCATGTTATTTGTTCTTGGCAAATCAATGGTGACTGTTCCTCAACTCTTTACTTCTCAAGTACTTATAAATATTTTATTTGATTGCTCATTTCTTTTATAAACTGAAGTTACTCACTTGGTCTGTAATTTCTCAATATAATATCTTTTTAAAATAGAAACCATAGCTGTCCAGAGACAATTTCACAGCAATTCATTCACTCTTCCCAAGTTTTAAAAGATAACTGTGAACAGCCATATGATTCATCTGTCAGTTCTTTAAGTACCCTCAGAAAAAAATCATTAGATTTAGCTGATTGAAAAGCTCTCATTTATGTTCTTTCTCTTTAAAAGGCTGAGATCCTTCTTACTCTCTTGCAACTGCAATTAGTTGACTACCTGCCACCTCAAAACTGATCTCTTTAAAGAATGTAAATGTAGAAAAACTTATTTCAGTGTATTTTCCTAGAAGGAATCTCTAATATTTAAGTGCTGATGTCATAGGAATTACAGCTAAAATCATTTTCCCCTAGGTGAACTGGAAAAAATCTTGGGAAAAGAACAAATTAATATTTTGCCTTTTCATTTATTTATCCTTCATTCTGCACTGTTTTTCCCTTAAACTTTCAGCGTGGATATACATTTGCAGCACTATTTTCACTAATGTTGAACTTTAATTACTCCCACCATATCACTCTGGATCACAGGTAAAAACATTTCTTTTCCCTAGCCAAGAAAATGTTAACAATTAAAGCGCTCTCAGTACAGTTCTTATCTATATATCAATAGGATGGTGTCCAATCAATCATTTAAGCACAGAGCACTGCTATCTTCTGAACCAGTAAGTCCAAAGGTATTCAATAACACTATAAGGATGTAGCAGGTTAAAGACAATGAGCATCTTTCTCTGAAACATTTCGTCTTCGTTTCTTTTAGATGTATAATTGATTGGCTCCTCCAATATACCAATTCCTTCTACATTGTTGGCAACAACATCTGATCAAATATTCTTTGCGTCAGAGCTGTCTGTAACTATACTAACCATCTCATGGCAAGACTGAAAAGTTCTCTGGCAACTGCTTCACAAGACACGGAAAAGGCTGAGAATAGCAAATGAGACCACCCATGCTTCACACTCAACTTCGAGAGCTCTGCAACAACAAAGCTTACTTTCTTACTTTAAACCTTTCATTGTCACTCAGTTTTGCTATGCAAATCAGGGCTTATAGAGGAAAAGCAGAAACTAATATGAGAATGAAATGCATTAATTCTAAGACAATCTTTACTACTTTACATGTCTGCTCATTTAGAATGTATGTCAAATTACAATTATGCATGTGAACCAATGTCTGAGTTCAATGTCTGAAAGGTTTCTTAACTGCAAAAAAAGTCATCAAACTTCTGATTCACATAAAAGGTGTATGCTTTACAGGCCTCTGGCAGAAATATTTTAGCCTTCTTTTAGAAAATAATTATGTTGCTCACTCCAGGCTTTGTCAATATCTGTATCTAATTTTTCTATAGCTAACCATATTTTTCAAAACAGGCATATTTTATAAAGTCAGGGAACTTAACTTGAAGTAGGTTTTCCTGGGTAAGCAACTACTAAGAACAGAAGTGCAGAAGATCTGGCAGTTATTGAAAAAGGTTATATGAAAAGCACAACAGCTTTTCAGGAAGGAAGTAGGAAGAAGAGCAAGATGAAAATATAGAGTCCTTTTAAAATCAAAAGACAAGCACGAAAAGCAAGATATGACTATAGGTATTGCAGGGCAGTTTTTGTATTTCACTGTCACAATGACATACAGTAGCCCACCCAATGTACTATTGTGACAAATTAGGAACACATCAGTTATGGAGGCAATAACCCCTACCAGTGGGATGGTAATGAAGAGTAAGGGGCTCTTTCACACTCCAGTAAAATGAATTAGAACACCTCCATCCATACCCATAGGATGTGTATAATGAGGTAATGCAAGCAAGGAGAGTGAAATTAGAATTGTTAAAGTGCAAAATTAATTAATACCAATAAAGATATGCATTTGAAATCAGAGGAAGATAAAAGAAAATATAGGTTCATCATTTAATGGGGGAGGACAGCAAATAATGGGAATCTTCCCATTTTTCTTCAGTCATGGAAAAGATTAACTGAGAGCAAATGTTACTGCAATTCATTTACAAGAGAAGGGATAGTTTCTGTAGTAATCAGTTATTTAAAATGTATTTAAGTTAGTTCCTGATTGGAATTCACCACTGAGCCCTTAGAGAATTACCCAAAGCAATCTCTGAGGCATTAGAACTATCCCTGACAACTTCAGGAGGGGAGGGAAAAGAATTCAAAAGACTACAGAGAAGGCAGCTTAGTATCTACGCTTAAAAAGGGGGAATAGGACCATTGCCTACCTTTGCAATATTAGGCAAAGAACTAAATAATCAATGTATAAGCATCTTTAGTATATTAAGGTGATTAAAACTGCCATCATGGGTTTTTCAGGAGTAAATCATGTCAAATCAATCTACTGCCTCCTTTTTTTCAGAAGGACAGCTGCTCTGGCAATTGAAAAAGACACAGTAATACCTGTGCTGCATCTGCACTTTGGTTTGGTTTTTTTGAGTTTGTTTTCCATATCTTGATATACACAAATTGCAGGAATATAGCCTAAATAAAATCCCCATTAAATGGATGCAAAACTGGCTGAAAATGCATTTAAACCACAAATACCCCAAATGCATTATCAGTATAGGTCTAGCTCAAGAAAGATTCTGCACTGAATTGTCCTAGATTCAGTTTAATTCAATGGGTTCATGAATTATTTGGGTGACAGAATAGAGAATACACAAGCCATTTTTAATAACATAACATTAAGCACACAAGGGAAGACAGTATCAGAAATCTAACTGATCTTGATGCATTGGACGTCAAACTTGGAATTCAATAAAGAAAAATGCAGAGCATTACACTGGAAAAAAAATACAGCAGATATACAATTACAAAATGAAAAACTAAAGAGGCAGCAATCCATCACAAAGGGCTGTTACAGGGGTTTGCTGCATGAATATGGGCTGTGACACTTCTGAAGAGAAAAAAAATTAAGGCAAATCTAATTCTGGATGAAACTCAGGGGAGTGTCACAGGTAAGAAATATAATGTGCTGATTTTGCTCTGCTTCCAGTCACAGCCACTGCACATCAATGCCCCATTTGCTCAACACACTTTACACCAAAAACAATTTAGGGGAAGCCAGCAGGCAAAGCCACAGAAAAGAAAAACTAAGCTAAGGAAGAGACACAGCAATCCTTCAACATGTAAAAGCAGAAAGTGCTCTGTGATGGGTACAACACAGAGGAGGCTGTGAGGCTGGAGGCAGCTAAATGGCTGTGGGCTACTTACGGTGCTGTGCCAGAGTCCTAGAAAGCCAGGCTGCCAGCTACTGTTGTTGCTGCCAAGAAAAGGGCTTAGGTGGGTAGAGTTAGGGCTTTTCTGGTCAGGAAGAGGAGATCCCAAAAGAAAGAGTAACACTCTAGGATTGGGACAGCAGCAATAATGTCCATTTTCTACATTTTTACACTTGCAAGCACAGTCTGAATTTAGCCTTACTCCCAAAAAGCTGACTGCCATCTTTCAATATTGCCTGCATTGTTGAGAGGCCCTGCACTGTACTGTAAAAAGCATGTATAAAAAGCATGACAATCACTTCTTGATGTCCACCAAGGGAAGGACAACAAGAGATGAACAACTTTACATCAGAACAGATTTAGCATAGCTATTAGAGGCAAAGTCTTACAGAGAAGCACTAGAAATTATTGCTCAGACCATTAGAAAACTCCTTTTCTGTAATGATGAGGAATTTTTAGGGAAAATATATATTAGCATCTACAAGCTCCCTACGAAGGAAAATGAAAAAAGTTACTCACTGAGAGACCTTTCCATCACTACACTTCTGATTAATAACATTTCACTACATCTTCACATTTTGCCAGGAAAAAAACATGAAAGCAGCACACTGTATGCTGTGCTGATAGTAACTTTCAGAGCCCCTTTTTACAGCCCTGGGAAAAATGACTGGTAAGATAAGCTTCGGCATCATTTTGCTAGGATTTTATGGTGTGTGACATAAGCCCATAGAAATTGTTTCTGGCTTCGCTCTCTGGCATCAGTGAACAAGTGCTAAGTCATACATCTGTTTTGGAATGCAATCACATTATTATCTCCTGACAGAGAACATAATCAACTAATTTCAGCCCTGGTATAAATGGATAACCATTTATTATAAATGGATAACCATTCTCAGTTACACTCTGAAGAAGCCTCCTTGTCTCCATTACTGATGTATAGGTAAATTAAACTCCTCAATTTATGTGCTCCAAATTAGTTAAAATAATTTAAAGTAGATGGAGTTAACTGCTTGGAAGTTGTTTCTCAATAACTAAGCTATTAGTAATCATTCCTAGGGCTCTTTATAATCAATGCTGGATTGTTTCTCACTGAATATGTACATCACCTTGCTATTACTTCAGTGGAGTAATACTGGGTTAAACCAGCCAAGGATTTGGCCCACAATATCTCAAGGGTACTTCCTTTTAATTTAGTAATAATTACACCCTATGCTAATAGAAGGTCTTTGCCCTTTCAGTTAATGAAATAATACCAACATGACCCTCAGAATCAATTTATTTAGCAAAGAGGAAAATTATTACTTCACAAACTGGAAGTAACCTCAATTTATTATAATAAATTTCATTTTGTTTATAAAAATAGAAAGGAAAACAAAAAGGACAGAGGAGATGAAAAAGTAAGAGGATAACTTTTAATATGATTTTCTATGGTTCTCACCTCCCTAATATCTCATAACACAAACCAAAAATATAAACCATGGATACACATACACACAGGTATGTGTGCATACATACAGATTAAATGGATCCTAATTTCATCACCTACTAAAGGCCTCACAGGCTTATGACAAATGCTACAGAGGGATGAGAAGTCATATGTTCTGTCATCCACAGGAAGAATTATATCTCAGACTAGATTAATAATAACCTGGTAACATATGTCTTCCATCCTCATAGTGAACCAGTAAGGAGATTGAACACCTGGTCTCAGAATAAGAACCGAAAGAAAGAGGTGACAGAAGCTCTTCCAAATTTCTCAGAAGAAAAATGTTTCTCTCTGCCATGTCCCATTTTTCTGGAGGAAAAGTGCCTGGAAGAGTAAGCAGAGAAAAATAAAATAGCCTTTACTGCTCATTTTCTTACACTGAGCTAATTCAATCACACAATTATACCCACATAATCTTACAGTTTCACAGAGAGAGGGAATCAGGTCCTGCCAAAAGAAAAGAACACTACTGGGGTCTTGTTCATTACATACTTTATCTAAAAGAAAAGTTATAGGGGATGGATTTTTAAATTTTTAGTCAAATAAAATAATTGTTTCATAGAGTAAGTTAAATCCCCCATAACAGGGGGGTTGGAAACTCGATCTTCAAGGTCTCCTTCCAACTCAAGCCATTCTGGGATTCTATGATCCCTGGGATAACTATTTATACTTTACATCCTAAAAGCACTTGTCATGCATGTAATGGAGACTTACTAGTCTATGGTGAAATAAGGTCCTTCATCCAGATGCTCAAAGAATATAGTGGTAATACAGCTCTGGGAACTCTTCTTAACTGATTGCACAAAGTGTAAAGATACAGAGTCACACTAGTTCATTTTATTGCTGTGTGTTGCTTTTCTTCTAAGGCAGTGAACTTTGCGTTCTTTCCAACACAATGGCTGCATGAACACTTCCTCCTTTCTCCCTTCCTAGGTACTAAGGGCACTTACCTAAAAAAACACTGAGAAGAGACAGAAGCCTCTCAGACTGTGGCAGTATCTGCCATGAGGCTCTTAATTTTACAGAAGAACCTGCCTCCTCTAAAAGTTATTTGAGCTCTTAACTGATAGACCTTCCAAGCTGGTTTGTCTTGACTTCCTGCAGGTGATGCTGACTTTTCAAAAACCCCCTATACTGCAGTTTGGACTCTGATTTGGAAACTATGCAATTGAAATTTAAACACTGTCACTAGCTTATTCTGGGACTTGGTTCTTCTCCTGTCAAATATCAAAATCTTTCTGCAAACCATGGGAACACTTGAACTGCTGTGGAAAAGGAAATCAAACTTTATAATAGAAAATGTTAGACACACTAAATACATGGCTTGCCAAAATTCTGCTTACTTCATAAATCAAACTTGAATAGTTTCTTCCCAATCTAGTTAAGGCACAACTCTTTTCTTGTGCTGCCATATTTTGGAGGTAGCTTACAGAACATTACAGAAGTTACAGAATTGAATTGGTGCGAATGAATAATATAGAAAATATTTTGAAAATATTGTTGTCATTGTTGCAGAACCCAAAAGTCAGTTTTTCAAGGAAAATGTTTGCTCTGGAAACAGTGCAGACTGATGCAAGTGTTTCGCCTTATTTTAAAAGCCCTCTATAGAAATTCAGAGTGTATGACATTTACAATTCTCCTATTACAAACAAGTGGAGCTCCACTCTGAGTTAGTCTCATTGGGAAAGAGTAAAGTAGAAATTTTAGTTAGTTACAATCCATTTGTAATTGTGTTATTGGTCTTCAAGGCATTTTTGAAATAATATAAGTGAGGTTGGAGTAGCTGCTAAAGTTGTATTTGTGTATTGCCTGTTTGAAGGAATTAATTAACTTTAACATTGTTACAGTCTCTTTAACAGTGTTTCAAAATAACTGACTGTGATTAATAGACCATGATAAAGAATTTTGATCAGTGATATAATGTCTCTTCATTTAAAAAGGAAGAATTTATTGCACATTAAAATTTTCCTTTAATTATTTAAGTGTAGATTTCAATCTTATCTGAAAATGCAATCTTCATTTAGTCAGTGACATAAGAAGGTAGGTTCTTTCCTATCCAAACATTTAGAAACCTTGCCTCCATTTCCCTTCATTCTGCTATTATTTCATTTGACTTCATATGGGTTTAAAGAGTGGTTGTTTACAACAGTTTTTGAGCATTTCAGTAAGCAATATTTCATTCGGGAATAAAAGTTAATGATCCATAAATTCATAACGCCATATTTTTATAGCCAGTAAATTAGTTTTAAATAAGTTCAGTAAGTTCTCTGATTGATGTAATTAATTGTTAATGGTGTTTTAACTAGATAATTGCTGTAAAAGGTTGTTTATCATCACCACTGGTGGGTGACTTCCTTACAGTCTGTCCAGGCTGTACTGCTGAACTTACCCTACCATTGTGTGCAGCAAAGAGATCAGAAGACTGTGAAGCATAGTTTAAATATCGAGTTCAGACATTTCCAGTAAACAATGAACCTGCAGATCATCAGACTTAGTGAGGTCAGATTACTTTTTGTTTTTTAGACAGAAACACATGTATATCATATCCTAGTGCTCTTTACACATGGCATAAAGGAGTTACAGACTAGCCCTGACCAAGTAGTAAAAATCTCTAAGCTTAGATCCAAGCCAATTCAGGCATTAAATTACCTAAAGATTATGCTATTCAATGACTTGGTGACATGAGTAGCAAGTGAAGCTTGGATACTCATTAGTGGTTTCTCCTTAGGATAAAGAGGTAGTATTACCTTAATGACATGCAGTAATTAGAGCAAAAGTTCATCAAGTGCTAAGCAAAGTGAACTTTTCAATACATAAGAGTAAGTCAGTAAAAGTTAATTGAATCTTCTCTTTGGACTTGAATCCGTAACCAATATTATGTCTTCACAGGCTGTTACCACCACCAAGTATTATCAAGCAAACAGATATCTTTGGTAAGGTTAGATCTAGATAAAAAGAGCAGAATACAAAGTCTTGTTTCAGTAAACATAAGAGGCACTAAGTATCCAGAAGCAAGGCCTTTGTTTGCTATTGCAAGTCCCTGGGTTGACCTCATTCCTAAAAAAACACATGATCTGTTGTCCTTGCTCTCACAAGTGGATTTTCTTAGAGCATTGCTACAGATATTGGTCTTTGGTTGTATTTGAGTCCTCTTTTCACATTTTCTCAGTGTTTCTTTGGCCTCTCCATTTTTTTCTGAGACACAGCTCCTTCAGAGCAGTCCTGGACCATTACATTTTCTTTCCAGCAGTGGCCAGCTGCTAAGTTTGACTCCTAACTGGTTGGTGTGTGGCCCATTGGTCAGACCCAATTTGCTCACTCTCCAGTCCATGCAGGTTTTATATAAGTTTAATCTAAATAACAGGTAGTGGATATTTGGCCTGTTTTAGAGTAGCATAGTGTTTGCTCAGTTCTTAGGAGAACAATGTAGGAGAACTGTGCAGACTGAGGCCAGGTTCTGGGTCATACCTGCTGTTCTTTCTACTCATCTCCTCTTTTGCCTGAAGTTATATGGAGTCCCATGGACAGTATGAGCAGAGACTGTAGTTTGAGTGTGTAACTAGGGGCTAGTGGAAGCGTATTACACGCCAGCTCAAAATCTTCCTGAGAATTATTAGATTTTTCTTCAGAGAGAGTGATTAACACTGACAACTGTTCTCCCTAATCCCTGCTATAGCAGGGAGGTAATAAGGCTTTGGAGAGTTTTGTTTGCCCCACTCCTGTGCATAACTAGCATGTGTGAGCTGCACCACGCAGAATGAACAAACACAAATTATAGTGACTTGTTTGGCATGCAACAGGATGATGAGGCTGGAGTGCTGTATTCTGCCAAGAAATTCAGGTACAAATGCATATGTTGTGCTCATGCCATATATCACAATATTTTACCCATCTCATTAGCTGTTATACCTACTTCATTTGCCGATTTCTTTGTGCCCTTTAACTAGCAATATACTGCAACCATTTGCCAGCCTTACATGATTGAAAAAGGTGCCAGGCCCAGCCTTCTGTAAGGAGTTAGTAAAGATTTTCAAGTAGCTCACAAAAAAAAAAAATGAGGACAAGTTTTTCTCCCTGAGAATACTGGTCTCCGCAAGGCAGGCAGGATGCACCATCCCCAGTGCTGATGACAGTCTGGCTCAGTGTGCTGGGATCACCTTCTAGAAACCTCTTGCTCTCTCACCACTATGACCATATCTCCTAGCAATGTTCTTTCCAGCAGTATCCCTTGCCCATCCCTCACATCCAGAAAGCTTTCCTCTATTCCCATGTTCTTCGCACCCCTGTAAGAACGAGTAGACACAAGTTTTGAGGCACCATGATCAGAAACAGCTGCCTTTACCAGCTCACTCAGTGCTTGTCCTATTTCTCTCTTGAAAAGGGTCTGAGGAAAAATCACACTCATTCTTTAAAATATGGAGCCAAAAGATGCTGTCATTGCCATTAAAATATGAAAAACAGTGTGGTTCGAGCATGCACCTCAAAATGTGCCAAAAGCCAGTCGCCTGAAAAAAGGTCACACCATGGGCATACAAATATCTCTAGAGCAGATATAAGTAGTGGGAGGAATTCCGTCTAGTTTTCCAGTGGAAGCAGCTCCTTTGCACGTGTAATATTAAAAGATTAACTGAGAAGGATTGTAGGAATGAACAAGAAATGTTCCAAGAGGCAGAAAACTTGATTTACTAGTCCCTGGTTTTCCATGTTCTTGCACACATAGTCTTATATGTTGCCTACATCCAGTATTGGACAAGAGGCACCAACAAACCTTGGGACCTTGGAATTTACCCCGCTCAAGAGCAAGCTGTACCCACGAGGTCAGAAAGCCATGCTCAGTCCCATTCCTTCTGTTCTGACAAGCAGGCATTACACACACACACACACACACACACACCCCCCAAATAAAAAAAAGAGAGAAAAGAGACACAGGAGTGATTAACAAAAGGAAAAAAAATCTTAAGCCTCACAGGGTATCATATAAGGGCTGAGGGTGACATGTTATGTTAGCAAAAAGGGATTCGGGCAGTACCTGCCTTGTTAGTGCTGCTCTAGGATCTCAGAAGCACAGTTTTGACTCAATGCCTTCCATCTGGTACCTTTTCTTCTCTTTATCCTACTCTAAACCTTCATACTGACCCAGATCCTTAAGATCCAGCTAGTGGGAAGGTTCACCTCTCCAAGGTTTTCCCATGTATGAACATGTTTTATTTCCATCTATTAACTGTTAAAAATTGGCAGAAATCTCTTTACAGAGAGGATTATAATAATTTCAGTCCCCTATAGAGCTTGCAGTGACATCAGCATCAAAGAAGCCAGACTTAGAGAACACATTAAATAAAAGGCTTCTCAGTTCAGTGAAAAGTGCACCTGACATAGCTGGTTGGGCTAAATACCAGGTAAGATGTTTCCCAGTCCTGTGGTTCCACAATTTGTTGGGAAGGACTGGTTCTTATGTTAAGGAGATGAATGAATACAAACTTCTCAGAAACACTGACTTTAAATGGTGCTTGGCCTCACTGGCTATTGCTCCTCTTTTTCACAGGGGACTATTAACACTGCTCTTGACCTGCTCTGTTTCCCATGGAGACTGCTCAGAAAGTCACTGATGTTTCCACATGCTGAGAAGGTGGGAGAAACTGCACTTTCCCAAAGCTCTGTGACAGGGAGACAGGGAGGACAGAGAAAAAAAGACCAAGAGTGCTCTGGCTTCTCTTTATCGCTGAATACAAATAACCTAAAAATGGCCCTAAAGATAACCCATTTAAAAAAAAAAAAAAAAAGAAAAGAATATGAGACAAGCAGGGAGGAGAGAGGATTATGAAGACAGTCCCTTTGATAAACTCTGCCCCCATACCCCCATACAAAGGCTGGAGGGCAGAATTTGAAGATACAAGGAGTGGTGGTAAAGGTGGCAGCTTTCCAATATCAATGTTGTCAGTTTATCCTGTAAAGTTGACCTTTTTAAACTAGCACTGAATCTTTTCTTTTTCTATATGACAGCATTTTGCCTTTTTGTGGAAACAGCTCCCTAATAGGCTTTCTTGTGGCCATTTATTACACATTGGGCACTAGGTTTGGTTTCTAATAGTTCCTTTTCATCTAGCTGCCTACTGCTGACTGTGGAAAGTGTAGGTTTGGCTCCACTGATGGCTCTCTGTAATGGCTGTGATTACACCCTCTGCATCTTCTTCACAGCCAGCCTTTCAATTGAATAGCACATTATGCCTGGATAAAACTCAAAGAGCAGCCTAATATCAGGGTTCTCTAGAGCTATAATAACTGGTTCAAGATCGAACAGATAAAACCACATCAATATTTCTGTATGGTCCATGACGTAAAACACAACAATCCTGCATATGTCTATCCATGAGTTAAAGCTGTATTTTACCGTTGCTCTGGAGAAAGAGCGATGAAAATAAACCAATGTCATCAGAAGGTCCAGAGAACAGGGAGGAAACAGCAACCTGTCACCAGCTGCATGCGTCAGCAGCATAGTGTCTTTATGGCAGATCCAGCAGATTGCTTTGCAAGTCACCATTCTTAAGCAGGTATTCCTTTAAACCTGAGAAAATGCGTTTCTGCAAAATATTTCGTTTTAGCTGAAAACAGTTATTTCCAGGTGTGGTAGTTTGGGGTTTAGTTTCAGTTTAGTCCTTATTTAGGCCTCAGTTTTAGCAGGCCTCAAATTAGCAGGCTCAGAGAATCTACATAGATTAAGAGAGACAGGTATCACCTGACTTAAGCAACCAAAGACAATATTTCATACTAGATGACGCAAACATGAGATAGGCAGGAGGAATTTCTCAGTTCCATCATGTCTGCAGTGGAGGCAGGACGTGCTGCTGCTGCCCTGCTGTGCTGGACTTTGCTCCTGTCGTCACTATATCATATTTTGTTTTAGTTTCAGGGAAGCAGAAACATTTTATTGTTATGCTCTCTCTTTTGCCTTGCTAGGTCTCTTTTGCCTTGCTGGATGTCTTTTAGAGTATTTTATGAATCTAGAGTAATGAAATCTGTTTTCGGTGAGAAGTAAAAACTTGTTGTTATATCTTGTGTAAGTGTGTGTTATATTGCAGTTTTTTCTGATTTTTCTCTTTTCTGTATAAATATATATAATTAATTTTGGTTTAAACCTAGTTTGAGTTTCCAGGGTCTTTTTTTTCCTTCTTCCCTTTTCTTGGCGGAGGGAAGGAGGCTCTAACACTCTGTGTTGGGCAGTTGGCATTTTGCCAGCTCAACCCAAGACACCAGGGAATCTACTGAAATGTCGATGTAAGAACAAACAGAGTGATGCCTCCATGGGTGGGGACCTGGGAAGAAACTGGACATGAAACAGAACTGCTTGCGCATTTTTAAACTTCATAAATTTACTGTTCAGTTTTCTGATCCTGAAAAGTTAAGAAAACAGGTCCAGAACACAAAATATAAAAGTACATTAAAAGGGAGTAATTCCTTCACTGTTGGCTCTTTAGAGCTTACATTTTGAGGGTTTTTTTCTATGCACAGGTGAAGATTTAAAAAGGAATTCTTTAACCAAACTTCAGTTCTGCTGCATTTTGCAGATTCTCAAAACTGGGAATCAGATTTAAAAATCACCAGATTTCTCAAGGATTTCCCATGAAGGGAGAAAGAAGGATGGCAGAGCCGTTATCAAATACCTATATTCAAACCTTGCTTCATCATCAGAATAGGTCAGTAAATACACTTGCCCCAAACGTCAATTATGTTCATAGTGGTGCTTGTGGGGAAAGCTAAGAAAATGCTTCATGCAGTTTTCACAGTGTTGGGCTCTGGGGCCTTTTTATCACACCAGTCTTTTGGACCATGCTGTCCACAGGACCAGACTCATGAAGGTTGTGCCCTTTCAGCAAGCAATGTGGATGAGCAGGATGGGCCTCTGTGGAGTAAAGTAATTAGTCTTGAGGATCAAAGTGGATTTTTTTTAGGGGAAGTCACTTCAGTAGCCGTCCAGTGCCTATTTACGGTTAGAGACCTCTACGTGCATACCTGGAGCAGATCTTGCAGTTTAGTTTCATTTGAAAGGAATACAATTCATATACTCTGAGACTGCTTCTTGATGCAAAACGAAGTGCAAGTGGAGGCTTGTGGGAGATTTACTTCAGTAACACCTTACTGCTCTGAACTCAAATGTAAATGTATATGCATGCTCAACGTCCAAGAAGCTACTCTCTGAATGAGTTGATGTTGTAAAGTGGACTTCATTTAAATAGCTAGTTCATAAGTTCATCAGTTTGTCTCTGTTCTTAGCCTTCCACTGTAGAACAGCTCATTAAAACAGATTTTTCAAAACACCAGGTATTACTGTGAGAAAACCAAGTCCTGACACTAATGCATAAAGTTGCATGTGCCATTTAGGTACACCTTTCAAGATACTGTGTATTTTATATGACAAAGTTTCCACTTTTTTCCAAATAATTAATCTTCCCATTACAATACAAAGTTTAACTCCACTTCTATCTTTACAAGGCTCCACCTGCACTGAAATAACTGCTGGTGTGTAGAACCACAGAGGGGCACTGTGATTGTTCAGCAGAGCCAAAGTCATCTATTTGTTTATCTATCTGCCACCAGCAAAGACCTGGATTTGACAACCGCCAGAGAAACCACACAAGTTTTGTTACTCCCAGGCTGCTCTGTTCCCTGGGGTTTGCTATCTCACTGAGGCAGGCACTTAGTAAAACTGCCATCAGAGAGATCAGGAGCGACAGGCACAAATTTCCAAGGATCCCTACAAATCTCATGTCGCTTTTAAGCAAAACTGGTTTAGATTTTTTTTTAGGGGCTCTGACAATCTTACTAGGGCTGACATGAATTACGCAGCTGAAGCCTGAGATTTATAGTGTAAGTGAAAGAGCTCCCATGAAAAACACACTGGTGTTATGTGTCTAGTTCCCAGAACTCTGATGTCTCCCTTTGCCTCCACCATCAGCAATGCAATCATTCAAATAAGCTGAAATCAATCATATAATGAGTCCCACCATATGATAGTTATCTTTGAGGGGAATGAATAAATCATTGTGCCTTTGACAGGGTATTTATGCCATAAATTGACCTAGGAAGTGGGATGGCAACACTTTGATAGTTATGGCTGTGATAGTGACAATTTAGGAATGAATGCACCTTTGTACTTTGACCAGTTCTAATCCTGGCACCTGTTGAAACTAAAAGTGTGGAGGGAAAAAATCCTGCCAGCAATAGAGATGTTGGAAACAAAACAGCGAGCAGTCAGAGGAAAATGCAGAGGAGGCCTGATGCATAATTCCCCTGCTAGCAGAAAACATACCTGGAAGCAACAGGAAACTGATAAGCTCCTTTCTCCTCTATGACAGAGCAAAGCTTGCAGGTCTGAACCAAGAGCAATCACCAGCATTCACCTTTCAGCACCAAGCCATGCTCTGTAGCAAGGAGTGCTCTGAAACTGATCACATTCCTCCATTGGGCTTCTCTCCATTTCTCACTGCTTTCTGTCCACACTCCACAGGTTTCTCATTTATAATTAATATTTTCATAAATAATGCAGTCAGAAAAGCATAGATTTGCCTTAAAGGGCCAAGTCTGTCCATTCTGGCCAGTATCAGCTCGTCTCTTTACACATGACTATTAGGAAGGGTTAGAATCAAGCTTTATTTGCTGACAATAAACTAAAACTGAATATGAAGGTAGCTCCCTTTAGCTTTGGATTTGTTGTTTTGTATCTACCACCTGCGAGCTTCGTCCTCAACAATATGATACTGAAGACATCGAATGCAGAGTGACATCAGCCTGTCAATCTTTATTCTTACTGTAGTGATTTTTTATTGCTAAACCAAATATTTTTAACAGAGTGTGTGAACAAATCGTTACATTACATTTTCCAGGGTTCTGGAAATTGTAATCAGGGTACGTACTGGTGGGGCACAAAGGAGACAATGGTTTAAAAACAAAGCTGTTATAGAAAAATTTATATCATAAATACTACAATATATGCAGGAAATCTTATATATTCTTTATATAAAGAGAATTAAAAATATATAATGTATTATCAAATTATAAAGCTGAGGCATAGCACTGGATTAAAAGATGCCTTCAAACCAAAAAATAAAATTTCCTCTTTTCATAGTTTATCGTGTTGCAAATTTTATTTCATTAACTGATCTGTCTCTATCTGGAAAGCAGTTGGGATTTTTTTTGCCCACACAGCCTTTTTGGAAGATTGCTCCTAAGCCCTAGGGTTCTGATGTTTGCAAATGTTTTCTGGTTTCTAGCTTAAGTGTATTCCTAACTCGTTTACTGCCTTTTATTCTTAGGTCAATATTGTTCTTTAGTTAAAGTTTCTCTGATACTTATTCTCTTGACATATATGAAGAGTACAATAATTCCCTCTCTCAACCTTTGTTTTGTTTGGCTAAACAAACATAGGTCTTTGTTTCTGCTTGCAAAGGAGACTGTCCTTTCCCTTGATTATTGTAGAAAACCTCTGTAGCTGCTGAAACTTGAACCCACCTCATTTAACATAGGTTCCTTATCACAGAAGTATCTTGTTCAATGACATTCATAATTTCCATCTCTACGGGAAACACATAACCTGAGAGGTAGAATAATATTTACTTTTTTTCTTGGTTTCATAATAAAGGTGACTTGTAGGTTTTCCATATACCCTACTTCCTATATCCTCTCTTTTGCCTAAATAGACATCACCTCTGGTTCTAACAGGTCTGACTCCCTGTTATACAGCTGAGAACATCTAGTTATTTGTATGCATTGTGCATATGGTCTTGCACTTTTCCAATTAGACTGTATCCTGTCCCTAGGAATTAATCTGATGTATACTGTAAAGCACTATGTAAGTTTTCTCCCTGATATTGGTTCCACACACTTTTGTGACAATAAATATGGACAACTTGCCTCCACTGCTTGTGATTGTTCATAAAAATATATACAGAACACATTCTTGTTAGGTCTATCCTGAAGAATTGTGCCCATAATTTCTCTTCAGCCTCATACTTCTTAGTGGGTTAGGGCCACCATGTTCTCTTATCTTAGGCACTATCTCCCCCTGAATTTTGACTCCTTTTCCATCATCTCAAAGTCTTTATTTAAAGACTTTCCTGAAAGCCATAATGACAGTTCAAGGTACTCTTCAAAGAGTATCCTGTATCATCTTCTGTTGAGCCATCCTTCAAGCAGTCTTTACCATCTCCACTGCTTTTATCACTGTAGCTCCCTTAGGACAACATCCCCTCAGTTCTCACTATTGCTTGATTTGACAGCTAGAGTCAGTGTTAGTGCTTAGCTTCCTAACTGCTGGAATGATTGTTTTTAATGCTTGGTACCCCACTTAAGCAGCTGATAAATAAATGCATAGAAAAGCACTGGGTTTAATCTGGTAATAGCAGTTTGTACCCTCAGTCGTGTGACCTTCTTCCTGGTCAAACCAGTGGGACCATATTTGTTCCAGGATTGAACTGGCTTTCCAAGTGAGTGTATTCCATTTTGCAGACCTGTCAGATTTTTACAAGTGATGTGAAGTTCTCATTTTGAAATAGTGTTGACTTTAGCTCCTTTCTAACATGATTCATGATCTAGGATAGCAGAGCTTTAGGAAAGGTAGGACCCTCCTTCAGGTTTGTTTTAACCCTTTTTTAATGTCTCTTCTCTGGTCTGAGTACACGGCATCTTGGTGTGTTAAATGTTTCAGAGGTACTCAGGCTTCCACACGTGCAGAAAATATGGAATGATCAATGCTGTGAATGACTTCATTCTTTTTCATCCTTTCTTTTGCATGTTTCTTAATGACCTCCTCTGACTGCACAAAAGGAAACCCTCTATGTCCACTCTAAGATGTGAAGAAGCTAGTATAGCTTCCCATGATGGAAATAATTTTGAACATTATGCCAGTGTACCTTTGCACAAGGGATAAACCACATAATATATCCTCAGTCATTAAAGAAGGCACTGTCTTGTTTTTGGTGACCAGATCTGTGTGTCAGTAGTCTCAGAGGATACACGTGAGAACACACCTTGTCTTCTTGGTATGTTCTTTATTCAGGCATTTCTTAGGTCGGACTGCTGAACAAGGAAAGCATTTCCTGCTACCTTGCCTTCTGTAGAAGAATGTACATTGTGATCAAATCCATGGAGCCTGCTGCTTTAATATCCTACTGTGAATGCAAAACTATAGAAACTAAGGTTTTATAGCTAGTGGGGAAATTATGAATTACAGGAGGTCTTGTGTTCCCTGGGTTGCATACAAGCACTCTTCCGTTGTTCATTAGAATTAATACTGTTTTCTTGTACATCAGCAACTTGAAATCATGTTTTTGTGGTCCAGTATTTCTGGGATTATATTGCAGCTGACTCTGCAATTTACCCAGATTCAAACTGTTTTTTGACATAAGAGAATATCTGAAAATTTTCAGCCTTCTAAAGAGTTATGTCCTCAGAATCTAACTCTGTCCTCAGAATCCAAGCAAAGAAGCAGGCACAGTGTTTCAAACACTACTCCTGCTAAGCATGTCTGTCTTACTTTTTATCTCCCCTCCTCCTGTGATGATGAAACACCTATATCTTCTTTTTCTCAATTTCATCCCTTCATATCTGATTCAGTATGCAGAAATGATACCTGGTTCTTAGCTTCTACAAGGATTTAAGTGTGTAATTTCCAGTGGTCTAAGCACTTCCATTCTCTTAATCATGCTTTTTCCCTTGCTAAAAAAGGTCTAATGGATGAGGCAACCTAATGATCACTCAGACAGCAACCCCAGAATGGTGACCATCATATCTAGACCTTGTTCCACTCCTCCCTTTTACCACTGCATCCACTTGGGCTTTGCATGGCAATGTCAGCCTTATGCAAGTTCTTGGTTGTCAGCCATATCTTGTCAGAGGTATCATCTATTCATGGGTAACCACCTCTGCTTTGGACACGCAGCATAGGTTAAATTAAGCACCTCAGCTTTCTCTAGCCTCTTTCTCTGTGTAGCTTCATTTTTAACTACATGAGCTGCTAGCATCTCCAGCACAGGCTATGTTACATAGCCCCCTTCATTAATACACTATAGCAAAGATGTAAAATGATGAAAAGGCAGAGCTTCTGCATTACTTATCTGTGTCATTATCAATGGAAAAGCACTGAGAAACAGCCATGTTTCCCATCGACTTGGAACCCCACTTCTGGTTCTAAAGCTGCTTGCTGATGCCACCTGTCCTGGAGCTGCAACATGGTTTTTGACTTGGATAGGGACTCAACTATAAAGTAACAACCCTGGGCTTGCCTTGCCAGAGTAAAGAAAAAAGAGACTTGGCCTGTTGGAGGATTCGTGTGCTGTCAGCAAGCTTAGCAACCACTTTTTGGCCCTTTTGATGCTAACATAAAAAGGGATCATGAGGCAGTGGTGAGAAGGATTAAAGCACTGTGGGGCCATTTGATTCCATACTGAGAAGGTGTCAAATGCTCACAGGTCAGAAAATAGCATTTTATATCCAGGAGACTTCAGAGAACAATTAAGATTCAAGCCCTATAGTCTCCAATCAGTCCTTGTTTGACTCTAGTTCTATGCCAGAGTAATTTCACTAAAATCAGGTGAATTACTTCAGTACTTCAATTACTTCAGTTACATGAGCAACTCTACCATTTTAAATGGAATTATGCTGGCATAGAGGTGGTGTAACGTGGGTGACATGAATCAGGCCTCGTGTTTGCAGCAGCCTTGAATACACCAGTATTGAGAGGACCTTTGGAGCTGGGCCCAAAGCACTCACAAAGGGAGCTCCTGCTGTTATTCCAACCCATAGGCAGTTCCCTGAACAAAGACCAATTATCTGAGCTTTGTGTGAAGGGGGTAGGGGACATGCACCAATATTCATAAATTAGGCAAGCCTGGTGTTTACTAAAGTGGAGCGCCTTCATTCCAATTAAAGTCTGTCTTCATTCCTTCTGTGAATTCATAATTTCCTTTGCGTGTGATATTTGTCAGTTTTCATCTGTATATTATGACTTCACAGATGAAATGAAATATCATCATTCCCCACTTACAGATAGGGAAACCACAGCATAAAAACATAAAATGACTTGCCCAAGAGAATAGCCCCAAGGTCATTTGCTGCCTAAGGTAAGGTTTTGCCCACATGCTGCCTCCTATTAACGATTCTGTTCACTTCTTCAAGTGGTGTACAATAAAAAGAATGGAAATTAGACTTTTTCAAAGGCTTTCTCACACCACACCTTAAAAAGAGCTGCTGCATTTTTAATTTTTGTTAAAAAAAATTAAAGGAGTAAATAGCAATAATATTACCAAGGCTTTAAGAAGGCTTTAAACCTATATGGTAGACTGTAAAGCATTCACACAGAATATTATAAAACATTTTAAATAATTTCCTTTATATGAAGTCAATTAAAGAGGGAGAAAACTTCAGAAGGAATTTTGATAATGTCATTACATACAGTATAATAACAAGATCATTATAAGTTGTAAATATCATGTCATTACCCATTGTAAGTATCTGATTACATTCACTTACATTAACTTCGTAATTAGACGTAATTTCACACTTATTAAGTAAAATCACTTTTAACATGCATGGCAGTACAGCTCCATCTTTCTGTGTGTCCCTGGCTTGATCACTGACAACAAGAAGATGGAATTCTGAGTAAATGGTCCTTCCTCAGGATACCAACAGGAACATATGTTTTGATATGAGAGGGAAAAAAAGACATTTCTGTTTATCCAGAAAGATAAGGACTTTAAGAATTAACTCAGGGAAAGCAGAGGTAAATGATCCTATGATATGAAAAAAACTCCACAGAGTAGAACAGATATGTCATTTTAACACAAGAGTGAGCCCGCATTACATCATCCAGCAAAATGAGAAACTTTATTTATTAATGTATTGTTTAGATAATGTAAAACTACGCTTAAAGGGATAGTGCCACCTTTCAGCTATAGTCCTAAATTCCCTTGACTCTTTGTCTTTTCTGGCAAACTTTCAAGACTGCTTTTCTGCTTTCCTAAAGGAACCTCATCATTATATCAAAAGCCCCACAGTCAGATGCCAGTGCAGGTGCAGAGGCTAAGAATAGCTGTACTGGATCAGCCAGAGGGACCCTGAGGTCCAGGACCCTGCTTCCAACATGACCATCTTCCTGAAGCTCTTACCCTTCTCCCTTTCAGAGGTCAAACAAGTCCCCAAGACTGCCTCATCACCTCCTCCTGGCCCCAGCCAAGCTGGCCTTTCACACCACCTGCAGGAGGAAGTTTGGAAAGGACCAGTTTCTATTCCCTTTTCTTACTGGGCCTCTGGAAAGGGTACCATCCACTTCCACCTCAGATATATTCAGGGAGAAGTAGGAATTGTCAGGGTGCCCAGCAGTCCCTCTAGTTTCCCAGCTGCACACTTTTCAACCTGTGATCTTCATCTTACATTTTCTCATCTGTCATTCACGCTGTTTTCTCCTTGTTTTCTTTTTCCTGTAGCCCTTTCTTTCTAAGGCCAAGGGAACCTACACAGGGTCCCCATTCCTCATATCTCTCAAAAATCACAGCCTCGGAGAGAGGACGCCACAGAAGATACCATCAAATGTAATTCCTCATAACAAACTATTCTCTCATGATGTTGTCTAATCCTTGAAGCCAATCACCTTTTCCATAACCACACTTTTTGTGCATTCCACTTTTTCACTCTACTAATTCATTCTACAATGAATTTCCTTCTTGTTTACTTTGGATTTATTCCCTGACCTCCTACTTGTTTCCTCCTAGTTCTTGTACAAAGAAAAATGGAGAAGAATAATTTTCTGTTCAGCTTCTTTATTCCACTCAGTATCTATAAAACTCTTGAATCACCTCTTTCTCAAGTAAAAGAGCTCTAGTCTATTTGACCTGCCTTGCACAGAGCCATGCTCCTATCATCCTTGTCCACCTTCTCTCTCTTTCCTATTCCTACAAGATCCTTTGGGAAAGCAATTCTTCACTATTCATACATTGCAGTAAGGTAGTTCTGCCTCTTCATTTGGCTTTCCTATTCACTTCTCTAACCTCTTGAGATCTGTCTTTCAAGGAAAGGTCTGGAGTGCAATGTCCTTAGTCCTGGGAATCTCCTGGGTGACAGTTACACAGTTCAGTCTCAGCCACGATGAGCATAGCTGGTCAAGTGTAAGCACTTTGGAGATGTCAGTCTCACTGAAAATCCAGAGTCCCTTCCTCCCTCTCAGGTGTAACCACAGGAGTTTGAGGCAACCTAGATATCTGTCTCATCTCTGCACACAGCAGACTTTTCTGCTTTATCTGAGCAATTCAAGAAAACAGAGACTAAACACAGATAGGGACCAAACCCTTTATAAAAGTGAGATGATTTTAGAAAACAATGTAGGAAAAATCATGGCAAAAAGGTTTACCTTTAAAGCTAACACCTTGCAACAATATTAAATAGTGGAAAAGTAAGGGCAAATTTATTTTAAACTCAAATAATAAATTCTCTTCAATTAGAGAAACTTCTTCACTTAAGTGAGCCACCTGGGAATTTGCCATGTGTTACCTGTCTCTCAAAGTCAGAAGGGGAGGTGATTCATTCTGTCTACATGGAGCTGTGGAGAGAGACTAAGACATGGCTAGATCTTAATTGTCACTTAATGCATCTTTCCTTCTACCTTTGAGCCTATCCATCCATTATTCTCCATGATTTTGTAACTACTATCACTTCCTTGGTATAGCTGTGTTGGAATCTCACGTCAGCTAAAGAGTGTTGGGGATCATGTAGGCTGAGTCTTCTTATATCACAGGATATAAAATCTCGTTATAGGGCTTCAGGCCAAAGCAATTACACTGAGCTTTAAACTTATACATCTGAATTGTCTCAACAAAGTAGGTAAAAAAATTAAAATACGTTAAGTAAAGCACCTATTCAAGCAGTTTGGTAGTGCAAGTGTACAGCCTGTGTAGGCTGATGATATCAGCTAATGTGTCTATTTGCAAGAAATTTGCCAACATGCTGGTCTAGGAGCCTTTTCATTCCTTTGTCAAATGAAATTGAAATGTGCTGATTGTTTAAATGAATCATTTCCCTCTCCTTGTTTTGGATTACACATTCTTTTTTTTTTACCCCACATCTTGCTTGCTCTTGATGACAAAGCTAACGTCAGAGCAGACAGAACTAGCCCAAGATTTCCCTAAGTGATATTTCTGAAGTAGAGCAGGTGCAGATAAGGAAAAAGGATCAGCCAATTTTTAAGAAGTCAGATGGCATTGTGCAGGAAACAGGAGGCAAAGGACTGATTTCAAAGCACAAAATCAGGTCTTTTTATTTACATAGAATGCACCAATTCACAGAATTTGAAATGGCTGGTTCCCAAAACATATACATTTGATCACAGTTTAATCTTCCATGGACTAATACCTAAATCAGGAGAGCTGTGAACAGGGGGTACAGGTTGATTCATTTGAGAAGAGTCATCTGGAGTTTCCTACATGGAAGATATGGAAGATGTCATTTATATCTTCCAGTAAAAAAATCTTATCATGAGCTTTATTCTTAAGGCATTTTCTCTTGCTGGTGAAGCTGGGGGTGGGAGTGTAGAGTGGGATAGAAGTAATTGTGTCATAAGCATTTTTTACATATTTTGCACTGAGCTGACTACTCTGCCTTCCTGTAAGTTTAGCAAAGTACTTAGAAATGAGATACCAGGTCTTTTACTTCTTTTGTAGTAGCTGTCCTAAAAGATCTATGAAAAAGCAGGCTTGCTAAAATGAAAATGTAGTAACAGTAAAATATTAAGCTTGTAGCTTGTTCAGGACCCTATAGAGTGGTTTCACAGAAATCTCATGTTTAAATTACTGTATGAGTGAGATCACACAAAGCTCCAAAATTGCTCCAAATTGTCACACAATCCTTTACTTTTCAGTACTAATCTGGCAACACCAATTAAATACCAATCAAAAATTTTCAAGCTTTTTTGATGAAATGATCAGCTTTTTAATAGTATGCCTTTTTAGCTCTGCACTGCTTACATAGAACCAATTTTGCTGCATATATGTGTATGTGTGTATGTGGGTGTGTGAATATACAGGGATAATCTTCTAATTAACTCCTCAAGGCATAATTATCCTCAGAAAATACAGTGATAAGCAGGCCATGATAGGCACATGTCCTAAACCCCTTCTGCAACTGGAAAATTTGTAAATTTATCAAATAACCATAAGATTCGCTTCCACAAGTTTTATCAAAGTAGAACTATAAAATAATGACCAGATATTAGTGAGGTGATCCTATCAAGGTGATGTCAATGGCAAAGCTACTGCCACCTTCCATGAAGTCAGGGCCTCATGAAGGTTTTATTAACTTGTTCTTTCTAATGTTGTTATTTGTTTGTTTTTTAAGCAAAAGAAAAAAGAAAGCAATTGCCAAGCTTTCTGGTCTTTCCTGGTGCTAATTTGCAATGTTAAGACAATTATGCTCCAAGACAGGATGTAGTTTCTGCTGACTAATTCCTGTGGCTAAAACAGAGTTGTGGTGCCTAACAGAGGTGTAAGCAGCATAAGTCAGGCCCCTTCACACCAAATCCCACCTATAGAACTATTTGTAACTGCATAAACTAGAACCATGCAATCAGCCCAGCCTTCCATATCCCTTGGGCAGCTCCTGAGAGCAGAACTTGCCTTCCTTCATCAGCTGCCAGTGAAGTCTTCTCAAACACCACTTGCTCCAGTGTTTCTTTCTCCACCAACTCCCTTGCCTGGTGGATATTTCACCCGTGCATTACCTCTGAAAGAAATTTCCCCAAGACAGTGGTATTTCTTCAGTATAACACCATGGGAAGCTGTGCTTGACTCTCTTGGAGGTAAGCTGAAGGACTGTTACTGATGGCACCATTGTGAACCTTCTGCCACACATACCTGCAGATTCATTGTCCAACTTCTATTTAATATTACAGTCATTCCTGCCTGTGCAGAGTGGATGCAAAGTGCTATCCCTAAGATAATGCCAGAGAATTCTGAAAAGCAGAGAGAAAACTGTATTGTTGCATGAAATAACCACAGTGATAACAATTTCACTGTTCAGCAGACCACATACACACATATTTAAAATCCAATCTTCTGACAAGATCTTGATGACAAAAGGTTACCAAAATATACTACCAATTATTTTTCTTCTCATTCGGTGGGTTCCACTTCCAATGAAAAAAGTTTTTTCATTTTTTGCTTTTCTTTTTGGTAAGCTGAGGACAGATGTTCCTTTTTGGTTTTCACTGTCTATGAACTGCTTCTCTCCACCACTTGGGAAGCCCCAAACACACTGGACAATTTTACTGCCACCTTTCTTCTGCATCTTCAGGCAAGGCCTCCTGTAGTGTTCCCAGTTCCAATCTCAGGATGTGCTGTTCAAAGATCAGCAATGTGGGATTTAGGTGTGTTCCTGCCTGTCAGTCCTATGAGCTTTTTGGCAGCAATAATCTCTAGCAACATCAGATATCATTGCATCCACAGGGAAAAATCTACAAAATAAGTATTCAAAAGAGAATTCACTCTCTTAACTTCCAAAAAGAAGATGACAAGGAGTCTTCCTTCAGTAAACTGATTAAAATTCTCACCTGAAGATTTACATACTGTCAAGCTTAAATACATGAAATATAATATGTGCATTCACCTACATACTCACCTGTGTCTCCACATAAAGACATGAGAACACTTCTAACAGAAATGTTGCTTTCCATCTCATTCTGATACTTTTTAATAGACAGTACAGGCATCAAACCCTTTTGTCTATGTATCATTTCAGAAGCAGACATTAAGTGCTAGCAGAGAAGGGTCATGGCATCAAAACAATATTAATTCAGTGTTCTCCAAGTCCAAGGATGCTCTCTCATACAGAAATAATATCATCTTGGTTAAGAGTTAGTCAGGATCTGGGCAGGAAAGAGAAGAAACTACCTCCTGGGGTTTTCCTCTGTCAGCCCACTTCTATTCCCATTGGCAGTCTTTAAACTGACTCAGCGCCAACAGCTTTTACAGTGGTATTCCATGCCTTCCAATACCAAGGAGTCTCCTTGTATTTTACTCTTGGAGTCATATGATTATCTGAAAATCTCATTTGATCTTATAATGCAAGTAGAAATATTTAAAAAAATAACATTCCAAAAAGGCATTTTTAGCTTGGTAAAGCCACTCTCCTTTAGATCGCTTTAGAGAATTCCAGAGATAAAAGCCTAATTTTAGCTGCAATAAATTTGGATCAGCAGCACATTTTGGAAACTGTCTGTCAGCAAGATATTGCCATAAGGTTGGCAAAGCTAGGAGGAGTATATTAGACTTTGCCTTACTGGGATAGGATAAAGATGCGCAGATATGGAAAGCAGCTCATCTGTTCTCAACAGGAGAACTTTATTATTTCCACTGGGGTTTTGGTGGGTTTCTTTTCAGATGTCTGATGTACAGATGAGGTAAAGAGGGGGAGAGGGGAGGGGAGGGGAGAGGGAAAAAACCCCACTTTGTGAACAGCTATCTCTCAAAATTAACAGTGAATTTTTTTTCTATAGTATTTTCATCAGATTTCAATCACAAAGTATTTAAGGTTATCTTATTTGAAAACTCATAATAGTAGGAAACTGTAATTCTTGTAGACATAGCTTCCTTTTTAAAAATAAATAATAATGGCATTTTCTGTTTCAACAGTGCAATCTTTTTCATACTTTAGAGACATGTCAACAAGCAGAAGCTGCACTTAAATATTTTAGCTTTCAACTCAAGACATAACCGGTGCTAGATACATTTGTCACTGCTTTAAAAAATTGCATGTGTATAGAGAGTTCATAAATACATGTGCAGTACTTCCTGTGTGCTACCCAAATGACACGTAATACAATTTTTACTGTGAAAAAAGTGAATAAAATTATTCAGCTTGACATAAATTGCTAAGTTGTTTGCTGTCCCTTCCTCCTTGCTCTCTTTTTTCCTTCTCAAGAAAACAAACACCCTCCCCCCCCCCAAACCAAATAAACAACATTAAAAAAAAAAACACACAAAACAAGCATGGGGTGGAGGGGGGAACTGATCACTTTAAATTTGACATTTTACCTTTTGGGACAGAGTTAAAATGAGAACCCAAGCAAAAGTAAGTAGCTTTGCAGGAGAAAAGGAAAAAATAACAGTAGGAGGTAACCATCAAGTGGAAATTAAGATCTGCAAGGTTTTATGCAATGCCTATTTTCCTTCACAGGATCTCTTGGGGTCTGTTTTCCATAGTAAATCCCAGGGACTGCCTAGATACCACGCTGGTAGACGGGTTGTTGAGAACCACAGTTCCATAGACAAATACACCTTTTTGCCCATTATACCAGATTCTTGGCTCTGCTGAATGGTGCCCATATAACCAGTTACAGAGCAGACACAACACCACCTTATGGTGCACAGCAAAACCTTTTTACACTGCTTTGTCAGTATAAGATAGTCATGAAATGGATACCATTTCCTCTCACTTGATGATTGTGTCACTCTGCAAGTGGCAGGCAAATACCATGTCTACCACAGGAGGAAAGAAACTGGATTTGTCTGTAAAATAAGGCAATTCTGGTATGAACTAAAGGTGGAACTGACAAAACCCCATCAAATGACATTTCAGTGATGGTTCCTGGGCGGAAAGCAGTCTGCTGTCTAAGCAGTATTTACAAGGCCATACTGAAGATGATGTTGGAGATGATAACCCAGAATAAGCCATAAGGGGAAGGAAAAAAAAAAGATGGAGAAAAAACAAGTGGAAAATAGCTGTGGGGTAGGGTGAGTAATGAAAGCAAAATGAGCTGTCAGCATATGACCCAGTGTCATCTTCAGAAAACTGTGTAGACGTATATAGAGTAGGTTATTACTTAAGCTGGCATTAGTTTGCCTCTCCTGGAATGCTGTGCCCAGTTTTGTTGTTCACAATTTAAGGAGTGGTTCCTAGAAGAAGCACAGGAACCACTCAAAAGGTGAAAAGTACATTTTAAGAGTGAGAATCTCCATCCAAAAAGGGTCTTGATGTGCCTCCCTGAACATGCTGCAATCATATGGACTCCAAAAAGCAGCAATAACCAAGCTGCAGGCACAGATCTTGTGCGGGAGGACCAAGAGCAAAATTCCCTCTGGCAAACTGTCCTTCAGTTATCTGCAGCATCTAGGGAGAAAAGTACAAAACTGACTGATAGCAGCACAGGTTAGTGAGAGATAAAAGGAAAACACATTTGTTCTTTTCCTCCCTATGTGCCTTCTTTGAGTTAACAGCATAACTGGATGATTCCTGTGCGAGTTGCTGCTCTGTCCCCAGAGCTGGGCTATGGAATTTCTGTGGCCAGGACACCTATGTGTGTACACGTGACTGGGAGATCGAGCTTTCTAGCTGCAAAGACGGCTGCTGGATGAGACGG
>VWZD01010280.1:55742-74473 GCA_013396695.1 Sakesphorus luctuosus
ATTACAGTCACTTTAGTCTCTTGGCTAGTTGCCAGTGGTGCAGAAGTTGAGAAATCATTTTTCACTAGGATAAAAGCCAAATACATTGCTTTGGGTGAGATGTAACCTGACAAACAGTCTCCTGTGACTGACACATTTGAACGACTAATACACTCTATATAAATGACTTTTTTCTGACAGCTAGTAGTCATATTTCTTTGCTTAGTTTTTCTGCTTGTTCATGTTGAGCTTTCTGAGCTCCTGTATATCAGATTGCTTGGCAAGGAGCCGGAGGACAGTTCTCTGTCATGCTAGTTCCATACTACAGTTTCAGGAGGAAACAAGTCACAAAATAATTAGAAAAAAACCACCAATATTAAATGAGTGTTGGCTAGAACCTCTTTCTTTTTTTTTTCTTTTTTTTCTTTTTTTTTTCCCAAATGCCATAGTCAGCTGGCCAGCAGGAACTTCATTTATAACTGTCAATTTAACAGTTCATTTATTTCACTGAAGCAGTGAGACACAACAGGGGTGTGGTAACCATGAGATAATCACACCTCTGGGGTCTTATGAGGCTAGGAGAAACAGCCAATTCTCTCTAATCCCACAGTAGTGTGATTAGTCCTCCTGATAGCTACAGCCAAGGAGGTTATGAGAGAAATTGTGCATTTCATGTTCCAGAAAAATAATTAAATTAAAATGTTTAACCAGTTTGATTCAAGTTCTGTAATTCATCTTGTTTATAGATATGTATGTTCATGAACACTGATCCATATACATTTGTCTACTTTAAAATGTTTGACAGACAATAGGAGTAGTCATTTGGTTACAGACTTATACTATACATAGAAGGTGTAGCATATAGCTGCCTGTATGTCTACAAGCCCTATAGGCAGGGATCTGTCATCATGCTGTCCAAAAGCTCTCTGGGTGTGCAATGCTTACATGCATAATTATAGAAACTAGCAGGATCCCAGCAGCAAAGAAATTGCCTTTTTCCTAGTCATTATGGATAACCCTGCTAATCAGTTTCACTGAATACTGATCTAGTATCTGTGTCTGCTCTGGAAGGTCCATTCACCTCCTGTTTATGATGCTTCTACTAGAAAACATATAACGGGTATTTGGCAGAGAGACAATGGCATCCTGGAGGACAGAAATTACAGAATTACTTATCTCATCCGTAAGGTCATATTGCTCATTTATGTTCTCCATTGTTGTTGTCTAAGTTCTAAAATGTTCAATGAAGAACTGCAACTTATTTTTAAAGTCAAATATTTATAAGGGACACTTTTTATAATTGTTCTGATGACTAAACCAATATTTCTTTATCAAAGACATTGGCATATGCAAAAGTCTCTGTCAATGCCATGTGACTGATTTCTTTTGCTGCTTCTTTCTCCTTTTCCTGAAATCTTGACTGAAGTAATGATGGCCCACCCTTGAGATCCCCTCTGCACTTCCAAGAGTAGTCATTATCCTGGGGAGCTGTGGTGGGTTGACCTTGGCTGGATGTCAGGCACCCATCACACTGCTCTACCATTCTCCTCACTTAGCAGGACAGGAGGAGAAAATAAGATGCAAAGGGGGAAAGGAAAAAAAAAAAAAAGAAAAAGAAAAAAAAGAAAGAAAAAAAGAAAACATGTAGGTCAAGATAAAGGCAATTAAAAAAAAAGTAATTTTGCAGGTGAGTGGAACTATCTCTGACATGGAGATAGCTACTTGTGTCTTCTCATAGTAGTCACCTCTGTGCCCCCCACCCCAACACCGAAATCTTGCTACATAAACCTAATAAAGAGTACAGGTGTCATGCTTGTTCTTGAGGGCCAGGGCAGTGTATTTGGATTTCAAAGACAACTTCAAGGTAAGATTGTACAGACCAAAAGACATCTGTGATTATTGCATGTGTAAAATGACCCACTGCAGTCTTCTGCAACAAACCAAGTTCCACTACTGTGTGTTGCTCAGCTGGCCCATGCCAGACTTGACAGTCAAATAGCTCAACTTGCCTTCCTGGGTAGCTGGGATGTGGAAGCATGCAAAGGGAATGTCATGGTTTCAATTTATGGCTTCTTTGGCAACCATGGTATCTAAAGAAATTACACAAGTATTCCACACTTGTTTTCCATGTGGTGGGGGAAGAGTTTCTGGTCGGTGTCCTTCTATCGGAGGAGCTAGTAAAGCAGGGAGGGAGCCTGGCTAGTTTCTCCTGTAGTTGTAAGTTCTCCTAGCCTGAGTGAGATTGTTTTTGTTTGTTCTCTTTTCCTGAAGTCTTTAATTGTATTTAGTTTAAGTTTAAGTTAGTTTTCTCCCCATTTTAGTTTTTTTTTCCCTTTCCTTTTTCCCTTCTTTTCCCCTGGGGGGAGTGGGGGCCCCCTATGTCCTGTACATACAGTGTGATTGTGAATATCAAATAATATAGTTTTTTATTTATTCAATTTGGTTTCTGTTGCATTTCGTTTCTTTCCAGTTTTTTTTTCCCTTTGCTGGGACGGCTTTGGGAGAAGGGAGGGGGCATACAGTCCAGGGCTGGCATACAGTTAAGCCAAACCTGCGACAGGGCAGCTCTATCAATGTGCAAAACTTTCAGGAGTGTCTTCAAGATCCTCTGTCTCTGTGGAATGACATAGGTGCCTCCAGGCAGACAGTATGCATTTCTGACTCAGGCTATGGTGCTGCAAGCATCCTGAGGATAGGAAAATAGATATATGTTGGGTTCGCATGGCGAGATTTTGGTATTGGGTGGGCTACAGGGGAGGCTTCTGTAAGAAGCTGCTAGAAGTTTCTCCCACGTCTGATGGAGCGAATTTCAGGCATCTCCAATTCGGACCTGATTTCCTAGTTAACCCTATTTTAGATGCAAAAGGCCTCTTCTCTCTGCTGGTGATAGATGTATAAACCATGCAATCTCAAAAACAAAACCAAAAGCAAAATAAACAAACAAAAATCCCCCACAGCCAAAATACCTATTTCAGAATTTATTTTAATGTTTTATTCACCAAACAGAAAGTTAGCTATTGCTAAGATTATGCAAAATGATGGTTGTTAGTTTACGTGACTGCTAAAAGCACCTTGGTGGTTGCTTTCAGTGGTCCCAGAATGTGTTTCATGGCTGTGAATAAATGGGATGGAGGTATATATTTTTAACCACGTAACTACAACTGCAATCCAGTCCCTGGCCTTCTTCTAAAGAAGATGGTCAGCTTATAGGTTGAAATATTTTAAATCTCAGGGAGAAATTTCAAGCACACCATACTCTGTTGCTCTTCAGTGGTCACCTATGGAGCAGTACTGAAGTCCAACTCTGGTTTTCTCCCCACTCAGCTCACAGAGGGTGGTGCCTCTTCCCAAAGCAGAGCTGCTGCAGAAATGTGAAACAAACATGAGTCTTATTAAGTCACCTGAAATGTTCAAATGAAACTGTATGCAAAACGTGGGTCCTCTTGAAACAATGTTTTGGTGATTCTTTGCAGCTCTCTGGGCTTCTCTAAGTAGTCAGGCTTCACTGGTAGAACATTTGCCTACTTTGTAACAATGATGCAAACCCAGCACCAGTATTTCTGCAAGAGGGAATGCTTTGCAGCAATGCTGGTATATTTCTATTACTAAGGCAGTTTGGGGAGAAGCAGAGCTTTGATACCTGGGGCACTCTGCAAAAAATTAAAAGACTTCTTAAAAAATTATTCTTCTTTCAAAATGAAAGAGAATTATAACCCTTTTGTCCTAATGATAGGGAAAGGGTTTTAAATTCCCAAGTGTTCCCTCCCTCTAGCCCCAAAATTTTTTTAACTGTGGCACTGAATGCAGTCCCATTATTTTTAATGATATATCAGGACTGGGTAGAAGAATAGCGTACCATATATCAAAAGCTACAGCCTTGGAAATCACAGAGCTCTTCAGGAAGCCACCAACGGGTTAAACGGTGACCTGACCAATTTGTAATGGTTCATTTGGTCTATGCTAATTGTTTTAAATGCTCACTTTGTGGCATATTCTTTACTGTGCTGATGGGAAGTGAGGCATATTTCTTTAGAGCAGGGATTCAAGGATTCATTTATACTGGAAAGACTTTTTCAGAAAAGTGCAGGCACACCTCAATAGTACTATGTAAATAATAATTAAGCTTCATCTTTTATTCAGTTTAAGAAAATACATGAAATAAATACTTTTCAAATCCTTTTGCTTTGCTTCATTTTTCAGTATCACAGGTTTTTCTCTATTTTTTCTGCAATGCTTAAAGTCAGATTGTTTCTTTCCCATTACCAGGCTTTTCTGTCTGCCTGTCTGGTGAGTGGCTTTTTTTTATCCCCTTGGACCCTGACCTAGTAGTTATTATTTCATCTCTTCATCTTTTTTTTTATTATTATTATTAGACTAGTCAGCCTTGATATTAGTCTTCCCAAAGCTACTATCCATTACACTGTCAGCAAAGCAAGCTGCCTTACTGTAGGCCAAGTGTCAACAGAAGGTGAGGCAGAAAATCAGCCACAATCTAAAGCTAATTACCCTGCCTAGAAGTTAATTAAATACTTGTTAGGAGCAGCAGGGTAGATCCTAATTAAACTTGTCTAATAACAGTATGCTGACATACTCTGACACTGGGAATTCCTACAGGGTTTAAATAATTGTACAAAGGGCAATAATACCTGTCACATCATGGTGTGCAGGCAAACCCTGAAGATGCACATTTTTGAGTATTTTCTGAACTAATTTGCCACATATTGTGCACTTCACATGTGTTTAATTTACACATGTTTTAATTTTGGTGCCCTGGATCTTTCTAAATGACTTTGCTGTTCCTGATCTAAGTTGTAAACCACTGCAAAGGGAGATGGTCATTAGTATTTCATTGTATCATTTAATACACTAAACCTGATAAAATCCTGATGATGGTGATATCCCCAGGGTTACTCAAGTACAGCTGTGACCCTTTCAGATTTCAAGACAGAAATTATTTTACCTAGAAATGAGGAGGAGGGGAGAACCTGGCACACCTTACCAGCCTTTCCACATTCTCAAAGGGCTGAATTCTGCACCCACCTACAGGCTGGCAATTTTACCCATTGCATTTTTAATTCATACCAAGGCTGCTGACAGACTTTTTACCTCCACTGCTAAGTGCATCTTAAACCAACATCTCTTTAAAGCAGTTAGATCTTCATTTACATTCAAAACAAAAGGAAGGGGAAACTACTAATAGGTGTAACTGCCAGATGAATTTAAGGGGTGAGGAGAGGAGATGTGAAATGCAGGAGAAGGGGCTGATAACAGAAAAAAACTCTGTCTTCTGCTTATTTCCGGCATTTTGATGGGCTGGTAATATTTTTGTTTCCAAACAGGAAAATACAATTTGCCATCATTTCAAATAAATGAGGGTTCCCCACAAACCACAGCAGGGCTTTTGTCTAGTTGTTTTTAAGGGATCCTCTATGCCAGCGGTTTTAATGCTGATTTGAAAGCTGCCGTTTGACCAGGTTCTGTTTTTCAACTGATGAGTTGTCACACTGCCTTGCGTGAGGGTTAATCCCCCATTGTGTTGCCTACGCCACCGCAAAGAAGGACTGCGACATCAATTGCTGATAAAGCTTGTCTCTTCTCGAAAAGCCCAGAGAGGCTGTGTCGCATGCTGATGGTTGTTTACCGCAGCAAAACGCTGAATGTCTATTTTAGGAGGGCGATGTTTCAAAACTTTTTCCCTTTTCTCACAGTAAATCAGTTCAATTTTTCACCGTTGCTTTACTACCCTTGACTCAAGCATCCTTTTTAATAAGAGGTTAGGGCTCTTGGGTGGTAACCAGCGATAGATGCTTGACAGTAGATTAGATGTTCCCATCATTAGACTGTACTTGAAGTGCTATGTCAGTGAAACTAATGAAATGGAATGCCGTGACGTGAAACTAATCGGACATGATACAGCTTGAGAGGGGAGGAATAAGAGACCTGCAAAGATTTAAGCCAATCGTAGTACTCTCATTTTGCACCCTCTCCCCGAACAGCAAGGATTAATGGAAAGATGTAAAAGCTCTGATCTTTTCTGGCAGGACTGTTGTAGAAATAATCAATTAACCTTGGGAGATCAAATTGACAGAGCCTAAGCATGAAGTTATTTAAAATGCCAGATTATCTAGGCAGATGAATAAATTTATTGCAATACTAAAAGGAAAATGAAAGTATTTTTCCAAATTTCATTTTTCTGAACTGATTTAACATTATTTCCCCAGGAGTCAACTCTGCCTTTTTCAGTGTGCACTTTAACACATTAGAACAAAATGAGGTTTGATGTACTCCATAAAGAGACTAGTGATTTTTCTCTCTTCCTTCATGGAATGGGAGGGTTATTACAGAAAATAGCTTATAGTAACCTCATGCTTTTAGCTCTTTACTTTTGTTTATTTGACAATTTGATTATTTGGGTTCCTGTCCTTTGTGGTTATTTTGGTTGTTTTGCATTCTGTCTAAATCATCTGCTGCTTCGTCTATGCAGCAGGAATTCTGCTTGTCCTTAAAAATACAAAGAATGTAAAATATTTTATAATATCAGTTATTTTCATCAAATACGAGAATTCTGTCAGATGTTCTTTAAACAATCAATTTAACTTCATTTAGTTTGAAGATATAGCAATTTTATTTTATTAAAATGCTTTGAGCTGTGTTATTCAGACTAATAACCTCTCTACTATTTTATCATATTGTAATAAGATGAGGGCAATATAAAGTTCTAGCAGCATCAGACTGTAATTCCAGGCTGAGTGCTGCATGTACAAATATGCCTAATGTAAGCATGCAAGAAACGGCAACGCTTGTACACTTGAAGGTAAGCATCCATTCACACACAGACTTAAGGCCCTCCTTTACAGAGAATTTGTGATCAATCCCATTGATTAAATCGTACAGATCTGTAATTACAAGAATGGCACAGATTTTACCACGTGAATTTTAAATCCGTTTTTTTGTTAAATTGGAAAAGTTGTTTTAATTTCATTACCTCATTCATATTTTCATTCACTTAATTTCTTTGTTACTTTTTCTTTCTTCATTTTTAAAAACACCGCATGAGTTTCTATCAAGTTTAGAACTTTAGTTTGAGAACACACTGAAGCTTAACCTTATTTTTGTTAGCTGAATGTATACATTTAACTCCAAATTAAACAGAAAGCACAAATGCTTTTAAGCCAGTGAAGAAACATTTGCACACAAAGGCATATAGGCTGAATCATACAAGTATAGTGCATAAACCAGTTCAGGATCACCAAATTCATTCAGCTGCACTTTGCCAGCAGCCACACCAGTTTCAAAAATTGTCATCCCCAACCTTTTGTTCCCACAGCAGCATTGGAGGTTACATAGTGAAATCAAGTACTATATGGGCACACCAACCCCAGGCAAACTGAAACAGGTTATTTTGGCCAGGGCTAGCTGTGACTTGAGCTAACTTCATTGTCTTCGCCTGAAGCAGAGCAGAACATCCTCTGAGCTCTTCTCCTGAGCTGCATTTCAGCTGGCAGTCACAAGCTGTAGAGAGTGCTGAAGTGATCGATCAATTCAGCTGGCTCCAGAAGGGCATCTATCCTTGCTCTCCTTCTTCCATTCTGTGACTTTCTCTAACTCAGTCCTCCTCCAGACCATGATGTTATCAAACTAAGAAGGACAGTGAGCACAGGAAGCAGAGGAAGCTCTTGGGGGTCCAGCAGTTGAGACAGAAGACAACAGGAATGGGGAACAGCTAGAACCAAAATAAATGTGTGAAGAAGGCGTTAGTGATGAAGTATATGTTTGGGGGAATTAGTCTTTGGTTTTGGAAGAACTGAGAGGAAAAGTCATTTGGAAGGTATTGAGCTTTTACATATAGGCAGAAGGGCTAGAAACTGCCAGAAAAGGAATAGCTGTTATGGATAATGAGTCATTAAGAAAGATGACTACTTGTCACAAAAGCCGTGAATAAACTATTGGCCAATCTATGATTAAAGATACTCAACTCTCAGTCAAATGCTTTCTTAATATGTCAGTGAGCACACGTTCTTTCTCAAAGCTCAAGACAGAACATCAAACTTGAATGACACTTTTTCAAGTCCTTAAAGTAGCAGGACTCTTTTCAAACAGTCTGGCCAGGACAATTCATGGCAGCAGAAAATTAGTGGATGTCCTAAAATTGTAAAAAGTCTGCCTTAAAGATCCAAATGGGTTAGCAGCAAATGACATCTCTTCCAGAAGATAGAGCTGGAAGATCATTCAAAGACTAGACTCCCTCATACCTGGAAAAACTATCATGGAAAAGACTTAAGGGTCATGGTGGGTAGCAAATTGAACAGGAACTCTCAGTCTGCTACTGAGATAAAGTACTAATATATCTCTTCAATTCATAAAGAAGCAGGAGCAAAAAGTAGGATTGCTGGGATTGCTGTTCAGATCCTCTAGCTGGTTGTCATCTCCTCAACTCAAGAATAAGGAGAACAAATTAGAAGGAAATCAAAGAACTACAAGAATGTTTTAAAAGTTGGAAAGATGATTTACAGTAAGACATTTAACTTGTTTAACTGAAAAAAGAAGGAACTTGATCACAATTTGAAAGTATAGACACTGTGAGATAAAGTATTTTGATGGACAACCTTTCTGACTAGAATACTAGGGTAAAAAGTTAAAAGATGACAAATTGTTTAGGAATAACATATTGTCCTTAATGGTAAATATAATTAGTCCCTCAAACAGCCTATAGCTATGGCTGACTCTCCATTGCTGGATATTTTCATTTGAGACTTGACACTTTATGAAATATTATCTCTGACACCAAATAAAACCTACTCTACAAATCCTACACCCTGTGTTACACCTGTAGTCATAAAACCTCACTGTAATAGCTCTGTCTAGCTTTACAATGTATGCTGCTTCTAATCAGTGACAAATGAATTGTAGCAAAGGTAAACTTGACAAAACATATTCTGGAAGAAAAAAATCAATTACATATCCTTCTTTTTAGCAGTCTTTCATTGCCATCACTTGTTCCTGATTCTTGAAGCTCATGTGTCTACCAACCACAGACACTTGTGCACTCACTGTTGCACAGTAAATGGTGCTAATGCAGATTTTCCTTTTAAAGTCCAGCTTGAAGATAATACAACAGAAATAAAGGTTCTTGTGTCTCTGGTGGATAATCTGCATTAAACAATCTCCAGTCACTGCCAATATGGCAGCAGAAACGGAGAGACTTCTAGCAAGTCCATGGTGAGTCAATGGCAAAAAGTACCTATGAGTGTTCTGGGTGATTTCTCCACTGGTTCTTGCTCAGTAGAACCAGTATTTCACAGTCCACCTTTACAGGAACCCTTGGTCTTCACTATTCTTGATAAATAACCACTAAAGGCAGGTGCCAAGAGGTTTGCCAGAAAGAATAACAATGACTCTGGGAACTCCGCAAATTTTAAAAGCAAGAATCTATATCTCTAGCATATCCCATAGTCTTATAGAGGGAATTCCAAGTAGCATACATTGCAGAGTTTGAAGCTCCACAACTTGAAAGTAATGACTTTCTTCCATGCACATAAGGGGAAGAACAATATATGTCCTGAAAATGCATCCTTGCTTTGAAAGGGATTCTTGCTGCTCCCTTTCTTTTCTCTGCAAAGATGAGACAAGGCAGACTACAATCAGAAACCAAACAGTTTTCTCTTCAAGACTTCACTCTAAATGCACCACAGCAGACCTTAAACTGTACACACAGTCTCAGCATAATGAGTGACAGCCTTGCTAAAACCATCAACATTACATTGCTGCTTTACTGTATACACTGCTAAATTGCAGTCAAATCTGTAGATGCATTAGGATCAAACTGGTTTTATATCAAGGAAGAATGCCTCTGCTACCTTTCTTTCTTTGACTGCTACCATCTCTTACGGCCTCAGGGAAGCATAACCTTCCATTACATTTGTACAGTGCAAGACCGATGGGTTTTGTCCCAGCAGATTCATCTGGTATTATATTTAACAATTTAATACTTCTAATGCTGCTAAGTGATTATTTTTCCCAAAGTAAGTATAGCTTAAGGAGATGGAGAATTAGACAGTTGGTCTGTGTTCCCATGAAAACATCTGTCAGCACTTTTACCTCAGATTTTCTGTTATTGCAGCACTAGAGTAGGTGGCCTGTAAGAGAGAAAGTCCTTATTCTAGAAAAGACAACTAACATAAAAAGCAAAGGAAGTAATGGAAGAAAACAGAAACAGAATTCATATACAAAAATGCATCATTCCATGGTTTTATGAAACATATAAATGTAAGCATGCTATCCACTGCACTGAGAGACAAGTTGTACAAGTCCAATTGTCTAGCAACGGCTACACTTCCAAATATTAAGTATCTACTCCTAAGGACCTGCCTGCCTATGCCTAGTGACATCTCCCAAAAGACCAAACCTTCAGCTCACCTGTAGATGTATCCAAAACCAGCAAAATGATACAAAAGTGCATCAAACTAAGAAGCTGCTACCTGTGGCAGATTTGACTTTTTTTTAAGATCTATATGGGGTCAAACACATTTAGAATAGGAATTTAGGGAAGAAAATTCCCTCCTGCTAGACTCTTACACAACCTAAGTTTTCATGTCAAGAAAGGTAATACTTGTAGCACTTACCTTTATCCATCCACATATAATAGCTGGGCAAAAAGTTTCTTGTAACTGTAAAATGTTATCCTCCTTGGTTTAATTTATAGTTATTAATTTGCTTTACTTTTGGATGGTAGGAAGTAAGCAATCAACTTTCTTGTGGAAGAGAGAACTTTGAAAACTTGCTCATGTTAATTTAGCAGCTGGTAGCATTCAGACATTTTGGAAACAAATGTAATTTCCTTTCAAACAAGAATTTATGAAATAGAGCATACAAATGTCAATAATATTTTACCAGTCAGACTTTTACTACAAGGAACAGGGGTTGGATGATGAGGAAAGAATACTGAAAACTGAAAGATAAAAGAAATAAGTAAAAAATGGAGAAAAACAGGAGCAGAAGGAGAAAATAGATGGTTAAAAGAGAAAAATGCTGTGCAAGGATATAAAATGAAAGCAAGGTAACAACTACTTATTGAATAAAAGGGCAGGAATTCCCATTCTGTAATAAAGAAGGGATGAATTGAGGCAGCAATAGAAAGGATTAGAACAGAGATGCTTTAATACAATGTAGTTAGGAAAGAAGACTCTAAAAAACTGTAAAGCATAAAATGGTGCCAGACAGAAGGGAAGTAGGGGAGAGAGAAGAGATGAAAACTGAAAGCCAAAAAAAAAAAAATTGGATGGCATATGTCCATTTAATAAGCAGTCCACAGAAAGATGGAGCACTAGGCAATAAATAAAACACAGTTTTCCCTTCTCATTCTTCTGTTTTACTGGAGGACAACAAATGGTAAAGACAGAGTTGAAATTAGGTGAGAAACAAATGGATAGCAGTTGGCACACTTGACAGTCTGCCTAATAAGCATATTTGACCCTGGATTCCTATAAAGAGCAGCCTTATGCATTTTTGCTCTTCAAATATCCAGCTCCCTCTCATCTTTACTATCTTTTGCCAAGTCTAACTAAGAGTGTCTCAGAAATTATAATTTTTCTTGTTTCAAGGAAAGCAGCCACTATGAAGAGGCAAGAAACCCAAATCAATCCCTACCCACCAATGACAGAATATTGCAGTACACGCACAGATGTTGTCTCTTCAGCAAGCAGTAAATAAATGCGGTGCAGTTAATAAGCACAGATGCAGCACAGAATCATCCACAAGACATGCTGCCTGTTGTTCAGCTGGTAGTTGGAGACAGAAGAGGGAACTGAGGAAATTGGTGATATGTAGGAGGCTCATCAGGGATCTTAAAAATTTTGGGACATTATGTGGCATTGTAAGAAATGCTGGAGGGAGGTAAAAATACAGTGAAATTGAGTTAGTGGAGAAGAACTGCATGGGGACATGGGGAAGGAGCTCCTTTGAGGACCTGGAGAGGGGATAAGGCTATTGTGGAGAGGAAGTCACAAGACACAGGGAGGAGAAGCAAAGTCCTTACAGCATGGTGCTGTAGAAATGTAGGATACAAATCCTTGAGAAGCCGGGTTTTCACCACTCCTACTGAAACTATTTGTTTTCTCAGTGACTTCACTTGTGTGCTGATAAAAACTACATAGAATGAAATGCCATTAGATTATTAAATTAAGTAATTAAATTACTTAAGAGTTTGAGGAAATTGTTCATAAAGTACAAGTTTGCAAAGGAAAACTAGTGGAAGCTGTATGGCCTCTGAGGTGAAAAGACACTTTTATAATCTTAGTCACACTGATATAAATCAGAAATAATACCAGGCTGATCAGATGCAAGAGGTTTTAGAATCATTGGCAGAAGATTCTGTACAAGGATGTACAAGGATGTCCACAATTTATTATTTTAGCTATGCCAGGAATTCTGGATATTCCTTTTTAAAGAATAGTTTCCACTAGCACTGTAAAAAAAAGAGTAACCAGAAGGTCATCAACTAGGGAGCTGGGAGAATAATATATCATGAATAATGTATTAAATTATTTCAGTCTTTATCTATTAATGAATTATCTTCAATCATCTTATAATTTTCTTGAATGTATTTGTAATTCAAAAGTACTCCCCATGCAATTTCTCCAAAAATCATTTCTCTAAATTTTCTGTGGTCTTTTTGTGGATAGAAAGTAGCTGAAATTTGAATTCAATTATTGTGTTTTTAATAGGACATAGTAGGTGTTTCTGTTTCTGCTCCCTGACAAACACATTTCTAAGAACCATGTTACTTATACAGCGCTAAAAGTTTAACCATGAAATCTCTTCCTCTAATATTTTCTCTAAATGTTACATTTCCACCAGTACCCCAATAAGATGTGCAGTGTGGTAGTGCAGTCACTGAAATTCAGCATCTAGAGTCTACTGCCTGTTCTTGGCATAATTTTTTCTTCCTAAAAGAACAACTTCTGATATGGGTGTTCACTCACCTCTTAAAGAATTTAAGTGCTAGAAACTAATAAAAATAATCTTCTCTTTCAGAACACATTGAATAGTAGTGATGTAGTAGATGACCAGACAGGGTTTTTTCCATGTATCAGGCTATAAATAATTCCTAATTACCTTCATGGGAAACTTTAATGGTCTCTATACATGAAAAAATCCCCACAAATTTTCATTCTTTTTCTCCAGAACACCAAATAATAAGTTGCACCCACTGACACTCTTACATATTGTAAACTGACTTTACTTCTAATACTTGAAGTTATAATAGTGATGATCATACCTGCATTGGAATCCTGCGGTCATAATATGAATGACTGAAAAAGAGATTATTTTTCATTTTCATGGCATATATAATGCCATAACCAATATATACTAACATGCCAAATAAAAATAACATACTTTTATACATACTTAGCTCATACTTATTCCTTCCAGTGCGCAGAGATGTGCAAACATCCCTTTCCCATGTGTAGGCCTAGCAGCCTTTTCTGAAATATCTAGGGGTGAGACAGTCTTACTGATTTGGAAAATATTGGCAAAGGCTGGCTCAGCTTGAAATATAATTTTTCATCACTAACTGTAACAAGTGTCTGGTAAGTCTGTACTACCTGTTTAAATTCTATGGCCTTAAAGACGCACCTGTGTCTTTCGCAATAACTTTTTTAGCCCTCATTTAGTAATGTCCAACCAGAAACTGCACATCTTCATCAGTATCTAAGTGTCCTGGTTGCAGCTGAGATAGAGTTAATTTTCTTCCTAGTATCTTGCTGCGTTTTGGATTCAGCATGAGAATAATGTTGGTAACATGCTGGTGTTTTGGTTGTTGCTAAGTAGCATTCAGTTTCCCATGCTCTGCCAGTGAGGAGCTGCACTAGAAGCCAGGAGGGAGCATAGCCAGGACAGCTGACCTGAATTGACCAAAGGGATATTCCAGAGAACATCACTCTCAGTATATGAACCAGGGGTAGTTGGCTGAGAGCCACTGACTGCTGCTTGGGGATAGGCTGTGCATTAGTCAGTGGGCAGTATGCAATTGTATTGTGCATCACCTCTCTGTCTTCAGTTTTATTCCTCTTTCTTTTTATCTTCCTTTCCATTACAATTAGTAATAGTAGTATATTTTACTTTATTTCAATTTTTAATCTGTTCTTATCTCAAGCTGTCAGTTTTACCTTTTTCCACTTCTCCTCCCCATGTCGAGGTGGATGGTGAGTAGCATGCAAGAGGCTGCACAGGGCTTAGTTGACGACTGTTGTTAAACCATAACACTCAGGAATGAAAATATGTGTGCCTACCTGAGACACTGAGTAAAGAACATTCAAAACATTGTGAACTTCCACATCCAGGTCGTTGCTGTGTGTTTTGAATGTCCTCTAAAATAGGTTTCTAATAGGCAAAATGTTTTCATCTGCACCTCAAATTTACAGTACAAAATGATGTAATTTTTATCAAGTGGATGAGAGAACATGTCTTCTCAATAACAGTGAGTCTGTCCAGGTCTCCTTCCAAATTCCAAGCTCTTTTCTTTTGATCACTCACACAATCATTTTGTTGGCACAGTATTTTTTTCCCATTCCTTCAGCCATATGTGATGCCACTACCTACTCTAAGGGTCTGCCCAGGACCTGGTGCTGTACAAGGCAATTCAGGAAATCTATTGACAGACTTTGGATCAAGCTCTGACCATGGTACTACAGCAGCTGCAGACTCTTCCAACTGTCCCTGTTGCTAAATCGATCTCTGTGGATTAAAACCCTAGTGGAAGGATGCAAACATCTTTAACCAGTGCTGACATCTAAGCACAGTCACTAAAATATTTTGGGTTTCTTGGCATCAGTTCTGGCAGGCAGCAGCTTGCAATGAAAACATAGTATTAGTTGGGTTTTTCCTGGAAACATCAAACATACTTTAATCCAAGTACTGTTTTCTTGTGAATAGAATCAAAGAATTTAGGAAAGTGCTCAGGGACACAGAGTTTCCAGATTCTATTTTAATTAAAGGCTATAAATACTCATAAAGAGAGGCTGGCACTCAACTTTAGGGATCAAGCTGAGTAATCCTCATCTGGAATGCTTTCTTGTATTTATATGATCATGTTAGTTCTTGATAAGACAGTGACTTATCTAACATAGAAACTTGCAAAATCTCCATCACATCAGAACAAAGCAAATTCTGCCAGGCTTTTCAATACCAGAACAGGTCAGGCAGGCTCATCTCCAGATGGCTCCCAAACCAACTGGAACCTTCACGCAGCTCCCAAAGGACACCATTCTCCAGTGACTTTGAACAGGTGCGAAATCCTGCCTGGCCCCAGCTGTATTGAGTACAAAACAGCTGTCAGACAAAACCAAACAAGCTATTCCTAATCTGGTTGCTGGAACTCAGTCAGTGATCGCTCATGGTGAGCAAGGAGCAAATGCAACAGGACCAAACAGAAGGGGGAAAAAATAGAAGGAAAAGGCAGACTGGTCCCTTAGCACTACCTGCACAAATCTCTCCAAATGTGACCAAGGAGTGTGATGTGCAGCAGATATGCTGTATCACACAGACACAGGCATGCCTGCAGGAATCAGAAAGACTGAATTCAGGACATGAGCCTTTACATGACAGCAGAAAATATAAAGATGGGGAAGGGAGCTAGTGATCATAAAACTTCCTGGCATCAGCTGACACAGCAAGGGCAGAAAGAATGCACCAAATTTTAATATTTCCTCCACAAAAGTGGCTTTTCCTTCCCTTCAAACACAGTGAAAATGCTTTCTCTGTCCATAAAATATTAAGCAGGGAAAATGCCTGACGAAGTAAAGGCAATTTATGCTCATCTGGCAAAGTTGCCAATCTGCTTTTGCGGGCTCAGTCTTTGCTGGCTAACAAATGGGATGCAGTGGTGGGAAAAGAGGGATAGACTCCAGTGCATACAAAGAATGCTCCTTACAATAGCACATCTTTTTCCGGGTGGGTTGGATCCTGAGCACCTCAGCCTCCTTCCCAGCTTTTGCTACTGCTGGTTTAGGACATTTTGGCTCTATGCATCAAATGCCCACCTTTACAGTCAACACACAGACCCTCTTTCAGCCAGTCTTCTCCAGAGACTACTTAATCCCCTTGGGAATAACCTCCAAAACTTGACAGCAATCCCTACTGTAGATTGCTTTAAAGATCACTTTTCCATAGAAGTGTAAAAAATTACCACTATATCTGTGTTTTATATATATAAAAATTGTTAGCCTAACTCAAAACGTGTTCACTGGATTTGCAGAGAGAACTCTCATTCCATTTTACCTTCACAATGGTGCTGGAATGGTTGAATAAAGTGTGGCCCTGCTGCCCATATGCCATTCAGCTTCTGTCTGTCTTTTTGTTTACACTGGGAATACAATAGGAACTATAGTCCTTCCAATGCATCATTTATAAGTGTATTCTACCTCTGAATGTACAGACAGAACTGGCTCTGTGAATGAGCTCTGTGAATATTGCCAAGACACTGTGCTTTGTTCAGCATTATTCTTCACAATAGATACCACACTTTGGAAGTAATTTTAAAAAGGGAATCAAAATAGTGGTACTTTTAGCCTTTGTTTCTTTTATACCACACTGCATTCTCTGTCTCTCACTCAGCTGCTTCTATTATACTGACAAATTAAATAAACCACTCCATTGCTAAAGAGGCTTGGGCGGGCTGGGCTTCGGTACACTGCCGCACTAGGAAGTCGAAATAAACATTTATGCCGGTTTTATTCTTAACAAATTTAAGCTAACTTTAGTCAAGCATCCTTTTTTTAAAATTTATTTAAGAATGAATGAAAGAAAGAAAAAGGGAAAGGTGGGGGGAAAGGATGGAGTACTTCAAATTTTTGAGCGGATCTGCAGCATCAAGGGATCTGAAGCAATGAAGTAAGGAGAAGACATGTGTCCAGGTAATGAGCCTGCTTTTTTGGTGCTCCACTATTTAGAAGCGCTGCAAGTTCATTCCTGCTGTGGAGCCTCTAGGAGAGTGACTCGGTGAGTTACAGGCAAAGTGGTGTGGTGCAGACAGGGTCCCTTGAAGAGGCTTGCTGTAAGCAGCTTGCAAACTTCCGCAGCAAACTTTCCACTCAATCCGGGCATTTACCTCTCCTGCTGCAGGCATAGCTCTGTTTGAGGAGGAGTTTTGTTTGCATGATCTTCTGCATACAGAAATAAGGGCAGGTGGGGAAGTGCTGAGAAAAGTGTTCTGGATGGAAAGGTCAGGTCTGGCTGCTTACAGGTGTGTATTTGTATACAGGAGAGGTAGAAAAATGTGTTGGATTGTATTTTGGCTATAGAATTGTATTCCCATTGCGTCGGTCCAAAAGAGAAAAGTAAGAAACTGAGTAGCAATGTGGCCTTTATCTGCATGAAGGTGCTTTCTGACTTCTGTCTCTTCAGCTGGCAGTAAACAGAGAGGAGAACTGGGGAGAAACTTGTGGTGGTCTGCTTGCCTGTCAATTGGGTGCGAAAAGCCATCCTCTGCACCGGGGTGTGGTGGGGGGGATGTACTATTTACAGAGGTTTGCCCTTACAGTCTAATATTCTCCAAAATATTATGAAATAAACAACGTTATTTTCCCAAATGAGATCAGAGTAACGAGCGCAATGTTGTTTGGGTTAGGTTTGAAAGCTCTTCCTGTCCTCCTGGACTAGCAACGTGTGAATAATGTAGGACGAGTCTCATCCTGGTGTGCCTTTCCCCTCTTCTCCCAACAAAGGAAATGTACTACAGTCCTGAGTTTGAGCTGGGGGGGAATTTTGGGGGGGTTTTGCAGGTTTGTGTTTGTTTAGGGAACCTTAGGAGTGGTCAGCTTCCTTCAGAAATCGGCACTAAATGCCAGCCGTGGGCTATGAAACCCTGAGGTTCCTCTCGGAGGCAGGGAGCGGGCAACACAGTCTGGGGCTGCTCCAGCAGGGATGGCCCTTTGGTGGCCGGACCAGGCAGGGAGCAGTTGGCAGGGAGCAATCAGACCTCATGTTTTATTACTAAAGGAAGACTTTATAAAAGGGGGGGAGGAAAAATAAAACCCTCAGGTGAAATTTCCTTCTGTTGTCTAGAAAAATTCCCTTTAATTTGTCCCCAGGGACATCCAGCCGCCTTGCGATCTCCTGCTCTCGCCTCTGTCAACGCCAGCATCTGGGGGGGGCTCCCTGGAGAAGGGAGCAGGGAAGCTGAAGGTCAGGGTTACCCACTGTGGCATGACTTTTAAGCTAAAGGGGGTTTTATTTCTCTTGTTGCCGTGTCAGGTTTAATTTGCCCTGCATTATTCCAAAAGGGTGGGCCTGCTCATGACAGGAGGGGGTTAAATGGGATTACAAGCTTTAGAGGTTGTCAGCAGCCACTGCTGCCTGGGGATGTAAAATTGCGATTTAATGGTCAGCTCTATCTGTATAGTATCAGTGGAAATCTGCTGTTTTCAGCAACTTAATAGGCACTGTGTTTTCAGAGGGGCCGGGTTTGGGGGGCAAGGGGCCGGTGAGAAGGGCTGCCCGGGGCGGAAGCGGCGCGGGCAGCCCCTCCAGCCGGACTGCGGCCATCCGGGCTCCCGCTCCCGCGCGGGGCTGCGGCCATCGGGGCTCCCGCACGGGGCTCCGGCCATCGGGGCTGCGGCCATCGGGGCTCCCGCACGGGGTTCCGGCCATCGGGGCCGCCGCTCCCGCACGGGGCTCCGGCCATCGAGGCTCCGGCCGTCGGGCTGCCGGTCCCGCACCGGACTCGGCTTCCCAATGGGCACCGGGCAGCCTCG
>VWZD01010280.1:75254-103691 GCA_013396695.1 Sakesphorus luctuosus
AGCCCTCCCAGCGCCTCCAGCAGCAGCTTGGCCGCAGTGACAGAGGTGGTGTGCGTTTGGTTTTTCGTCTCTCTTGCAGGAGTTCCCCCGCCCTCGGGATTTTTGGCGTTAAAAAAATAATCAGAGAAAGGGAAGAGAGGCACAATTATTAGCCATATATATATATATAATGCATTATAAACTGTTTCTCAAGTGGCTTTTCTCTTAATTTACATGGCTGGTAAGTTTAAAACGGCAGACAGGAGAAGGTGAGAAGAAAAGCAGCAGTGCAAACCAGTAGGATCACAATAAATACCAAACTGTGACCCCAACAGAGTATTTTTTGAGCTGATAATATTAAAATACAGTTCCTAAGCTGGTAACAAAAAAGATGGGGGGAGGAGAGAGGAGGCAGGGAGAAAAAAAGAGGGGGGAGAGAAAGTTCCTGTGCACTTTGTTCAAGGTTCTGCACCTCTCTAAGCAGCTGTCACATCCGTACATTATGGTACATTGAATCTGAATGAGGCTCTCCACATCAAAACCTTGCATCCATTATGATATCATCTCCTGCTCTAAGCTGTAATGCTTATTAATTCTGCACCCATACTCTCCAAGCTTCAGCAAATGTATTCCATCAGCCTAGCATTTAATTTAATTAGTACAGCTGGGCTCTCATTCTCCTTTCTGTGTCAGAGGTATTGTCAGCACGTTCTGCTATAACACAATTACTGATTGCTTTTAGATAGGCAGAAATATGATTAGGGTATTGGGTGACTGTATCATAAGCCTTATTAGATTCATTTGAAATCTGGAGATAAATAGGAAACTTTTATTTGCAGTGTAATGAGATTATGCTTATTAGGCCAAGGCCTCACAACCTTTTGCAAAGAACATAGTGTATCACTAGGATTATACTTTGGAACCACACTTTCTGCTCATAGCATCCAAGCAATTTCTCAGCAGCTTTGAGATTTAACTGTTGTAGCCCTGTACACATTTTAGAATTGTTTTCTGGCTCAGTGGGTTTCTCCCTGTGATGGATTGTGTGCACATTCCACCATGTGTTTTCTTCAGCTTAAACCCAGAAGTCAGGGGAAGATGTTTTCTTCAACAGAGAAAGGATGTTTGGCTGAGCAGTGGACATATGTAGATAAGTAAACATGCCAATATATTGGACAGAAGAGTTTTGGCCAATGCCAGTGGGGATTTTTTTGAACTCTACTTTTCCCTCAGTAGAAAACTGCAAAAACATTTTAGGATCAGCAGGTAAAAAACATTACTGTTGAGATACTTCTGAGGTTGAATCTTAAGATAGAAACAATGAGTTCATTTTCTTGTGTAAAAAACGATGGAAAGGCTGCACATTTCATGTCACTTCCAAAGAGGGTACATTTAAATCTTAATGTATACATCACAACCTTTTGTGTTACACTAGCCTGACAAAACATATGACACAGTGTTTGAGAAGCAACTGTTACATTTTTAAAAGTTCATTTATTATAAGGATTCAGAATTTTGATCTGGTAATTTCCCTTTAACAATCAAAGGTACAAACAACCTATCACTGACTTGACAGGCTATAGAAAGGAGTCCATCAGTTTTAACATCAGTGGCAAAATTAGGTTTCATTCAGTTTCTGCATAAGTTTTGCTGCAAACTCCAATGGGAGCAACATTAGTCTCTTACTGGATCCCTCTCCTTTCTGAGTGATATCACCCCGCAGGGAAGCATTTTGTAACTGAATGTGGCAAAACCCTGATCCTAGTTTTGTATTCCTTGTTGTATCACTTGCTCTACAGTTAAGATAAAAGAGTTTGTCAGGATGTCGGTCCCTCAGGCTATCATCAGACTCGGGGAGAAAATGTGGATTTGTACTATCACAGTATTTTTATTTGCATTTGCCTAGCATTGAAAGCATGTTGCCAAGACTGACTTGCCTCTGTCATTAGCAAGCTCCATGTTGCATAGTTTATCTCAGACATTTCTGGTATTTTAAAACCAGCATGGCAATAAGCTTTGAATCGGGTGAAAGTTCTTGAAGATGACACTTCTGTATTTCTCATCTAGTTACTAAAGGCACATCCAGAGAGTAAAACTATTGCCACAGCCCAGTGGCCTCCTGAGTCTGATGTTCCCAGCCCTGCCTGCACCAGTACTTCTTCAGGAGCATCATTGTGCGGTCCTCTGTGATTCTCTAACTGGGGAATCTCATGATGTAGCTACATTTTTGTGGAGATAAATATGCATCAGTTTGGAATGGCTACTGATTTGCCTCAGGAGCCACAGTACCTATGCCTAGGAACAACAGCAAAAAGTTATTCTAGAAGAATGCTTCTTTAATCAGGAGACCTCAGTGCTTTGGAAGAAGAGGGGATTCATACTCTCCATGTTAGGTGCAGACAAGCTCAGGCACAAAACTGTGAATCATTTCTAGTTATATATCTCAGAGCAGCAACCTCACTAGTGCTGAGTCTGCTAAAAAGTCAAATATTGAAAATCTTTTGTTTGCACTATACATAAGAAACAATTTTATTATTGTATAACTTTATAGAGAGAGATGCCACTTTAGATAAGGTGTGTTTTGGAAGGAGGTGATTTCTCATGTAGTTTTAGAGGAGTGAATATCTAGTTTCTTTCTGCCAATCAACAGAAAAATATGAACTGCAACCCTAGTTTGTACTGGCTCCAAAAGGAGCAGAGATGACAAATGCCACAATTTTCCAGTATGTTGCTTCATCAAGAAAATATTTTAAAGTGCGGTGTAATTGCTGTATGTGAGAATGAACTGGTGGTCCTGTTCATTTTTCCTCCATCACTATCATTCTGATTTGCAGTGAGCAACAAGGTTATTCATATGCTCAGATTACACACATGCTTCGGTGCTCTGCTGGATCAAGGCCTAATTGACACCCTAATTGACAGGCTCAGTTGAGAGACTGAAGACTAAATTGGGCTTGGAAGCTGAAACGTGATGTATGTTTTTACCCTCAGAGGTGGTTTGTCCATGCTCTGTTTGAGAAGTGTTACCAAATAATGTGTTTCACCTTCTGCTGTAGCTTTTGTTGTGTTTCTTTTGTGGCCAGATAGAGGACTTTGGTTGCTGGGCAAAAAATCCAAATAAATATGTTAGGCCAAACTAAATGACATGTTGGATGCTAAATCAAAACAAACCATTTTGTCTTTGGTCTTTCTAAAAGAACAAGTTTGTTAAAAGAAATAGTAACAGCTGTTTATTCAAAACCAGTTGATTAAATGAAAGTATAACTAATTGTTAGATGTTTGTTTCATGTAGACTCAAAGGTAGAATCACAACAGAAGTAATTAGGGTAATTATTAAGGTCTGTATTTAATTCAAACCCTGGGAGATATTGCATATTCATTCAAGTAAGCTATATTTCCTATTAAAAAGATAGCATTCTCTCAAAGCTTTCATTTGCAGGTATGTTTTAGGTAGTGTCATTTTATATGGTATCATGTCATCTTGCTCTCTTTCCACCCTGACAGTGTTTGTTATTCAGAATTATGGCAATCAAAGGGGAAATGTTACTGGTAATTTCTGTGTGCACTTCTAACCTCCAAATATTTGTAGCAGTCATTTTCCTAAGGCATTAGAGAATTTGAAGATAGGGGCATGAACTTGCCTTGATCTCTTAGCAGAATGTACTGTGTACATTAAGATATGAAAGCTAGGTGGTTTTTATACACTCCTGAAGAAAATGCAGTGAGGCGTTATTTATAGAATAACTGAAAAATTGAGGTAGTACTTGTACCCTCTTACTGACAATGATGAAAAGTCTAGCTCTGTTTCACAGATTTTCTTCTTTTTAAGATTAGTCTTTATAAAATGCGAAGAAAATCTACAAAAGAAATGTTCATGAGCTTTACTGTGGAGAGGTTGTCAAAGGACTGATTCAGGCTGTAAACTGAAGATGCATTTGGGGCGGGGGAGGGGAGGACACAGCTTCGTGGACCCAGTTCTTACATGTTCCTAATCACACAGGACACAGAGTGGCAGAATGTCTTCCAATATTTGTTGCTGGCAGATGACACACACCAACTTTACAGGGCAATTAGACTAGTATGGTCTCCTCCTGGATGGATTTAATGCTTGGCTTTAAGTCCAGATTCTTGTCTCAGTAAAGCCAGGTGTTTCTCTTGAATTCCTAAAATGGAAAATTGTGTTGTTCAGGCAGAAAATAATGTTGCTTTCTAAATTAGAAAGTACATTTTTTTCCTCTTGAGTTTCAGTACTGCCGTAGCACTCAAAGAGTATGTACTATGAGTATGTGTGTGGATTTCAAAGCTCTCCCAGACAGATTCCTTAGCCATATCACTCAAATGATAAGCTACTGGAACATTGTTAGTGCCATTGTTCAAGTAGATACATTATACACCAAAATTAAAAATAACAACAGTAACAGATTTTTAATTCTCTTTTCTATTTACTGAAAAAGTGCAGTAATGATCATAGTAATACCTAATTAAGCTAACTTACTTGTACAATAATGCACGTGCAAGGCCTTAGTATGGAGCCAACTGTTATGGTCTGATGATGGCCTGCCTTTCTAGTTGACAAAAAATTGTTGCATTATGGAGCTGGCCAAACAACTGAATAGAGAGAAAAAAGTTCATACAAAAAAAAGGAGTGAACACAGGTTACAGGTTGTAGCATTACAATTAGGATAATTAAAGTTCTGCATTTAAAAGTTGTATCTGCATATTCATTGTAGTTCATATTCTACCCCCTTGGACATAATTATATTTTTTTTTCACCAAATGTAATAGCCCTTCTTATTTGTGGCCATGTAAGTGCACATTGTTAAATGAGAAATAATGCAGGCTTATTACTGAATTACTGAAGGTATTGACACAGTGTAGGTGTCTGCTAGAAGACAGAAAACAAGGGGTTACTCACTGCTGAAGCCTTTTGGCTAAATGACTGCACAAGCACTGTGCTCATGTGTTAGGATTCAGCATTTGTTGTTTGTCCACTTTTCCAGAAGCTAATTAGAGAAAAGGTAAAGCTTCCTTTCTGTCCCTCTTCCGATTGTGTTAGATAAGCCTTTCTCTCTATGTAATACTCTTCCATGCTTCTAGCACTGTCCTACAACAGCCAGGTAGGACTAACTCTGCTGATGTTGATAGAGGTTTTCCATGTAGACCCTGCTTCTCCCACCCCTCCTGCCAAAGAGGGTGCACCTTTTCCACGTTTAAAATTACCAGTGGCTTTTTTTAAAGGTACTGTGAGAAGCTGCAGTACAGCAGAACTGAATCCACTCATCACCATCTTGCAATATAGTCAGGATCTCAAACAGCTTTAGATGGTGCATTTCCTAACCCAGCAGTCCATTTTACAAATTTATATAAAACTGATTTCAGAAGAAAGGCCTTGCCTGTCTTACTATAAAGGCAGACTTGGCCTTCTCTGCCATATCACGGCACTGAACTGATATACTGTGTCACAGAGGCTTTACAAAGTTATCTGTTGGACCTTTTCTAGTAGTGAAGGAATTATTTGGTCAGATCCATAATAAAAAAGCCTTTGCCTTCAGGCACTTTTGACATTCATGCCTTTTACAATGGGCAGAGAAAACATGAAAACTTGCTTTAAAAAGGATGAAATTTTGTAAAATTACTCTTAACACTTACGTGGCTTTGGTTTCCTTTGTGCACCAGCTGACACTCAAAGAACTCATAACTTTTCTTTTTCCCTTTCAAGATCCTTTCCTAATTATTAGCTTCTCTGCAATGTTTTTGTTGGGATGGACTGTTCCATTAATATTTCTACAAGCCCTCTGTGGGTTAAAGCTTAGTGTATTTGACCTCCTGCAGATGGACTTTTTTCTTGCCCAGTGCAGCAGCAGCAACCTGAAAATCTATGTTGATGGAGGTCATCAGTTATGTTATATGCATTGTCTCTGCTCCTTCTCTTCAATATTTAAATATATTCTTTTTTTTCCCTGTTCTCTGCTGTGATTTTTTTATGCTTGCAGAACATTATGGAGGTTGATGAACACTTCTCTTCCCCGCTGCTTTCCTTGTGCTGTATGGAAAACAAACAGGAGGTTTAAGACTGTATTTCTCACTTTCCAGCAACTGAGTTCTGGATTCAGTTGCTGAGACTGAATATAAGAGGGTACATGGTGAGTTTGTTTCTTAGCACAGAGAGCTGCAGTAGCAGTACATCTTGACTAAGTAATGCCACTAAAAGCCAGAAGAGTTGGATTTTATTTCAATCTCTGATACTTATTTTGGTTTAACCTGGGTTGGAGTTCTGAAATGTGCTCGTTTGTTTAGAAATCTTGCCAACACGTGAATGAGTCTTCTGGGATGGATGTTCTGGTGAGTTCTGTTGCAAAGCTATCTGAGTGTAGCTGCTGTTTATGTTAGCCAGTGTTCATAAACCAATTCCCCAAACAGAATATACTTTATTAAAGTGAATATGATTTTGTTGGTGTAAATGTACCTATGCATAGAAACAAAATCCTGTTCCAGAAAACAATTTAGTGTCTACTATATACCATATAATGTACAGTAGCATCCAGCTTCTGAAAAGGGGTAGTCTCTGCCCAATGACCTGTGAACCTGTAGGTCTCACTTTGGAAAGTGTCAAATGTCTCAAATTCCCACCACTAAAACACTATCTGTTTTATCAGCCTGTTCTGAGACTAAACAAATTGGTTTTAACATAACACAAAAATGTTTGAGTCTCTTTATTACTGCTGGTCAAAAATTCCCCAAGTTTACAGTTTTCAAAAGTTTGCAATTAAAATTCTATTTTTATTACAAACCTTTTAAAACTTGCAATGACAAATACAACAATTTTGTCACACCTGTGATTGGAGCATTTTTATAATGAAAAATGGGACACAATGGCATTTTTCAAAATAAGTAATACAGAATTTTCTGTGGCACATTTTCAGTGCTTTTTACAGTAATAATTATTGTTTCAGATGCCTCATGTTGTTTACCAGTATTGTGGCCATTTTTTAAAAAAATATTGATTGATGACAATGAGATTACAGATAAAAGGTTGGAAGCTACAGGAAGTCAAATGGTAAGAATAGTGATCAACATGATGTGTAGGGATGTGTAGGGCAGTGCCTAACAGAGGAAGAGAGATGGCACAAATATAGAGTTTTGTTTAAATAAAGTCAGTGAGAAGAAGAAAAGTACACAGAGGTGGGAAGGGACACAAAGCAAAAAGGGACAAAAAAAGATGTTTTGAAAAATGGTTAGGCAATAGGAAATGGTGTGATTTAGTACTGATGGGATAGAAAAAGGGTAAATATCAGAAAACACTATGCCTTGGGCATGGAAAACAAGAGGAAAGAAACAGAAATCTGAATTTCATAGCTTGATTCTCAACTATGTTCTCATATTACATTCTACTGTATCATCACAACTCTATCTTCATGTAAGCCAGCAACACCAGGGAACTTAATCATGGAGCATCTGCTGCTTATCTAGGGAGGCAAAGTGTTGGACTTAGCATCCCTTAGGTTCGTTTGACACATCAAAAGGTGTTTGAGCAAGTCCAGAGGAGGGAACACCAAGATAATTAGAGGAATGGAGCTCCTCTCTTGTGAGGAAAGGCTGAAAGAATTGGGATTGTTCACCCTGGAAAAGAGACAGTTCAGGAGTGACAAAATTGTGGCCTTCCAGTACCTGAAGGGAGCCTGCAAGAAAGATAGAGAGGGACTTTTTACGAGAGTATGTAGTGACAGGACAAGGGGGGAATGGGTTAAAACTGAAAGAGGGTAGTTTAGATTAGATATTAGGAAGAAATTTTTTACTGTGAGGGTGGTGAAGCACTAGAACAGGTTGCCTCTGAGAAGCTGTGGATGCCACATCCCTCAAAGTGTTCAAGGGCTCAAAGGAGGGGGCTTGGAGCAATCTGATCTTATGAAAGGTGTCCCTGCCCACAGTAGGGGTGTTGGATTGAGATGATCTTTAAGGTGTTTTCCAAGCCATTCTGTGACTCTATGATTCTATGATCTGTAACACAAGGAACTAAAATAGAGAGTTCTCACTGACATTTGCTTCAGTACCTATCCCTGGTCATTGTGAAGAAACCCAAGAAGTCAGAGGAGTTTTCCTATGATTTCCTACTGACTAAATCTGAATCCTGCTTAAAGTAAGGTGGGACAAGGAAAGGCTATAAAAACTTAGAGTGAATTAGGCCATATCTTTATTATCAGATTCTGAAGTGTTGTCGGGTTCTTGGATTTCATCTGCATGCTGGGGGTGTCCAGATTTCTCCCTGGAGGACAAGCAGGCATGCGCCAAATATCATTATATCTCTGCATTCAGGTTGGTACGGGACTGTGACTCCAGGATTTATGTCAGTAGGTGTGTCACATGCAGCCATAGGCAAAGGAAAAAAAGATCTCTACAACCTTAGGAGTTGCTTTTTTATTTTTCTGCCAGGAATGCCAAGTATTAGTGAATTCCAATAGTTGTCTAATGTCTCTTAGACATGCTTCTGGTTTCACTGGCATCAGACAAAAAAATTCAGCTTCTTACATGGATTTAAAATTCAACTAGTAATATAGCATTAAGAATTTGTGCATTTTTCAAGTTGACATAGACAAGACCCTGACTCAATTAACTTATCTGAGTATATTGTGACAAAAATTACAGTATGATACCTGTTTTTCCCTGCTTCAGATATGATTTAAACATAAGGCCATAGCAGGATCTAGTAGTAGATAAAATGTAGTCTTGAAATTTTTTAAGTATTTTTGGTAGGACTTACTTAGTGAGGAAAGAAAAAAAAAGAAAATAGTAGACTTCCTTTTCATTCAGACAGGATATATGGCATACTGACAGCTTTAGGATGCAAGTTGGGTACTTAGTCAAAAATAATGCTGTGCAATTAACAACTAATAAAATTCCAACATAACAATTCCCATGTGGCCTTAAATTCTTAACATTATTTTCTAAGTTAAGCAGAGACTCCTGGGATTGTGTACTGTGCCCTTCTGAGTAACATTAGCCACAAAACCTCTCTAGCAATTGCTGGTTTCATTCCAGTGACATATTGAACCTGCTGCACACATTTTTTTATTATTATTTTTTCACTTATATTTATAGATATCTATCAATTTTATGAAGTTACCCAATACTGAATTTAAAAATCCAGGCTGTTTCCTAAAGGGAGGTAGCATGATCACTGGGTCATACAGTGAATCTCAAACTCAATTATCAACGATAATAATGAGTGTAAATATTATATTTAATTTGGTGTGTAGGCCTAACAGAAACACCACCGCTCAGCCTCTACTCATGTTTGCCATTTTCAGCCCCCCTGGAAGAGAAAACGCGAATTAAAACTGATGACAAATGCATTCATTGGGGTATGTCTCACACAGCTGCAATAGGGATAATTGGAAGCTTAAACCCTAATCCTGCAACACTTAAGCAGTGCTTAACTTCAGTGCATGCAGGTTGACTCAAATGCAATTACTCATTTTTTCAAAAGTGCACTTGCTAAATCAAGTGATAGAGAGGGGCAGAAATGGGGCTTTATGTAGCAGTGAACTGCTGAAACACCGCGCAAAGAAACAGACCTGTAGGATTGCAGTTGACTCCTACAACATTTTCACGTAGCACATGAGCATGTGTGTACAGTATTCACTTCTCCAATATTCTTCAAGGATGTTGAAATTATTGTTGGAGTAATACATTTCTTTTCAAAAGAACAATATAAGTAGAAAAATAGAAATCCCATAGCAAATAGCAGTATGTTTAAGTTAATCTATATGCATGTGCCTGTAGCATAGTGATTTGTGAGTGAGGAATATGCTGTATGGATGTAGTTATTAGTGTTTGTCCCTGTCACGAACTCACTCACCCTCAGCCAGCTCTGAGTTTTTAATGTTATGGTATTATTTAATTTTATTCTTTAATCTGAAAAAGCGGCCTGAGATCAGTAAGGGGATGGTTTTATCTTAATAATCACTCCTTTCTTCATAAACATGCAGATGTTCAGCCTTCTTGTAACTCCAGTGATGATTTTTTTGATGCATAAGGACAATGGAATGAAGTAGTTTCACCTTAAACACTATTAAAACCAGTAGTCTGGTTATATTAATATCAGAAGGGCATATTGCTTGTGCCTTTTTAGGAACTGGGAAAATGTAATGGTGGAGCTTAGAGCTTAGGGGTTTTTCTCCTTTTACTCTCTTATGACAGAGTACCATTGACAGAAATGTTGCTGGGCTTTTTTAGAAAGATGTGTTTGAATATACTTTTTTCAGCTCCACTATGATCAACAGAATTGGCAGTTTCAGATATCCTCTTATTTCCTAGTGAGAAGTTCTTAACCAACACTGCTTTTTTCAAGGAAAACACTGATAGAATTTTTTAAGCATTTATCTTCCATGTATGCAGGAGGTTTTAGTGGTTGAAAGTGGTTCTAAATTCAGTGAACCTTTGGCTACCTGTGATAGAAAACATGAATTTTACATCCTTTTGAAATATGGGAGAATTTCTCTTATGTTTGTTTCCTTAATTTTTCTGCCTGAGATGCCAGAGGAAATGAGTATGTCAGGGTTAAGAACTGGATGCAGAGGAAGCTTGTTGATTGAGAGATGAGTAGTCAGGAAAAGCAGTTTCACCTGGTCTGTATTCGAGACCTGAAGATGTTTCTCTCTTTCTGCATCTGGATGCACCTTCTGGCTATGTCTCATTCCTAGGGGTAGGTGAGAAGATGTCACATTTCATGTGAGGCCACATGAAATTCTCTTTATCTCTGATGGCAAAGTGTGACAGTGGAACTAATGTTACTGCTGTTAGGTTTTTTTCAGGTATTTACAGGGATTTGTTTTAGCTCATATCAGTAGCTCATCTCTGTCACATTCTAGTTTTCACTGGAAGGAAGGACAGACATGCAGCTGGCTGGGTATCACTGCTTGGTCTGGCCAGGCCTCTGTCTGGATGACTTGAGGGCACCAGAACTGTATGGTACAATGTGGACCACACATTCCAACAGCTAGAAAAACCTGTGTGCACAGATGAGAGAATGTTCTTTTTTTGTGTTGAGTCTCCACAGGGTGAGACAGAAAAGAAAAAGCTTAAAGCGTGCCCGTAGGATATACTAGACAAAGGCATCCTTTGGGGTCAATGGGAGTCATGACAGAAAGTAGGATACACCTGGATTATGCCCTCTTCTACGGTATAGAATGGCTGGACTTTAGTGCACAGAGAAGAAAAAAGTTTTCCTAGTGCAAGAGCTAAAGGTTGTTGTTTTCCTTCCATATGCTGTGTGCCTGTGTTTTGCCAAGTTGGACTCACCAGGTAACTTTCTTTAATTTGCCTGAGTCCAGCAAAAGTACATGCACTAAAATGTTCTTCTAAAATGCAAACATAAAGTGTTAAGGTGAAGTACTGTTACATGCAATCCCTTATTCATATACATACAGTTATGACATAGGATTGTGCACGTAAGAAATTGCTTAGGCACTTAATGTGATGGTAATTCACAGCAAAAGGCCAATAAATAGCTGATGTTGATAGTGTACCTGGAAATCTGGTAGAGAGTTCCTCTATGACAGTATGCATTCACCTTTGTAAATATTGCATGGAAAAGTTTGAATTACTTGTTGTTTATGTTGCGTTACAAGTAGCTTTGGGCTCCTTAAATGATCTTGGCATAGTTTCATGTGAGCTAAGATCTTACAACTTTTGTCTTTTAGTTAAGGATATAGCTGTAGAATTTCTGTCACGACTGCTCTGAAATAAATGAATAGATTTGTAGGCAAATGACTAGTAAAGATTTTCTGAAAACTTTTAGGAATGTGTGAGCAAAATGTTTGGCACTAGTGTCACTATAATGTGTGTGACTTGTGTGTTAAATATACATATATATATGCACATACAATGTATATGAACACATGTATGTATGTCAATATTCATTCACGCATTTTGTGATTTGCTAATCTAAAAGTCTTCCAGATTATTTCAATATAGGGATTTTTGAATCTTGGAATTGGATTTTGTAGTCAACAGGAAGTATGATAATTCCTAATGGGAATTGTTTCCTTGAGTAGATTGTATTTGTATCTGAAGGACTATATCTAATACTTTTTCAGGTCAAAGCAGACAAAGTTAGTACTGTTATAATTATTTTGTTTTCATGAAAAGGGACACAAAAGAAGCAAGGATACTTGCCAAACTAATAATGGAAGTCTGTAGAAATTAAATCTTATTCAACCATGAATACTTTATATATTTACCTAATGAGGGAGGGAAATTCTCACACCTGTTGCTCAAGTAGATACATGAGTTTGGGATTTGCTGTCTTCTTCCTTTTTTTTCTGTTTTTTACCTAGATTTTAATTTAGATGAAGAGGAATGGGAGTGTCTTTGTGGTGTCTGTGTAGTGTATTGATTTCAGTGTTGTACTTTAAAGGGCTAATTTACCATGTGTATCTTATCTATATGAGTATGTCCTTCATGTCCAGTCTAATAAATGTTAAGTTCCTGGGGTTTTCTTTTGGGACTGGGATAAATCAAGTCTTTTTATTTTATCCCCAGGACATTCTTCTCTGTATCACAGAGTTGCTCTTTTACCTGTTCAGTGTAATTTACCCTGAGTCAGGAAATCAGTTGAATCTATGTCCAGTAAACAAGCAAATCTAAGAAACAGATGTTCCCCTGATCACTGGGGATTTAATACTTTCCATCACAGTCATATTATACAGTGTAATAAAGTTCCAAAACCCTAAGTAAATAAGAGAAGTCGTTCTGTTCCCAGTCTTCAGTGATTAACTCGATGCTTAAAACCAGTTTAGTGAATGTCTGTCCAAGGAAAATGCTTTTTTTTTCTTTGGTCTCCAGTTACATAAATCTTGGTGAATTTAAGGTATGGAAGACAGTACAGTAAATCCTGGTTTCTCCAATCTCCTGTGAACACACTCTTAAGCCTCAAAGTGCAGCATGGCCGACAAACAGACTTTTATCTCTGAACTTCTAGTTTCAGCCAAATATGGAAGAACCTTCGACTCTTATTCTTCATAAAAGACTTCGTTTCAGTATATGCCACAAGTCTTTAGAAAAAGAATGTACTTGGAAAGGTGATACTACCCTAATATCTAGACAAAACAGCTGCAAATTCAAGTTGCTCTCCTTTAGCCTTTAACCTAGTTGTAGTTACTCTTCTGAATTACTCATGCACAGTGAAGCAAATCTGCACATACTCATGCACATCTAAGCAAATGTGTCATCTTAAACTTCAAAAACCTTAACCATTGCTAATTTGTAGGGCTGGAAATGAGGAAGGGTAACCTACAGATTTCTTTGAATTTCAGTCAGGTTTGACATTCAAGTTTATGCTGTTATTTGTAGCAGTAACAACAACAGCAATTAGAGTTCAACAGATTTCATCCATAGGTACCACATTTGCATTTCAAGGGTAGTGCATGGTGAGTGCATTTTGTACAGTCACTCCTCTGAAAACAGCAGTGGTGGAGGCAGTATTAAAGTGGTTAGTAAGGATGCCTCTGCCCAGGCCACCACATAGCAACCACTATGTTTCCAAGGACAAATAGCTCTTGCCTGCCCTAAGCAACTGGATGAGAACATCAAAACATGCCTTGTGAGAGACCTCTAATACCCATTAGTGTTAGCAACTGTTACCTCAATCATGAATGACACAGCCCTAATTATTAAGGTAATTAGAAGTTATAACACTGGCAATATTAAAGGGAGAACTTCTAAAGCCCATTAACAATGTTACTTTAAGTGATCTGGCTGTGAACTGTTCAAATCTCTAATTACATTATATGTCTGTCTTAAAGGGTGATGTAATTAAGTGATGGGAGAGGGAATGAATATATAGTGACTACTGTGCTATACTTTTTAAGTACTATTTTCACAGAAACCAGCCTCAGTAATGTCATTATGTCATTTAGGGGTGGGGTTTTTTGCTTGATTCTGTACCACATGGGGCTAAAAAATACTTAGAATATATAAAAATCATATATCATGGCTTATTACAATGATGATTTCAAAATGAAGTTGGCTTGGATACATTATTGATTCATGACAAAACCATCAATGGGATGGCTTTGTTCATGCCACCTCAAACAGCATTACACTTCAATATCACCAGTGTGAGTGAATACCAATATCCTGTATATCCTACATAGAGCAAACTATTCTAAATATTTTAGAAGAAAATACATAAATTATTACAAAAATTTATCAAAAGTTAAAAGTAGTTATGCCTGAGTAAGAACTGAGGGCAGACTTCTGCATTGTGACCTTTAGGTGTTCACATCATGAATTGTAATTGAGGACTGAAGAAGAGAGGAACCTTAGCACCAGTCCCTTTTTTTTAGATTGGAAGGAAGGGTGGAAGGAAATGCAAATGTAGTGAAAAAGATAGTTGGATGGATAGAGGACACTGTAATTCTCCAGTCATCGTTTGGGAGTTTTCAAGGTTGTTTTTCATGAAATACAGAAAGTAGAAGATTAGTACCTCCCGTGTTCAGTAAAATATTCATTAACTCAGCAAAGAGAAATAAAATCAAGTAATTCCCTCTTTCCAGTTTTTTTATTCATAAATTTGCTAATTTTTCTAAGCATGAAACCTCCCAAGTTCTAAAAGACAGTGGGATCCAAGTGCTGAAGTTTGGTTTTGCTTCTGCCTCTGACAAAACCTCACCATCTGTATGCATATGGAGCCTCAGTAGCAAAATCTGTTTTCCAGTTAGGTAGTTATATTTTTTGAATTGTTTCTTCTAAATTCAGTGAAAGTAGGAAATGCCTATGTACAACAAAGCACATTAAAGTCTATACTCTTTTATTCTACTTATCTTTTCACATTTTACAGCCCATCATGAGCTACGAATTCTGGTTTTCATATTTTAGAGACGATTATTGGATGATCCTTTTATCCTTCCTCCAAATTCTGTGGGTTGTCTGAAGTGAGGAAAATTTGTCAGCATACTCAAACAAGCATCACAAGGTCTGACTGTCACATGGGTGTATGGGGACATTGACCCACATTCAGCCCTGTGTAAACGCTGCTCTGTTTGCAAAGGCACGTAGAATCACAGAATTGTAGAACTGACCTTTTACAAAACCAGATTTTTAAATCTTTCCAACAAAAGAAAAGGCAAAAAGTATATTTTTCTTCAAAAAAGAAGAAAAAAAGTAGAGGACAGAGTTTTGCTGTTTTAAAAAACAGGTCACTCTTAAGCCACACATAGAGAAAGTGTAGCTTAATGGGGATTGGGTTCCTCAGAAAACTGTAATGTGAAAATTAAGAACTAAAGTAAACTTTTCAGATGATCTTAGATTTCATTCTTGCCCTAGCAAAAGAGGTGATGTGCACAGAGGCCCTGGCTGGAAATATTCCTTGTCAGGAAAGTACTTAAGCTCTTTCTTAAATATATTTCTGAATTGGATGTAAGCTATACACAAGAATAAACTGTATGTTCATAAATGATAGTTGTAAAATTTCTGTTAACTGCCACTTTATGGAACCACTGGTGTTGCCAGGGAGCAGAGAAAAGTACAATATGATCCAGTGAGCTTGTTTCTTCTTACTGCCTCAAAGCAAGAAACATTTTTAGATGCATTACATTAGGTCCTGCTTCACATGCTAACAATTTTCTCAAAGACTTGGAGCAGGCATTTGTGAACATATGATCAAAAATGAGTTCCACAATATCGGAATATTGGGTAAGTCAGCTCTTTGTCAGGGTAAAAAGTCATCGGTGCATCCATTCCTGGCTAAGTCCCTGTGAGGTAACATATTGATACAGGTCTTCGTTTGAACTAATACCTCTCTGTTGTCAAGGCGCTTGCTGCTGAGTTCTGTTGGCCAGACAATTTCTGGCAGAAGCACGGGTCACAGGTTAATGGCTAGGCACGTGTTTGTCACTCTTTATTTTAAAGCTGAATCTGAGACATACAACTTCATCCTGCAAAAAAGAGAAATATCCTTCTCTCAGACACAAAGAACAGATCATTCCTATCTCAGTTTGAAAGCAGAGACTTGTATTTCTAGTGAAAAAAAAAAAGAACAGGATTTATCTTCTTTGGGGACTTTAACAAGTAATCAATATGTTAGTCACTATCTAGCTAGAGTTGGGTGTAGAGCTCAATCAATAGAACGAGCAAGACAAGTCAAAGTCAGGCATTAGAAGAGTAAAGATATACAAGGCGAGCATCTAGGCAAGACCTGGGATCAGAAGCCAAGCCAAAGGACAATTGTAAGAAGTTGAAGGGCAAAACAGGAAGGGAGGGCGGAGGCAATGGTCAGAAAGCCAAAGAATTACAATGCAAAGCAAAGCATGGAAAGGGGGAAAGGGGACCAAGACACAAGAGGAGCCAAAGACAGAGTAAGCATGTTAGGGTGTGATTATTCCTTTGACACCTCAGACAAAGGACCAGCCAAGCTCAGTTGATTGTATTTATCAGGTCTTCAGGGGTCAGGAAAAGAGGGGCCTGGCAGGTCCCTGGAGCTAGAGTTGAAACTGGAAGGTTATCTCTGCTTTCTAGTACTTAGTCAAACATAAGGCTTAAAATATTTCATCCTGCAAACAGGTATTTTTAAACAACTGTTCTGAGATGAGCAAGGAAAGGCCTGAAATAAATACCCTGTGCATATGTGCCTGATTTACTCAACTGCACATATGGAGACATGGATATTGAAATAGGCAGTGACCTTGGTCCCCAGACTTCATGGTCATGGCACTTGGAGGCATTTGTGTCACTAGTAACTATAGGCTAAGTATATGTGTGAAAATACACTACAACAGTAGGGATAAAAGAGAGAAAATTGGTGAGATACCTTGATTTGGTTGGTTTGAGGATTATGAAAATAGGTTTTTAAGGTTACAGGAAAGGAGATACCTTCAGCACATGGTATTATGAGGCATAAGAAGGTGTATGTTCACTAAGCCTATTCAAATTTTTCTGTATTTTAGAATACATTTTGAAAGAAAAAGTCCCACTACAAAGTTATATTGCGGCAATACTATGATGATGCCTAAATTGTACTTAAAATGATGTTTAAAGTCTGGAAATTATATGTTGAAGGATTTTTCTCTAGAGAAGGAGACATCTAGGCTCCCAGATCTCACTAAGAGTCAAGAGCAATCGGGCCTTTCATTCTCAGTTTTGTCTTAATCCTCACTGTCTTTCCTGATCCTGAGGTGCTGATACTGAGAATGGCTCCTTACAATTTAAGTTTTTTCTTACCTTCCATACACAGTTTAGTACAGTCCTTAATTTCATGATTACCTACCTAGTCTCAAATCTCGCAATATAAATAATATTATTTCTGTTAGCATCTTTAGTAATAGTTAGAAGTGCTCAAGCATTCTGTTCTCCCTTGTGCTTCCAAGTGGAGAGAAATGTGAGCATTACTCTTGATGTGTGGATTTTTTTTAATTAAGGCTTCTCAAAGATACTGAGAACATTGTATTGCAAGAAGCTCAAAATGCTCTACTTAAATGAAATACACACGACACAGGGGATTTTGACATATGGCTAATGAAGAGTTGTGTAATAAATCAATTTGGAGAAGAGAGGGGTAAGGTGGCAGACAAGTGTAGTTCTGACGCAAAGGTAATGCAGAACTGCTATTGGCCAAATTCCATATTATGAGAAATAGAGGCTACTCAGAGAAAATGATAGGAGTCTGAATTAAAGGAAAGAAGCAGTCAATCCTTTTACCCACTGGATAGTGAATTTCCAGAATTTGCTGCCACAGGAGATTGCGGAGGCAGACCCTAAGAGAATCTTCAAAACAAGAACCAGAAAAATTGATTGCCAAAAAATCCATAAAGAGGTATAGAAGGACTAGACAGGGACGTGTGCTCTGAAATCCCCAGTGTTGCTATTTGTATGCTAAGGGAATGCAAAAGAAATGGACTGGAAATAATGACTGCTAGGCTCACATGCTGTCTGTGAATTACATCTTTTGCCACTGAGACAGAATGCTGGGCTAGATGGACAACTAGTACAACCCAGTAGCTTCTCATGTTCCCATGCATTTTGCTGCTTATGGCTTTGGGTCACCTTACCACCACACTGTCTGCTAATTCATTATTTTTGAAGCAGCTTCAGCAGCTCCTTTCAACCATAGACTAAAGATTTCTCTGCTGACTGGCCATTGGGTATCTCTTGTTGTAAAACAGTTGCTTGGATGTAGGTGATGAGGTGGCTATTTGACTAAACTAATCTGAGAAGATGAAGTACACATCAAGACTAAATGGTGCTCTGTACAAATTAAGTGTGAACAGCTTGTCAGAGAGATAAAGAGGTGGAGAGGAAAAGACCATTTACTCAACCCTGGGATTAACTACATTAAACCTGATTTTATTCTGTTTCCAAGGGTCTTCATTATCCTTTGTAACTATGTGCTCAAGTTTGGATTTTGTAACAAAACAAAAAAAACAATTGTGTTTGTTTCTACACTAGCCAATCTTGCAGTAAAGGATAATGTACAAGACTACTGGTACACAACAATGCACAACATTCCTAATGGTAAGGTGGTAACAAAAGCTGAAATACTGGAGCATTTCTGAAGTTCCCAGCAATGGGGACCATTTGTTGCACAGACTGGGTTGCGCACGGATGCTTCCAGCATCTGTGTGAAAGAGGCACCTTCTTGCAAACATATTTAGACAAATGAAATCCTTTCACTATATTAGGATAGTGGAACAGTGACTTAGTGGGATTTGTAACAGCAGCATTCAAGTATGTGTCTTCCTAATGTTGTCCTTAGCTGGTTTTGTCCCATTTCCAATTTTCTCATGTTTATAATCATTCAGAGTGATCTGTATCATCATATTGGTCATATACTCCTGGTTTTATTTGACATCATTTAACTAAGATAGTTCAGTTCCAGATCTTCTCTAAGTTGAACAAAGTCTATAGGAGTGATCAAGGAATGTAACTCTCTGCAGATGATGCTTGAGTGGGAATCTGAGACTCTTAATCCCAGAATTGTTTTTCTACCAGTGTGGCAAGTCACTTCACTACCAACTTCAGTCCTGCTTGTTTTCTCCAGTCCAGAAGAGTGAGATCATAAGACAGAAGGTGTGGCTAGATGTTACCTTTTATTCTTTGGAGTTGGCTCAGGGCCTTTTCTGATTCAGAATGCAAATTCTTTTGTTAAGATACACGGTTAACATGCTGTTTCTGTCTCCCGATAGGAATAGGGAAGGATTTAGGAAAAAGTGAACTTCTGCTTACTAAAAACTCATTCTAGTGAATATTGTCCAAGATATATATTTAATAATATTTATTTATTTATATTCTTACCCATAAATGTGATTTTTAGAAGAAAAAGTGGATAAGGCTTAAAATATATAAAATGGAAAGTCACTTAAAGCATAAATATTTGTGGACATCTTCTGTATCTGTAGTGTCTACTTTTCATTATAATCCCATTCCTGGGAAGCATACAAAATTTGGGACTGCAAACTTCAAAATTAGAATACCTTTCTGTTAAAGCAATGTCTGTAAGATGGAGTCCATGATCTGGTGTGCACTGATGAACCAGTCTGCACAATGTAATGAGGCCAGTCTCTTCTGGTGAGTGAAAATCTTTTACTTAGGTAACACCAACTCTCATTTTTTGATTTATGTGACTCCAACTCCCATTTTTTTATTATACAAGGTTCTGTGATAGCAAACACAATATAAACTGTTACTTAGAACCACGGCAAAACCGACTTGAACTGCTTCATGTAGATGTTGTCCTTGTATGTTTTATTTTATTAGAATTTTAGATAAGTTTAATATTAAACATTTATCAGAAGACTGTACAGTTTGCATAGAAAAGTATACCCTCTTACTAAGACCTTGATTCACCTGAGGAGTTCTGATAACATGCATAAACCACTCAAGTCCCATTTTTGCTTGATTATTACAATATCAGATCCTCAGTTGAACCAAACCTGCTTCTGCATTATCCCATATTAAATTTTAAGCTTCCAGCTTAATATTGTTCCTCCTTACTATTCATCAAGTAGATAACTGAAAAAGTGTTCCCATTTTTATTGTGATTTATATGCACTGTAAATACTTCAATCCATTTTCTCCCAAAGTTTCCTGCAATACTAAGTTGAAAGCCAATTGAAATTCACCCACTGAAGGTTCTGTGTTGAACTGCCTCAGCTTTTTCCCTAAACCGTATGTTGCTTGTCTTTTAAATCACTGCAACAAAGTTTTTTAAGGTGAGTGCTACACACAGTAAACTGACAAATCCCAGAAAAGTAAGGAAAGGAATTTCATATCATCTGATGGTGCACAGCAATTTCTCTTTTTGCTTGGAGATCACCTTAACTATTCCCCTTATTACCATACATAAAACGTATGACCTTCTATGACACTTTTGCACACACTCCCTTAACATGTCAGGTTCTTTGTTGGGTTTGGTTTTTTCTTTTTTCTTTTTTTTCCCCCTATAATTAGTTAGTAGGTGCAGACATTTTCTGAAGTCATTGGTTATGCTGCAAAAGTGTAATTTGGTGAAGGGGCATTCACACAAAAGAGAAAATGGAAGGCTGGTTTCAGTAGTAGGAGGCTGAGTGATTATGAGGCAGAAAGAGTTTATGTTAGTTACAAAGCAGCGTAAGGTCTACCAACAAAACAAAAAAAAAAGAAAAAGAAAATACTATTATTCGAGGATAGTGTCTGTGTAGGAACACAGAGAGTTCCACAAGCAGTAGCTGCTGCAGCATTATAATTATACTGCCATAGTTCTGCCAGTATATTTCCTCACATGGACAAACCTTCAAATTTTTACTTGCAAAGTCTCTCCAAGAATTCTTATTCTGTATTAACTTCATGAATACCTGTCCTCTTCTTAAAAATGTATTGCTTTTTAAAACATCAGTTGCTGTAGGACCTATTAATTCTCGCCCAGACATCACAATGTATTTGAAGCACGGTGCAGATTTTAATGTCTGAAAAACATTATTGCATTTTGTCATTGAAATGCTATGCAGACATAAACCCCTGAGATGGGTGGACCTGATAGCATTAATAGTAACAGACAGTCCCCTTTGCAAAAACTAGTATGACTGCTAATTCCTTGTTAGGCACTAGGCCCATTAAAGTAACAGAGTAAGGGGTATGCAACAGCAAATTGAAGGTGTAAGGTAAGAATGGGGGTATGAAGGATGAAACAATGCTTAGACAGCTTGGGAAAAACAACTTTATGGCCTTGTGTAAGGAAGATTGCATGAATGTCTTCATGAACCCAAAGCAGCAAAAGAGAAGGAATAGGAGAGCACCACATTACCACTCTTTTAGCTACATAGGGGTCTACTGTTCTTCCAGAAAGGGCAGCAATACACATTCACCCATGAAGGGGAAATATGAGGGTTTCAAACTCCAGGCAGTTTTCCGCCTAAACAAAGTGATGCCTCCTTGAGCAACTGAGAAACAGCAAGAGATAATTAAGACTGTGAGAAAACTGGCAGGATAACTAAACCAGCGTGAGGTAAGAGAGGACCTGAGAAGAGCAAACTGTGGGAATGGAATGCGTGTTGATAATTTCTCTGGAAACTAGAATTACATCTGAAGAGTGAGTGATATCCAATTGGAAGTTGTAACAAAGTATATGGACACTGCCATTCACCTATCAGAAGGTGGCCATAGGAGGAACTAAGAATATATAAAGTGTAACTTGTAATTTGAAGGATCTTTCATTTTCCTATTCCTTCTCCTCCATTTCATTTTATTCTATTTTGAGTGTGTTACATGTAGCTTAATAAATTAGTTTTGTGTGTGACATCTGTGACCCTGTGCTCCTTTGTCTACCACAAGGATCAACAACTGTTTTGGTTTAGCTTGGCAAAATGGCAACTGCTCAATAGTCTGTCAGAGTATCCCCGCCAGAGGAAGGGAGGGAGGAGAGAGAGGGAAAAAAACTACAAGTGGAACTTTAAAATGGCAAGGTTTTTGTATTTACACAGAAGAAAAGAAAATTAAAAACAGAATAGGATATAACACATATATATACAAATGTGAAAAAAAATAATAACTCTACCAAGTCACCCAACCAAATAATACAGATTCCAACTACCCAAAACCCACAAAAACCTTCCAAAAACTCTTCCAGAGGAAACTCCCAGCAAGAGAGGAGGAAGGTTAACAGGAAAATGTTCACGTCCCTAGATAACACAGCGGGGATGGCGGCAAGGCCTAATCTCAGTCAAGGCAGGGAAGTGAATCCTCACAGGTCTAAGGCAAAGACCAAAAAGAGGCAGAAGCTCCACCTCCTTCTCTTTTTATACTTGTGATGATGTCAGATGATAAGAAATATCTCTTTGGCTGTTTAAGTCAGGTGATGCTTGGCCCTTCTAATCTACGTCACATTCTCTGGGTGTCCTAAATTGAGGCTTAGCTAAAACTAAAGCCAAAACTACCACAATGACAGGGAAAGCTGTCCCTCATGCAAACCATGGGCTAAGAGACTGGCAGTATTGATGTAGTTACTGAAATGAGTAAGTTTGGGTTAGGTAGTGGTAGTCAATGACTGGAATTATTGAAAGAGGACACCTTTCTGGGAATGTATGCAAACTAATGAATCTCCGCATTACTTGATAATATACAGCCATGGGCACCCTCATTTCCTTGTTGCTGTTGGACATTTTGTTTGCTTGCATATTTAAATATTGTCAGTGTTTTATTCTATTAGTGAAAGACAGGCAGACCACGGCCTTGCTAAAAGCATACAAAATTTGAAATACATAGTTTACTAAGACAGTTGTTAAAAACCAGAACCCAAGAGGGAAAGCCATGTAGTTCTGTTGTCAGCATCCTAAACAAACAAGAGTAAATGCCATATAGCCCTGACAGTACAACTGTATAAAATATTTTCACAGTATTCTCAGTAGATTTCAGAGGCAACAAAATGCCTCCCTTTTTCCTGCTTTACTGGGTTTTGTTACATTCCAAGAGAAAGTGTCATTTGCTCCACATAAAGCTCTGATGCATTCTTCTGTTACATTAGGACTGAGTTTTCAAATGGGAATAACCTTTGTATTAGAGACAACCAGCTCAAGACCTTCAGAGACCTTCACTGTCAGAAGAGTTCTCAGGCTCTTTCAGACACTTTACCTACCATCACCAGCTACCAGCCTCAGGTGTCATTGCACACAGAAGCTATATATGAGCTTTCAGAATTATTTTTCAGAAATACTTTGCTCCATCAAAACTTTCTACTTCAGCCAGGCCCTTTGGTAAGAGGGTTAGTTGTATTATTAATGATTGCTTAGCCTATCCTGATCCACTAGTTATTACTGTGGATCTGGGCATAGGAGAAAAATGAGCTATTTCCTTGAAATCATGTCTCCTTTTGTTTAGGAATAGGATCAGATGTTTAGAGTCTGCTACACAAATAATGAACCTGATGGTAAACTAAAAGGACACTTAAGTGCTGTTACTACAAAGAGAATCAAAAGATAGAGCCAGAACCACACTAGTTTCAATCCATGATCCCCAAAGAAGGGTTGAGGACAAACTGGTCTATAAGGAAAATGATCTGTCTCAATAGCATTGCTCTTACTAGCCTGAAACAAACTCCGTAAGGTGCACTTACCCTGAAGTCTGTTTTGCCTGTCTTACTTATGTAAAAGTTTTTACGCTGCATTTCGTCTGCTGGGTGAACAGTGTTACCCCAACTGTTTTATCTGATTATTCTGGGTAAAATTCAGAACAATTTAAGTTATTTTCTAATTTGTCTGTCACAAAATAGAAGCTGGGAAATTGGCAGGGGGAAATACAGTTTTCCATTATAAATTCATATATAACAAAGTCAGAGTAACCACTGCATTTGCTTACTGCCTTGGAGAAGCAGAATACAGAGCGTCCTGGAATTGCCCTATGTTTAGTCAACATGAACTCTATTTAAAATTGCCAGTCTTGAGCAACCTGTCACAATCCCTTGACCAGTAGAATACCCTCACCTACTTTGCTTCATTGAAAGGAGGAGATGAAAATGGACTTAATTTTGTGAATTTTACACCTGCTAAAAAATACAGTATTGCTGGGAGGGAGATAGTATTACATGAAAAATACATTAAAAAACAAAAAAAAAATAGGACACTACTTATTTTTTAAGTTCTTGTTTCAGACTCATAACTCACTGATATGGTGGGAGTTGTAATTCTGGAGCAAAAGTCTGAGTTTGGCAGTTCACATTTATTTTACTTGCAGCCAATGTTCCAGATAAAGTCTTCTGGGAAGACGAAAAAAATCCCACCATGTGGTGTAAAGCTGACAAAACAAGAGAAAATGAGAAGAAAATAATATTGGAGCTCATAGGCCTATAGTTCTAACAGCTCTGCTCATAATGCTTTCTTCCTTCATTTAAGCTTTCAGTGAAGTCTCCCTGTGTTTACCTCTAATTTAAGAAACTGTCCCTTAATCCCATCCCTTCCTATTCTCTGTCATCCTGATGTTACTTCCTTACCCTTATCTTTTAAAAGCTAGCTCACTCCCTCTCCACCCCCACCCTGGCTTATTTCTTCCATATTAATAATAATCTTAGTACTGAGCACTTATATCGCTCTCTACATGTTCAAAGTGCTGTACAAACCTTAGCTAATTAATCCTCACAACACACTCCCCTCCCTCTGTAAGATAGGTAAGTATTATTATCTCAGTTTTACAGATGGGGAAATTGTCGCAATGACTCAGTGGCAGAGACACAAGCACGGTAACCTTGTTCTTGCAACCTCTATTTTCAAAATACCTTCTCCAACCCAGCTTGTCTCTATAAATACATTCCCATCTCTTTTGTCTCCTAAATCGTCAAGACAAATCCACTGCCTACTCCTGCCACAGCTACCTTAATTGCTGCCATCTCTTGCTCCCTTAGACACCTCCAGCAGGAGCTTTGCCAGTGCATTGCACTGCTGCCTCTTTGAATGCCTTCCTCTTGCATCTGCACTTTTCATCTCACTTTCACCAGGCAAGGTGAAAGTAACCCCTTGCCAAACTCAGTGGTTTACAGCTATCCTTTGTTTCTGCCCCAGGATTGCATCAAAATCAAGGCGTAGGTGCCTGACTCAAGGCAGCACATTAGAGGTCTGGGTCAAAATGGCCTGAGTTCCCTCCACATCTTTTCCTAATATCATGGCATTTCTGAAGGCATTCTGTACCAGCAGGAAAACAGCAGACATAGATTTGTTGGTAGAATTTATGCCCTCTGTATACATGCAGCTCTGAAATGGGCCACGGTGCTCCTGCTTAGAGCTATGTGTTGGTTGAGGTTCAATCCACTGTTTTGTGTGTTCAGTTAGTGAGCTGCAAATTCACCCCATGGCTCAGGACACTGCTTGACCATTGAAGGTGCTGACCTCTCCCACCTGACACTTGTGTGCTCTGAACAACCTTCCTAGAATCTGGAATTTGGTACTTAAATAACTGTCTTGAAGTAGATGTTCTGAATCTGGCCCTGAGAGCAAGTGGATTGACAGAGGATATTCTTAAATTTAGGAAAGAATTGTCCACAGTTATGAGTAATCACATCCAGGATTTAACTGCCACTGTGGTTACCTGTGCCTGTTGTGAGGCTTTGTTGTTCCTGTACGTTGTAAATGGGTGATCCTTGTTCTCATGTTCCTGTGGTCACAGAATATGTATGACACTTGGAACACTGGATCCAACTGCTAATTGCTTAGATATTATCCCCGATTTGCTCTCTCTGAAGGGGTGCTGTCAGTCTTACCAGACTGATTAATGCTAGACTCCAATAGTGTGTTTCACTGAGGATCTTAAGGGCTTAGCTGCAACCTTAAGTTCTGTCAGTCTCATGTTTCAGACCAATTAATTAGACACGACTACATGAATTTACTCTTTAAAAGACTGACATAGACATGCTCTGTCAGGAACAATCTGTTTAATGGATCAGTACTCATTTTGTCATTTTGTGTTCTGTGTCATATGATAGAGTATCATACCTCTAGTATGACCTATCAATACCTCTGGTGCTGTACTGAGGATTTATTTTTCCAAGATGCCTTCAAAGTCTTGTAGTGAGACTCCACAGCAAGTTCATACTCATGCTAATGAGAGCCTAACAATTATAAAATGAATGCAAAGCCATGTCTCTGTTTTCCTCTGCTATATGCATCAGTGTCATAGAGGTCAGAGACTTGGACAAAGACGTATCTGGACTCTTGCAGCTAAGATTTGCTGACCCATACCTGCCTCTACTGCTGTCTTTTTCATAATTTTACATCAGTTTAGTTTATGTACATACTAGTGGTCCAGTACTTTGTTGTGCATTGAGTCCTCACCATCTGCAAAGAGCGAGCAAGGAAACTGGTCAACCTTAGAAAATGTTCTTTGGGAGTCTGTGACAAATGTTATTTACTTTGTGTTTGGCCTGGTGCCCACAGCTAAGGTGACAGGAACAATGTGTACCTGAGTGGCCTGCTTGTGTCTTAGTTCAGGTTTAACAAGGTCTCTGTCATGCTAGGTTTCAGGAGCAAAAGAAGTGGCATCACTGCATAATTTGCAGAAGTGTTTGTCCTCAAAAACACTTGAAATTTTGGGATACTCCCTTCCAACATTGTGCCCTCCTCCTTCTGCTAAAAATGAACGCTAGAGGGTGTAACCTACAAACCTCTTGGCTCTCCAGTGGTCATTCTCTCTAGTTAAGATTAGCATCACTTTCAGATACAGATGGTCTTACCAGTTTACCACATATACACTTTTATGGGTGCTCTACTACCTCCTCAGCAGCAGCATCATTTACATAGAGACCTCTGTGTCTCACTGTACCTCCCGGACCAAGTGACCTTGAGTGCTGTCCCTGACTTCATCTCTCCTGCTCTTCCCTGACCCTAGCTTTTTTCTGATGCTAACTCTTTTCAGTGGAAGTAGAAACCACCTGCATAGGTTACGAAATACCTGGGTTGTTTACTTGAGCAATGAGGAAGATTGTTTTTCCTAAGGACCTGTACTGGTTTTGCATGGCAAGATTTTAGTATTTGAGGGACTATGGGAGTGGCTTTTGTGAGAAGCTGCCAGAAGTTTCCCTCATGTCCATTAGAGCCAATGTAAGACTCCACGTCAGAGCCCTTCAGCAACGGTTGTAGTGCCTCTGTGATAATGTATTTAAGGGGGAAAAGTTACTGCAAATGCAGCTGAAACAGAATATGTGAGAGAAATAGCCCTGTAGACCCCAAAGTCAGTAAAGAAGGAGGAGGAGGAGGGACTCCAGGTGCTGAAGTAGAGATTCCTCTGCAGCCTGTCGCAAAGATCATGGTGAGGCAAGCTGTCCTCCTGCAGCTCACTGAAGTCCAGAGTGGAGAAGAGATCTACCTGAAGATCCTGGAGGACTCCATGCCAGAGCAGCTGGTTGCCCAAAGAAGTCTGTGACCTCATGGTAAGCCTGCACTGGAGCAAGTTTCTGACAAGATGTTTTGACCTATGGAGAGAGGAACCCACACTGGAGCAGATTTGCTGGCAGGACTTGTCATCCTGTGGGAGACTCACACTAGAGCAGTCTGTTCCTGATGGACTGCACCCCACAGGAAGGACCCATGCTGGACCAATTAGTGAAGAACTGCAGCCCATGGCAAGGACTCACATTGGAGAAGTTCATGGAGGACTGTCTCCTGTGAGAGGGACCCCACACTGAAGCAGGGCAGAGTGCGAGGAGTCCTTCCCCCTAAGGAGGAAGGAGCATCAGAGACATGTGATGTACTGGCCACAGCCCCCATTCCCTGTTCCCCTGCACCACTGGGGGAAAGAGGGAGAGAAACTGGGAGTGAAGTTGAGCCTCAGAAGAAGAAGGAAGAGGGAAGGTGGCTTTAGGTTTTATTTTTATTTCTCATTGCCCTAATCTGGTTTCTTTGGTAATAAATTATTTTTTTGTTTGTTTGTTTTCTAGAGTATGTTTTGGTAATTGATGAGTGATCTCTCCCTGCCCTATCTCGACCCATGAGCCTTTCGTTATAGTTTCTGTCTCCTGTCCATCTGAGGAGGGGAGTGATAGAGTGGCTTTGGTGAACACCTGGCATCCAGCCAAGGTCAACCCACCACAGTTTAGTCATTGGCCTTAGAGCCTTTTAAGCCAGAAATCTACATTATTTTCTGGGAGCTGGAGCAATCATTTGTGACTTTGGGAAGTTGTTCTGCCTGGTGAAAAGTGCAAAGGTCCTTTGGTCTTATCTAAGCTCGGTTCTGACCTCAACATTCAATATATTCATTGTGCTGTCTGACTACTCTGTGTAAAACCTAAATATGAAAACAGCAGTCAGGAATCAAGCAAGCTCAGCATAAGGCCCAGGAGAAGACAGTGCTACAAGCATTTGAATACTAGTTCTGACATCAGTCCCCATGCCTTCAGCCGTTTCAATAGACTTTTTTTTCTGCCTTTCTTTCCTACCTACCAGAGAATAATAAACACAGTCGTGGTATTACCCATCTTCTCCAGGGACATCCCCTTGTCGCAGGGGAGAAGCT
>VWZD01010283.1:0-21271 GCA_013396695.1 Sakesphorus luctuosus
CCAGGGATGGCAACTCCACCCCTCCACTGGGCAGCCTGTGAGAAGGTCCCCCCTGACCCTCCTTTTCTCCAGGCTGAGCCCCCTCACTGCTCCTCATCAAATCTGTGCTCCAGACCCTTCCCCAGCTCTGCTGCCTTTCTCAGGACATACTTGAACCCCTCAATGTCTTCTTGTCATGAGGGGCCTAAAACTGACCCCAGGGTTTGAGGTGCCTCAGCAGTGCTGAGCAGGGGGATGGACATGGAGCTGAGGGAAGCAAGTGGGTCCAGGCAGCAACCACCCAGCCCTGGTCCCAACACCCCCCCCAACACCACTCAGTGTCCTGCCTGTGGGGAAACTGCTTATACTGGGCAAGGACCACCGCAGACTGCAGCTCTCCAGCATCTCACCCAAGCTGCCTTGGGAGGGGCTTTGCTGGGAGAACTGGATTTTCCAAGATACCTTGTCCTCCAATGAATTCACAGCTGAGGGAAGAGGGGATTCTTGAGCAGTATGTAACACAATGCAGTTTTGAATCCCATTTTGCAACAGTCACGGCATCACAGGGAATTGCTGCTCTGAGTGGGAATGCTTTGCCTTCCAGAAGTCAAATGTCCCTGGACTTCCTAAGAGCAGGCAAAGATAGTTTCCTGACTGAAGCTTTATAATCTGCATGAGCACATCATATATCACACTTCAAGCTTGAGAGAGCAGGGTTCAGTCCTGGCAGACCTGCCAATCACTCTGCTGTGCAGAACCGTGTGAGTGTATTTATAACAGTGCAGCAGAAAAAGTGAAATTAAGAAGTCATGACTCATTCCCTCTGCACAGAGTCATTGCAGGCACCAGATTGACAGAGGAAAATAACTGAAAAAGAAAAATATAATAACCGGATTTTTTTTCAGGCTGCTTTACTGTTGGCTAAAAAAATATACAGTTCCACAGACAGGAAGGGACAACCTGAGGAAACATGAAACACCAAGGGGTAGGAAAACACGCCACAAACCAGACTGGTTAGGAGAGAAAATGAAAGCAGTTAAGAATTAACTGCTCCCCAGTCAATGTATAACAAATAACAAGAGCTGGAAAACTGGTAAGGGAAAGAAGGAGGTTGCTATAAGCAACACAAGCACCTTGAGGAGCTGCAAGATTAACGAAGACAGGATAGAAGAAGTAATAAATATTTCTGTTCCCTCTTGGCAAGTGTCATAATGTGTTCCCATCAGTGTGCTGAAACACTGCCCAGCAGTAATGAAACCTGGCACTCAACAGAAACCCCAGAAAGAGACTCTAATCATCACAACCAGAAAACTTGCACCTACATTTTCTAGTAACTCTCAGGCCAACCAACACTGACTTTCAGTAAATCTTCAAACTCTTTGGAAGGTCTCAGGGCTGGCAGGGGGATTTGCAAAAGGAACCAGGAGGACACAGGTAACTGCACAGCCATAAGCCTGATGCCAGCTCAGGGAAACAATGGGAAATCTGGAAAGGGATTCTTTAATTAATGTCACATGATGGTAGGACAGAGCTTTTACTGATGTCTTCTTACATAAAATATCCACTTGCTCTGAAAAATATCAATTGCCTTTGATGACAGCTATTTCTATAACCCCACTGTGATGGGCACTGACTGGCAGAGTGTCCCCAGAACAATACCCAATCAGAATAACACACACCAAGTGGGTTAAAACCCCATTAACTACAGCTAGAAAGGGAGAATTGTGGCTGAGTGAGTACCACCAGTGAAGTGGGGGCCTTTATCACCCATCCTGCCTGGCAGGCTGGGAGAAGGCAAGCATTTGGCATTTAAGGCCATCTAAATATTGCTTTATTGTGCCAAGGAAAAAACCAGAAGTGCCGTTTGCAAGCTGGGATCTGAGCCCTGGCTGAGAATGGGAGCTGCAAACCCCCAGACTGCAGGTAAAGTGTGCATTTCTTTCACAAGGCAATATGAAAGTGTTTGAATTGGCAGCAAGTCCCCCTCCCCACAGTGGGAATGTTCAAGCCAAGGGCAAAGGCTTTCTCAAAGTGAAGCTACAGGTCAGCCCTGATGATGGGGCTGGCAGGAGCTGGTTTGCAGAGGGGAAGGGCACAGTCTGACCACCTGGGCTCTCTGGGGTGAGATAAGGCTGGAAATGTTCCCTGGCAGGCAGCTCATCTGGGCACAAAGTCACTGAGTGGCTCCATTGGCCCCTCTCATGCACTGGTACCAATGTTTGTACTCCCTCCTCATCTCCTTCACCCATGAGCTGATTCCTTGGGTGGGGTTTGACCCCCAAATCCAGGCATCACCCACACCACTACACAGCACACAGAGCACAGGGGTTTCATGGAAGAGAAGAAACTGCTCCCACACCTCTCTTGCACCCCCCATGCCCAGCAGTCACAGCAGAGGAAAGCACACCCTGTGATCCCAGGGGGACCCAGCAAGAGTGTGGGGTGTTGTAGAGGGATTTCTTACAGAAAATGGCCATGTGAGCAACCCAGACTGCATGGACTCTGTGAGATTGAAGCAGCTACCAGCAAAGAATAAGCACAGGCACAGCTGCTGCTGAGTGGTAAAGAAGAAATCACTCCCCAGGAGTTCACAGAGCAACTCCCCAGACTTTCACACAAGAACTCTTGAAAGTTTCTCACAGAACGTTTGAGATTCACCTGGGAACTGTTAGGATGTTTTATCAAAACACTGGACTTGTGAGATATGGAATATAACCAATAAGAAATGTTGCTTTATGGTGTGAAAATTACTATAGCCAATTAGCACGTAGCTTTGACCCCATATAAACCGTGTGCAGTGTATCAATAAAGGGCAATTCTACCTAAAACCACATTGGTTCGTCGTGTGATGTCCTTTGATCCTCCACATTAGGGTGTCCCCAGCCCAAAGGTCAGTGGGGAAAGGAGCAGCTCAGGGACAGCAGGAGCCATGGAAATGCAGCAAGGGAGGAGCAGCATGAGCATTATGGGGAGGTGCAGAAAGATGCTGAGTGACTTTTGGAACTGAAGAGATGAGGACCCCCTCCTGCACTGGCTCCAGCATTTTGGAGAGTCTTTTCTCTAGGATCACACATCTCTCCATTTTCACTGTCTGCTTAAGTCAGTTCTCCTTCATGTCCATTTGCATCTCTCTGGCCCCAGCAAATAAATGCTGGGGTTTGCCTATTGCCCAGTCAAGATTTCAGTGCCCCCAGCTAACTTTCCAGCCCACTCAGATGTGCAGCTGGCCCTGTGGGCAAATATACCCAAACACCATCTTCCTCTGGTGCCACTGCCCCATCCCAGCTCTCACATCAGTGAGATATGACACACAGACATCATCCCCCTCTCTGGGCAGTGAATCAGCACACATGGATCTCTTTCAGGTGAGTTATGGACCCTCTTGATGAGCTGAGAGGTAAAACATTCATTTCCCAAGTCGACTGAAAACACGATCTGAGTGGTGCTGGAATTTGGCTCTAATTAGATTGCAGGGAGAGGAGCAGGGGCACATGGCCTGCCCTGCTGCTCACAGCAATCAGGATCAGCAATCCCACCCCCCGCACAGATCACCAGGAAACAGAACCAGCTCCATCTCCCACCTCAAATACGCCACACAGGCACTGAGGTCTGATCCTCTCCAAGCGAGCATCTCCCATGCCAAGTGTGCACCAAGAATCTTCCCTGTTCCTCTGCTTCTCCCTTAACAAAAGAATAGCAGCAATAGTATCACCAAAACAGCATTCATAACAGTGCCCTAACTCTCTTCACATGGGGGCTTGTAAAGTATTGTTAACATTCCTTAGTCCTTTTAACACTCAGAATTTTCTGGAATCAGAGCTCAGTCCGGACACAGGTGTGCTTTAGTAAAAACAGAAGGCAGCTGGGGATTTTCAAACCATGAAAGTAAGAAATCAAGGCCTGAAACCTTCCCTAGCACATGCTCTGCCAGAGCATACCCCACCCAAACAGACACTGCCCAGGAAACCTGCAGGCACCCCAGCACTCTTGGCAGGTGTTGCAGTGGGATTCCCTCCTGACCCAGCTCTTCCACGACTTTGACTCTGCCTTCTTGGCTTCCTGAAACGCTGGCAGCTCCCTCCTGTCTGAGCCATGGGTTGAGGATGCAGCCCAGCACTGCCATTTTCCAGCTGAACACCCAGGGATTCCTGTCTGCAGGAACAAAGCCAAGGCCCAGGCTGCTGCTGGGTGCTGCTCTCTGGGAGCAGGGCACACCAGGTTCTTCCCAGCTCCAGTCCCCAGTGACCCACATGCATCCTCCCTGCACCTCAAAGCTGACCACAGCCCTGCCATGATGCCCCCACCCACTCGACTCCTCTACAAGAAACAAGCAGGGCCAGTCCCTGGAAATGAGCAACAAAATGAGGTTTCCCTGCCCAGTGGCCCAGGCCAGGAGAGCCAGGACCTGAAAACAGGGGATGCAGCTGGAATAGCAGCTCTGTCAGAGCAAGCACCTTGAGCATGGGCTCTGCCAAGCAAACCACCTTCAGAAGCAGGTGCATCAACCTCTGCACCACCTCCTTCCTCCTGCTGAGGATGAACATGGGACCAGACAGGCGTGACACTGCCCTTCCCTGTGACTGTCCAACCAGCTTGTCTGCTGCCACTTCACATAACACAAGCACTGTCAAGCCTGGGGGGTGGGGGCACAGGCCCATCCCAAGTATTGTTGTGTCCCAGCTGGGCAGCCACTCAGCTCGCCCTGGGCACACCTCCTTACTGGCACCAGCTCCTGGGAAGCACCATCCTGCCTGCACTTCCACTGCACCAGAGCTGTGCTGGCCACAGGCTGCCTTCCTGAGGGATGTTTCATCCATCTGTGGCTGCGTAGGACACACATCCAGAAAAATTAAACCAAATTTTTCACACCACTAACTAAGGCAATGGCAGCACCAGCCAAACATCCAGCCCTTGTCACCTGGAGTCAAAGCTTCTGCTGAACTCACCACACCTCAGGACAGTTCAGTTTGGCTCTAAACTCACCTCTCTGCCTCACACAGTGCATCCAGCCCTGCCCCTCCCCTTTCTCTATGGCTCATTCTAGCAAACTACTTTTGCTAGGTCCTTTTTTGAATTGTTGTACAAGAGTGAAAGCAGCTCTTGGTATTAGCTGTTCCTGCCTGTGAGCAGCATTCCCTTGGAGCTGCTCTGCTGCACAAGGGTCTCAGGAGGAACAGACTTTATGGCCTCAGTGAAGAGTACTGTGGTCTGAATTTCAAATTTATTTTGCATCCTTTAATGCAAAACAACACAGAAGAGGAATAAAGGTAGAAAACACTGGCAAGAAAGGGGAAAATAAATTGCAGCAGGCTGTTGCTCACTGATTCTGTAAAAGAAGGGACATGGGGATACAGGGGCCTACCAATCAGTGCAGGGCTCCAGCCCCTTCCAGCCTGCTCCCTCCAGCCCTGTTCTGCAGCTGAACATTCCAACCCACATGTTATGGTTACCAAGGAAAAGGGTAGAGCTTTAGTGTTGAATATTCGATCCACCCAGTGTTTACCTTGGCAGGGTTGTGGCAGTGGGATGTAACCAATCTGCCAGAACTCTCCATATTTCTATTTTGACAACCATCCATGACACCACATGGGCTTTATCCTTTTGGCCTGTTTGATGGCAGCACATGTTCCACAGCTGTGGATAACCTGGAGATGGTGTCCACCACTGCAGCTGCCTCTTGAAAGCTCTCCTGCAAGATCACATGATGGGTCAATAACCATGAAAGAACACTTTTAGGTCATCAAGGATTGGCTGCCCCTTGGCACAGACATCCTTACACAGGGAGTGTGGTTGCAGCTGTAAGTCCTTTATGTAGGCATTAATCCAACAAGAATTCAAACAAAGTGCACCCACATCCAGGGAAACTGAGTCAGGACACCACCCACACCTCAGAACGTAGGACACAATGACTCTCCTGCTTCCTCCCTCTGATGCACCTACAAATCAGACTGTCTTCAACCTTAGTGCCAAGAGCTGCCCAGACACTTTCATTCTCCTCTACCAGTTCAGCAGCAGCCCCTCCCTCCTATGCTCTGTCTGAGGGTCAGTGTTAACCCCTTGTGCTGCACCTGCAGTGCCCCCCAGGTCAATACATCCTCTCCAGTCAGTCCACTCCATGGTCCCCAGAAGATCCAGTACCCTAATACTTGCTTTTTAGCTACCCCATGGCACACATCATCCTCAGCTATCACAGCCAGGGTGGGGAACAGGTGCTCCTTCATGCCAAGAGAACTGCCAGGGACTGACACAAGAAAGAGGAAATTTCTGCTTCCCTCCAGCTAGAGCCTGGAATCCCTTTGCAAGCTCACACATCACCAACACATGCTGTGGAGCATCTTTACACTAAGATCCCTTCTAGGATGACTGAATGAGAAATCCAGTTATGCTTCTTTCAACTGCTACAGCCATCAAAACCCAGTGGAGCTAAGGAGCTGACCTCTACTCCCTAAAGACAAAACAGAGATTCCCTGGGCAAAAGGGAAAAGTGCCACCAGGAAAGGTCTGGCTCCTGTGAACTGTAGCTTCCCAGAGGAACCTCAAAAACACAGAATAAAAACACAGCCCAGGAAAAAGCAGCCACTATTTCATTCTGCTCCAGTGACACAGCAGCATTCACAGAGCATGTCCCCATCCAAAGTCCTGCAGCATCACAGGGCAGCCCCAGCTTCAACAGGCCTTGTGCTGCCAAGCACTGGCTGAACACTGACCCACAGCTGCATTTGCAAAGGGAGGGGTGGGCTGCCAGCAGCTGTCTCAGCACCAGCCTTTCTTGGATGCAAAAGTAAAGCCCTCAAAGCCTTGGATATTTTTTCTGCACTTATGTTTAGTGGAGAAAAGAGACAGACTCTGCAGTCTGAATTGGTGGGCCCTTGTTTTATCTTTCAGTCACAGGGTACGAGCCCAAGGCTTTGGGAGAGCCTGTCCTGTTGAATCCCACCTACCCTGCTGGTCCCCTGTTCTTCTGAAGCAACAGCCTGGGCAGTGCCAGCAGCAGCAGCTGCCCCTGCACCCAGCAGCCCTCCCCACACTGCCCCTCACATCAGGGCTGCCATTCCATTCTGCACACTCCTCCCTTCCAAAACTGAGGAAGACTGTTCTTGTCAGAAGAAAACAACACACATTGGGTTGCATATTCCATCCCTATCAGCAGGAAGCTGAGCTGGAGAGGATGTGACAATATTGATTGAACTGCACACACTAGTGTGAATAAAAAAAAAAGAGCCTCCTCTGCACACAGGGAGGGCTAAAGAAAAGCACAGTTAATAACCAGAGAGCTTATTAATTATAAAACTACTCTCCTGTGAGAAGCTATTGCTGGTGAGCAGCTCCACACATGCACAATTACTTTCTAAGCAGAGAATGGTCTGGAACAGAGCAAGGGTCATGACCACAGCTAGTCATAATGCTGACTGACTGGAATCAGTAACAAGTCTGCTATTGCATCAGCCCATCCAGGCCTCTCTACCTTCCACATTCACTCACACACATTCATCAGGCACAGCCTGATGCTCACAGGTGGGCTCTGTTATGGCCTGCAACTTGTGACATCTGCATCAGACCAAGCACAGCAGCACTGTCGAGTCCCCAGGGAAGGAGGTGCAGCAGCACAAGGCTGGCACTAACCCACACAGGGTCCCAGGGAGCTCACAAAGGGGCAGGAAGGAAGGGCACAGACAAGGCAGGTCAGAGGTCTATGTAGGACAAATAAAAATCACAGCAACACACTGATCTCTAGTCTCCATCCTTGGAGTGATTCAAAACCCCTCTGGACGTGGTACTGGGGAACAACCCCTTGAGAAAAGGATTGGACCAGATGGACTGCAGAGATCCCCCTTCCAACCTTAACCATTCTGTGACCTCTGAACACAGAGCTCTGGATAGCACTTGGAAAACAACCAAGATGTCAGTGGACAACCAAGCTTGTTGTTTTCTAGGAAGTGCAGTAAGCCTGCATTCCTCACCTCAGCACACAAGGTTGGCACATGGTATTCCAGTGAGGAAAGCCACCAGAAACAGTCTGGACACAGCCACCTGGAGCCAAGCAGGAGACAGTGATGCTTCCTTATCACTTCCCAGAGAGCTCCATGAGCCAACCCAACCCAGTCTCAGTGCCTGTGGCCTCTTCAAGGCAAGTCTGGAAAACTACTTCAGGCAGTACTCAGGTGTCAGACAGCACTGGGCTGAGGCCACGCCAAACAGCCCCAGCCTTTGAGGAGCTGCCCAGCTGTGCCCTCAGGGACCACTGCTGTCCTCCCAGTAAGGTGAAAGCCAACCCAGCATGCATAACCAAGAACAGCCACTCACCTGTGAGAAACCACAGGATGTCAGACACTAATTCTTTCACAGCCCACACTGCAGGTCTGAGGGTCTTTATTTCAGTTATCAGTGACCAAAGGGATGAGTTACACATGAGTTACATCCATAGGCAGCAAATCGTAATAACAATGTGGTACTCACTTTGGATTTAGTGACAGGAGGAGGGACTGAACAGCTGTGCTCAAGGTACCAAGGTAACTCCAAAGGCTAGCAGCAAAAACAAGATACTAAACCTGCAAAACCCCCATTGGCCCAACTAGGGCTTAGGGAAAAAATCACATTGACATCAGAGGAGTAAAAAAAAAAAAACAACCAAAAAAAAACAACCAACCCAGAAAAAACTCCAGTTCAAACATCAGCAAGTAAGAACATCCCCAAAGGGGAAGGAGTGACATGGGGATGAACAGAACAGGCAGGAGAGGGCGTCACTCAGGGTTAGTCATAACCACAGCAATGTACTTCACTACATGGAGCAACACGCCCTACCTTTCCTGAGGTGTGTTACATCAGTCTGTCCTGCCCCATTCCCTGCCACCCCCCAGTCCAGGAGTTGGTTACAGCACTGTGCACAGATCCAGTTAGTGAGGGTGGTCCAGAGCCCCCACCCCTTGTAACAGACTCCTGTAACTCCTCAGGGGCTTGGGAAGTGTGAGCCACACAATGAACAAGAGGCCAGGGACCAGTGGAAGCTCCTGCCAAGCACCCAGCACTGCTTTGTGCCCTGCTTATGCAGCAGTCCCAGGCAAGGCTACTAAAGCTGTGTCTCTGGGTACACTGCCCCTGCCCTGTGGAGGGCACCTGGCAGTGAACCCCAACACTCCTCAGGCTGACCTAGACTCAGCTGGGATGAGAAAACACAGAGAGAGACACTGGAAATACTGTAAGGGCTTGGACCACTCCACAGAGAGTTAATATGGTCTGTAGTTCCAGTAACTGGAGAAAACAGATATCTGAAAAGCAAGAAGAAAAGCAGGTTAGTTCCTGTACCCCTTGGACCATGGAAGAAAGAGGACATAATGCATGAGGACTGAGCTTCACAGCATTACACACTCCAGCACTGCACTGCTGAAGGGCAGGTTTGCTGCTGCTGTCACTGCAGGTGCTTGGAGCACAAAGTAACTTGCTCCAGGTGGCAGCCAGGCCAGCTGCAGAGCTGGAACTGAGCATTGCTCTGCTGCAATCTGGGTTGCTGAGGTCTCCATGCTCCTCTCCAGCACCCTGGCATTTCCTGTCATCCAGCTGATGACTGAGAACACAACAGTGTCTACTTGCTCCTTTCCATCTGCCACACCACTGTACCTATCCCTGGCTCCAGAGCACCCTCTGTTTTCAGAAAGTTGTACAGAATAACATCACATCACACCTGAGGTCCTCTCAAAATCCAGTGTTAAAAACAAAGCCCCTTCTCCAAGCCCATTACCTTGTCCTTCAGTTGCTGGCAAAGCTGCAGTGAAACTGTGAAGAACACAAGGGCATCATTTAGCCAAGGGACAACACACTCCACCTTATGGACATGGCTGACCTCATAGCGCTGGCTGCCAAACTCACTGCAGGGGAAAAGAGCACAGCTTCACACACAGGGGCACAGCACACCACTCACTGTCCTCCACAGCAGAGATCCTGCTGATTTCTGCCACACTTAAATCAGCACATGGCAAAGTTACAGAGTGCAAACACACAGTCAACTTCTGCCCAGAGTTAGAGTTAAGCTAAAGGTTGAAGGTAGAAACTCCACTACATTTGTTGGGGGTGTTTAGCCTGGAGAAGAGGAGGCTCAGGAGAGACCTTATCACTCTCTACAACTCCCTGACAGGAGGTTGTAGCCAGGTGGGGGTTGGTCTCTTCTCTCAGGCAACCAGCAGGAGAACAAGAGGGCAGGGGCTTGAGCTCTGCCAGGGGAGGTTTAGGTTGGATATCAGAAAGAAATTCTTTAGAGAGAGTGCTCAGGCATTGGAATGGCCTGCCCAGAGAGGGGGTGGATTCTCCATCCTGGAGGTTTTTAAGATGAGACTGGATGTGGCACTGAGTGAGAATCCACCACGTCTTGATTCAACCTCACTGTGATCACCTGTGCCCCGGGCTGGTGATCACAGTGGGGTTGAATCAAGGGTTGGACTTGATGATCTCAGAAGTCTCTTCCAACCCAGTTCATTCTATGATTCTATTCCAGAGGGACACAGAAGCAGGAAATACTGATGGCAACACCAATAACCAAATGCTCATTTTGGCTGGAAACTGTCATCTCCAGCTAAACTCATGGCACTGTGTGGATGGGCTGGATTTCAGAAATTCACATCTTTGTGCCTTTATGGCCAAGTCATTAAAAGAGACAAAACAGAGAATTCACAGGCACAGCAGGTGACTCAGTCCAGTTTCTTCACCTCACAGAAGCTATAATGGAAACTGCACACAGCAGTTTGGATCTCACTTAAGCACACACCTACACCTGTTATCCAGGTAACTGCCCTTGCAGTGACTGTACTTACAACATGGCCCCAGGGTTGTGCAAAATGGACCCTCCAGCAGGCTTGAAGTTCTAGAGAAGGAAAAGTTCATGAGGATTTTGATGCAGTAAACAAAACACTTAAAAGAAAAGCATTTAAGGTTTATACTTTCAGTAGCCTGACATCAAGAAATGCCCACACTCTACTTGTCTGGATACTCCATCCATATGTAATCCATGTTTTTAGACCCCTTCCTGCTTCTTCATTAAAAATATTCTACACAATGGTTGAGTTCAATTTAGCTCCAAATTTTAGCATTACAAAAATGAGAAGATCCAGAATAAAAACAAAATGTAGATTTTTAGGAAAATCTCCCTTGCAGAAGGACTGCATTTCATAAAGTTTAAGAGTTTAATGATGTTTTTACGGGTGTATTGGGTTTGGGTGGCCAGTTTTTGGTAGTGGGGCAGTTGTAGGGGTGACTTCTATGAAAGGCTGCCAGAACCTTCCCCCATGTCCATCAGAGCCAGTTCCAGCTGCTCCAGGACAGACCTGCCACTGGCCAAGGCTGAACCCATCAGACATGGCAGTGATGCCTTGGGGATAAGGCATTTAGGAAGGAAAATAAAAAAAAATTATTGTGCAGAGGTAATTGTGGCCAGAGAAGAGCAAAGTGAGAACATGGGAGAGGAACAGCTCTGCAGGCCCTCAGGGCAGTGCAGAAGGAGGGGCAGAGATTCCCCTGAGATCCTACAGGGAAGCCCATGGTGAGGCAGCTGTGCCCCTCCAGCCCATGGAGGGCCACAGGGGTGCAGAAACCCACCTGCAGCCCGGGCAGGAGACCCATGCTGGGGCAGGTGGATGCCCAAGAGAGGGCTGTGAACCTGCAGGAAACCCATGCTGGAGCAGAGTCCTGGCAGGGACCTGCCAGGACCCAAGGAGAGAGGAACCCACATGGGAGCAGGTGTCTTGGTAGACTTGTGTCCCTGTGGTGGACCCACCCTGGAGCAGCCTGTGCCTGAAGGACTGCAGCCTGGGCAAGAACGACCCACACTGCAGCAGTTCATGGAAAACTGTTGCCCATGAGATGGACTCACGTTGGAGAAGTCCATGAAGGACTGTCTCCTTGGGAGAGACCCCATGCTGGAGCAAGGGAAGGACTCCTCTCCCTGAGCAGCAGCAGGAACAACATGGGATGAACTGACCATGACCCTCATTCCTGTCTCTCTGTGCTGCTGGAGGAAGGAGGGAGAGCCTGGGAAGGAGGGAGGGGTGAAGGAAAGGTGTTTCTAAGATTTATTTTACATCTCATTATCCTGCTCTGATTTTGTTTGTAAGAAATTCAATTAATATCCCCAATTTGAGTCTGCTTTGCCCATGACTGTATTTGGTGAGTGATCTCTCCCAGACCTTATGTCAACTCATGGACCCTTTGCTGTATTTTCTCTCCCCACTCTGGCTGCAGAGGGGAGTGGAAGAGCAGCCTTGGTGTGTCCTGGCATGCAGCCAGGGTCAACACACCACAACAAGCTGCCTCAGGCAACAGTTGAAGCAGAAAAGTGTCCATCAAAACTCTGTTCAGGAAACCCAAGATGCTACTTTGATGTAAACTGGATTAATGGAATTATGCCCTTCCCAAATTATGCAAAACTATCAAACTATATGGTAAGTACTCAGTGAAAAATAAGTTACTGGCTTTCTCAAGAGCACTGGTAGGTTCTTCTGGGCTAAGCAGCCATGCCCCAAACTGCAGCAGTACCTAAACACAGACACTCAGCACCAGCTGCAGTAATTTCTGCATTTCTTATGCCCATAACATTGTACCAGGTAGCACTGTGACCTCCTCCTCACCGTGGGATGCAGGGAGAGGGAGCTGAACAGGCTCAGGAAGCAGCAGGCATTACCTTGGTTGTGCTGGGCTGCAGCACGTGGAGCTGGTAGACAGTGAGGCACAGCTTGTTCAGGTTAATATAGAAGTTCACAAGGATGTCTGGAGGCAGCGCAGGGGTGAACATTTTCTGGTGAGAAAATAAGTAGTTTCTTTGTCAGTGGAAGGATCATCATTTCTAACACTGGGATATCATTCCCTTTTCCTAAACCACACTACAATTACAAGGGCAAGAGAGACGACAGGAGAGAAGCAAAGGCTGAGCAGCTGCAAGCAGTGGTTTGTTCTCTCGCTGCCTTTGACAAATGNGGACTCCTCTCCCTGAGCAGCAGCAGGAACAACATGGGATGAACTGACCATGACCCTCATTCCTGTCTCTCTGTGCTGCTGGAGGAAGGAGGGAGAGCCTGGGAAGGAGGGAGGGGTGAAGGAAAGGTGTTTCTAAGATTTATTTTACATCTCATTATCCTGCTCTGATTTTGTTTGTAAGAAATTCAATTAATATCCCCAATTTGAGTCTGCTTTGCCCATGACTGTATTTGGTGAGTGATCTCTCCCAGACCTTATGTCAACTCATGGACCCTTTGCTGTATTTTCTCTCCCCACTCTGGCTGCAGAGGGGAGTGGAAGAGCAGCCTTGGTGTGTCCTGGCATGCAGCCAGGGTCAACACACCACAACAAGCTGCCTCAGGCAACAGTTGAAGCAGAAAAGTGTCCATCAAAACTCTGTTCAGGAAACCCAAGATGCTACTTTGATGTAAACTGGATTAATGGAATTATGCCCTTCCCAAATTATGCAAAACTATCAAACTATATGGTAAGTACTCAGTGAAAAATAAGTTACTGGCTTTCTCAAGAGCACTGGTAGGTTCTTCTGGGCTAAGCAGCCATGCCCCAAACTGCAGCAGTACCTAAACACAGACACTCAGCACCAGCTGCAGTAATTTCTGCATTTCTTATGCCCATAACATTGTACCAGGTAGCACTGTGACCTCCTCCTCACCGTGGGATGCAGGGAGAGGGAGCTGAACAGGCTCAGGAAGCAGCAGGCATTACCTTGGTTGTGCTGGGCTGCAGCACGTGGAGCTGGTAGACAGTGAGGCACAGCTTGTTCAGGTTAATATAGAAGTTCACAAGGATGTCTGGAGGCAGCGCAGGGGTGAACATTTTCTGGTGAGAAAATAAGTAGTTTCTTTGTCAGTGGAAGGATCATCATTTCTAACACTGGGATATCATTCCCTTTTCCTAAACCACACTACAATTACAAGGGCAAGAGAGACGACAGGAGAGAAGCAAAGGCTGAGCAGCTGCAAGCAGTGGTTTGTTCTCTCGCTGCCTTTGACAAATGGCATGTGCATGGCAGTGACAAGAGAGGATGGAGCAGTGTTCCCCAGGGCAAATCATCCCTGGACAAGACTCTTGGGCAGAGAACAGAACTTACTCTCTGAGAACAGAGTCTTCATGTCTAAGTCACCCACACTCCCAGAGGAAGATGCAGAGCAGCCAAAACCACTCAGAGTTTGCACTTGCTTCAGCTCTGCCTCAAGAGACACTTCAGAAACCCACTTCCACCAGGATGCTGTCCAACATCCAAACTGTTGCCTGCTGCCAGACCTGTAAGGAGACCTACAGCATCATTTACTTACTGTGAGACCACTGGAGGCAATTTCTGGCAGTGTCAGAGTTGCTGGAGTGGTCAGCCGATTCCGGGCTCTGGAGAGCTGCAACATCACAGCATCCATGAGCTACAAGGGAACACACAGAACTCTGCTGAGGGTGGTCCCCACACAGCATGCTGCAAATCCTCAGAGCCTTCTGCAAGTGTTACAACAGCAACCACCACAACCAGCCCCGCTCGCCCTTCCAGGAATTCAGGGACATACTGGGAAGGGGAGGCTCCCACATAAATGAACTTTAACTGTTACCACGATCAGACACTCAAGAGACAGGCCAGGAGTGTTCAATACCAGGGACTGACAAGAGAACAGCTATTCATTATAAGAAGACTAAGAGAACATGAGCTCAATTACAGATGCCACAGAGCATCAACAAACTCAGCTCTTCAGAAGAGCAGGCATGAAGGAAAAACAACATGCTGCTTTCTCATTCTCCTCATTCCCACATCAGGGGTACAACTGTTGAATGGGCTCCCCCTGTTCATAACCAGCTATGACTGAGGGAACTAGAAAAAACAACCAGCTCATCTCACCAGAAGCCACAGTCCAAAGGCTCTATCCAGGCAAACCTTCTTTTCCAGAGAAAAAGGGGGAGGAACATAGGTCTGCAATAGAGCTCATTTCTGCTAAGGTGAAGGCATTTTATACTGAGATTAATTTCTCCCCCTACTTCCCCCTGGAATTAAAAAGGAAATAGTTTTATTTCCTAGCTCCTTCCTATGAACAGCCCTTGCCCATGTGGAAACTAAAAAGGTTTAGTTTTCTCATATTTGATGTTGTGATGGATTCTAATGAACAAGCTGAAACTCTGGCACCTTCAGAGAGCATTCCCAAGTAGAGGGTTGGGTTTCACTGTCATGCAGCAGCTGCTCTATCAGATCCCAGCAACTACCAGGTGAGTGAGAAGTCCCTTTCAAACCATCAGTAAATCACAAGTACTGTCATCTGCTGTTTGCTGGTGGCTGCCTCACTGCTGCCCTCCCCAGCAGCACTGACCAAAAGAGAAGTGTGACAACATCATCCACAGAAGATCAAGGAAGATCCTCCCAGAATACCATTGGTGTGCAACAGGGCACCAACTGCCCAGGTTCCTGTTCACCAGGATGTACAGCCCTGTTACTGATGCTAAACTGGTACAGATTCACATCAAATATAAGGTCACATGTACACTCCTGGACACAGGCACATAAAGGTACAACTGCAAAGTGCATTTTCACTAAGAGATTCAGACATTAATGTGCATTAACTGTGTTTGAAACAACAAATAGACAAAGAAAAATGCATGTTCCTACCCAAGCAGGAAGGGCCTTCTCCTCACCTTGAGCACCTCTGAGCCTGTTTTGAACTGGTAGTTCACATCTCGGTTCATAAGCAGGTAAATGGCTTGGTTCACATGGTTTCTGGCATCCTGGATCTGCAAAGGGACAATGCAGCCCTATGAAAGACACACTCTGTGATATGTGCTGGGAAGGAAAGGCTTTCCTGATTATCTCATTGGCCTTAAGAGAACAGTGTCTTCTCAAATGCCAGACACATTAACACAAACCTATCACTGCTGCCCAGATTCATTATCGGGTTCTTCTCTCACGAACTGATGGCACAAAACAGTCTGACAGCTACAGCCTGGACTGTCAACTCCAATGCTGCTGCTGCCATGAAGGAACAATAACATCAGGCACTCTGATCCTGGGAGCACTGAGATCACAACTGCTCAGGTGGGAGTTTTCCCTGCTGCACACAACAGTCAGCTCAGGCACCACTGAACAGTGAGCTCTTGCTTAGCAACTCTCAGAGCTGAAACCAACAGCATCAACTACATCAATAGCAGCAAGCATTGATTTCTAATGCAGTGTCTCTGGCAGTATCCAGACTCCATCTAAACCACAGTTGTTGGGTTTGAGAGTTCTCTGCAGCACCAAGAAGCAGTGCCATTGTGTGGGACTGAACACGCTCAGGACATAGCTGGCTCTAGTTCCTCTCAAGCAAGAGGAACATGGTTATCAAAGCAAGGTTGAGAGGTGTATCCCAGTGCTTTCATGGGAGCAAGGACAAACCAGAGGAAGACAATGGCCCTGGGAGAAAGTGACTGGTGTTCAGTTCCAGGCAGCAGCAGGAAAACTGCAAAAACCCCCAAGGAGTAAATGAGAGGGTGCAATAAATGGAAGTGAGAGCAGGAAAGCTTGTATGAGAATGTCTGCTGGGAGACAGACAGCACAGCTTGGGGTATTTGTAACTTGAGACATCTACACTGCCCTCAGCAATCCCAGATCCCAGGACAGCCTTGTAGAGGCCTACCTGGCATACACCTGGACACTGGTTCCTTCTCATGCAGAGCTCAGGGAGCACAGAACAGCCCTGCTCTTAGAAAGCACAGGGACTGGAGGCTACAGAGGGAAGAGGGAGATGGTAAGTCCACTGTCAGACTGCAGGTACTTGGGCATCTCCAAATGTAGCAATGCACTCTCAATATATGGCTTGGAGAATGTCATGCCAGAAATGGGCTGAAGCAGAAAAGCAGCCATCTACTGAGAATGCTTTAACAAATGATGTTTTTAGTGTAGTTTGAATGTACTTAATGTAAAACTGCAAAGTCACTGTCTTCTTCCCGGAAGTCCCCTGCCAGGCCAGGGGGCCTGGGACACAGATAGTGACCTCCTGTTATCTGGAACTCTCTCCCATTCAATGTAAATCCCCTTACTCTTACTGGCCTGAAGCCAGACCTCCCCCTTGTCCCTTATTGGAGCATTTGAATCCCTCCAAGTCCTTTATAAACCTGTCCCCCTGAATAAACTTCCTCTTTGTTCCTGCCCTGACCTGTGCCTCCTGCGTGTCCTTTCAGGGGGGCTCTCAGGGAGCACATGGTTGGGCTTAGACATTGAGCACACACTTCTCCTGGGTTAATGGATTGAGAACCCTACTCCAGGCAGAAGCACCATATCGTTGCCGATTCCTTCAGCACACAGCATCAATGAGGCTACAAGAAACCACACCACCATATCCAAACATCACCACCTCCAGCCTTTGCACCTCCCAGATGCTTCTGAGCAGGTCAAACAGTTCCTGGCAGCATTACCCAAACAAGCAATGCCAAGCCTGCTGTTATAATGACTTGTTTAACTCATATTCCCCCTTAATTTTGATCCATTTTCTATTCAGGTTGCTCAGAATTTGTGTGCCTGCATTTGTGTTCCTCAAAAAAGTGCCTATATTACAATTTCTTAATAATGACTTAACTTTACACAGAGAAACAAAACTCCAACTGGTGCCACTCACTGAGGGAAGACACTCACAATCTCTGAGATGCTCATTTTTAATTCAGACAGGCCAAAGATCCCCACAGAACCACTTTAAATGCTTTTGCACACAGTGCTTGAGGCACTCACACTCCAAATCTGAACAACACTGACACCAAATGCTTGCAAGTAAATAAAGGAAGGTGTTTTCCTCAAAAGCCAGTAGAAAACTGTCAACCAGGCAGCAGCACAAAACAGCAACAGAACAGGATGCACTGCTGAGTGTTGTCAGAAAAACTTCCTTGCCTTGTTGCAAGGCATAAACACACTGAGTTGAGTTTGGCATTAACATTTAAAGTACCTAATTTTCTACATTTCTACAAAGTTATCAGGTAGAGCTTTCACTCTGCTGCCAAGGCAACTGTTGGGAACTGCACTCAGTGCACAATGCACCCATCACCTAGAGAAACATGAGCCACAGCACAGGGGAGGACACAGAATACATCTTAGCTCAGTTGGTTCAAACTTGTCTGTAATAATGCCAAGGTCATGGGTTCAATCCCCTGTGTGGGCCCTTGACTTCAGAGTTGGACTCGATGGTCCTTGTGGGTCCCTTCCAACTCAGAACAGTCTGAGAGTCTGTGATCTTCCTCCAATCTACTCAGCTATTACAAAGCAACTGTGGGAAACCACCTCTTCAAAATGAAGCAGATTTCAGGTCCTGAAATCAGATACCTCCCAGCCAAATGGTGGGAGAGAGATTCTGGTTCTGGATGGCTGCATTCTTCTAACTCCTGACCTGAGGGCACTCAGACATGCTACAGGAGCAGTTTGTCCTCAATGTAAACAAATGTAAGAGAATGAGAGCGAGCTACTCGAAGCCTCTGAGGCTGCTCTTTGCCCTGCCAGCCTGGGAGTCACAGGCAGACCCAGGACAGTCCTGCACAGGGGGCAGGCACTCTTTTAAAGGATCATGACTGCTATGCAGACAGCATTCAGATTGCTGATCATAGAATCACAGAATGGATTGGGTTGGAAAAGACCTCTGAGATCATCAAGTCCAACCCTTGGGCCAACTCCAGTCCCTTTACCAGATCATGGCACTCAGTGCCACGGCCAAGCTCACTTGAAAAACCTCCAGGGATGGGGAATCCACCCCCTCTCTGGGCAGCCCATTCCAATGCCTGAGCACTCTCTCTGCAAAGAAGTTTTTTCTGTTCTCCAACTTCAATTTCCCCTGGCAGAGCTTGAGCCCCCTGTGCCCCCTTGTCCTATTGCTGAGTGCCTGGGAGAAGAGACCAACCCCCACCTGGCCAGAATTTCCCTCAGGCAGTTCCAGACAGTGCTGAGGTCACCTCTGAGCCTCCTCTTCTCCAGGCTAAACATTCCTGATGTGCCAGGAATGAGCAGAACCATCTCTTTGACCCAGCAGTGCAACTGAATTTAACTGCACCTGCTTCCTCCCTTGGCTTTTACCACTGGAGCTCATGGGAAATGCCCACAGCAGTCCCTCCTGAAGGGCTACAATGACAGCACAGAGGGCACAGACACTACAGAGGGGCGGGCACCTAAAGCCAACAGTACCTGCTGCAGCTTCCACTGCTTGTCCTCCCGGAATGCAAAGTGCAGGAGCTGATTGTTTCTGGGCATTTTCAGATTTACATCCTTGAAGAAAGAAAGAAACAGGTGAGAGCAAGAAATGCCTGCATGCAAAACATGGAGCTGCCAGTCCCACTCCTCTCTTCCAGCCCATCCTGGCCTAGTGCAGTCCTGGTACAGTCAGAACCTCAGTGCTCCCACAGGATGATGTTAATACAAGTAAGAGGCTGAAAGGCAGGACACACGACCTCAGCTCAGAAAGCCTTGAGGAAATCTGATACTGCACAACAAAGGTGGTAAAGGAACGGAATCTCCATGAAGGTGACTCCAGAACTCACCACAGGGTGGGAGTGGTGGGAGGGGAGTGTCAGATGCTGGATCTTGCAACAGTTGGTGAAACATTTAATATTTAATGGCTGTTAGTGAAGACTGACAAAGAACACTGATTAGGGTAACACATAACCAGGGTAACCTTCCCCCCGGGGTGATCAAAGGTTAATAACTGTGACACCCACCCCTTGTAGGACAAAGTAAGAAGCATGGTAAGTACTCACAGCTTGACACAGGGCATCTCCCTGCAGTGTCAACACACCTTTCACCTGGTCTGTGCTGGAATGACAGGAAAGATCTGGGCAACACAGGTCACAGGAGGCACCTACTGACTGCCAACCCCACCCCACCCCTCCCAGTCCTGTGTAGCCTGCCCAGTCCTTGCTGCACGGGGCCTGAACACTACTCCTGCCCAGCAGCTGAACACCACACACACCTGCAAGTCCCCAGCTCTGGGCCTGTGGCCAGCTGCTGTCCTGTGCTTTGCTGGTCACCTCACCCTAACTGCCCTGCCTAAAACATGACCTTTGTTTCTGATCCCACACTTACTCCATGTATCACCTGTCAACAGCTGAGCTGCTGTTACAAACAGCTCTAGCAGGCACAGGCACAGGCACAGGACAGTGAATGAATTACTGACATTGGAGTGTCAGGTGGTTAATACAGGAGTTTAAAGATACAAACCACACCCCATCCTAAGAAAAAACCCAATATAAATAAAACCTAAATAAATAAACCCCCACAACTCTAAATAAATAAAAACCCCACCCCCCAAACCCTTTGAAAGCTCCTGCAAGATGACTCACATATTCAATTAACAGTGAGAGGAGAACACTGAAGCACCTGGGCCTTCAGGAACTCAGTTTGCATTTTATATTAGACAGAGACTCTTTAGATCATCACTTTGCAAGATTCACCTTGCAACAACAAATGAAAACCAAAATTAAGTTTAATACTTCTAAGACCTGAAGATCCTTCAAACCCAGCACAGAATTATTGCATTGCCCTTTGCAATGCTCATCATGCTGTTCCTAAGGACCAAGGTCTACTGCTTTGTGACAAGCTTGTGACCTCTGCCAGAGCAGCTGTTGAGACCAAGGGCTGTGGAAAAGACCAAAAACTGGACATGAATTTCAGAACTGCACGTCTGTACCACCTTCTGCACAAACCTCAGTTTGCTCTGTGTGATGATTTACTATTGCTATTTAGGGAGATCAGGACAAAGGTTAAGATTTGCCCACACAGTCAGAAACTAAGCCAAGAGCAGAATTTGGGTCTTGTAAGTGCAACTCCCTGTGCCCGGAGTCAGAAAAATGCCCCTTGGCACAGTGCCCACAGCAGCACACTGAGGCAACACACCAGCATGTGGCCAGGAAGGGGTGTTAGGAGGTGTCAGCTGCTTGGGCAGCCCTGAAACACAGCTATGGACTGTTCCTTCACCTGCCACCAGAGTTTGGTTGGTTGGTTTCCTTAATGCAAAAGCTTCTGTTGAATAAAACCCCATTGCTCCAGGGGTGCTACAGAGCCCTTCAGCACAGCTGCTCAAGGACCTGCACCTTTTGCTGCAGAGGGAAGTGACCACCTGACCAGCAGCACTTACCCTGAGGTGCTCAGCACAAAGTTCTCCTGTCTGAGGGCCCCTCCCGAGCCACTGGTGGGCAGAGCGAAGCGGTGCGAGGCCTCCTGCCCGAGAGAGGACACAGTGAGAGCTGCAGCACTGCCCAGGCCCACCCTTAAAGTGTGGCAAATTCTTCAAAACAGGTATTAGCCTTGATAAGCTGGAGAGATGGGCTGATTCCAATGGGA